>CM023487.1:77312332-77525001 GCA_013339685.2 Hyalomma asiaticum | reverse complement strand
CAACAACTGGAATGATCCTTCTAAACTTAACCACGTCGCTTTCTATCTGACGGAAGTCGGAAAAACTTGGTTCTACAACCATGAGATCGATTTCATATATATATATATATATTGTACTGAAGATGTATGACATGCGCCCGAATGCCTGGATGCCGAAGACGACGACGATCGGTGGTTGTTACACACGCTCTTGCGCGCGCCCGCCTGGACCCAGATCTACCTTCCTGCTAGCAGTCTGTAAAACAACGTCGCGGACTGCTTGAAGACCCAACATCCACATTTTAAGTGGTGGAAGTGCTGGGTACTGCTCATCGTACATCCTGGAACTTCGCAGCCGGACGCTACCATCGCCTTTGATCATGGCTGACCCAGCTCCCTCGCAAGCGGCTCCCGTACCAACGACGATCTTATGTTCTGGCTCTACCCGACAACGCGATCCGCCTGTATTCAGCGGCGCCGACGACCAGGACGTCGAGGATTGGATCGCCGAATACGAACGGATGTGCGTCGATATAATAAAGAAGAACGAAAAAGTAGACAGGCGTTGCGGCTGTCGCTAGAGCCGTCATTTGTTGAAAGGAAAGCGGGCGCTTTACAGCTGCGTTTCAAACCATATTACGAGTTCCATCTTCGTGCAGTGCAATAATATTTGCCCCACATATTCACGGGAGCCTTCAAATTTGCTCAGAAATTTTTTTAACTTTATGCAAAAGATATTGCAGGGCCCCTTTAAACTAAATATATTAAATGCGAATCATTTATTGGCGAACTTGGGTAAAATTTACCGCATCCATCTACTGTGTGTATCTAGCCGCCTACGTCTCGGAGCTCTCCTGGCCGTCTTGTTCATCCTCTGCATACACCTACAACCAGGGTGGTAGGGTGCGAATGTATGACGAACATAGATTATTCATTTTTACGTCGCTAACATGACATACCCGTCAGGTACGTTAGAGTTATACTGCAGTCACTTTTGGCTCACTACCACAGTGTTCGGCTGGGTATGCGCCACAGGCATGTGAATCTTATGCAGCCCGTGAACATCTCGGGCCAACTAAAATGGCCAATATGTCACAAGAACTAACTCACAAACAACAAATTGATGAACAGATCGCTGAACAAGATGGAGAACAAGAAACGTCGCTGGAGCTCCAGCGATATTCCGCGTTCTCCATCGTTTTTAGCGATCGGTTCATCGATTCAAGCCACCATCTTCCCCTAAGCTTCTGTTATAATCTGGAAAACAACAAAGGGATAACGTTCGTTTCAGCATGGGCTTGAGGCGGTAGGAAATGTGGACATGAAAAGCACACACACACACGCTCAAAAACGAGCTGTAATGTCGAAGGCAGCTAGCCAAGCGGAAAGCAGGCATCCAACCCGGGGTCGCCATGCTCCAAGCAAGCACGCTACCACTAGGCTACGGCGACTTCTCCCGCGCGGAAACATATTAAATAAACCTAATGCGCGATCCGCTGTCACAGGGACGCTTGTGTAACGTCATGTGCTCTTATAATGTGTGTTAAGCGCCACCTTAGCAACGCCGTGAGCGATGCATATGTTCTGCAATCACTCGGCATGCGCTTGTCCAACTTTGGTCGATCCTGTAGCAGTACTCCAACGAACGACGCTCTCTGTACGCAAATCTGCGTACTGTAGTCAGCATTTTTCTTCAACGAAACCGATGCTTGTACTGTGTACCAAGGCGTGTGTCAACGTAACCTACAACTATGAGTTATCATTCATTCGCCACAGTGCCGTCCAGTGTTTTGTTCCGCCCACGTTAAACATGCACCTACTCGGAAACCTTGCGCAAAGACTTTCATTCTATTGGTAAAGCTGTGTGAATGCCCAACGATTCCTCGTAGGCAGTTTCCTCGCTGAGTGTTTCGCATTACACGGATTGCCACAGTGCGTGGGATCTGGAGATCTTTTATGTATTTTTGCAAACATAAACAGTTGGTATGGGCGTCGGCATGATTTGGTATAAAGAAGGGAGAGGGGGGGCGGAGGGTGAAGGTGGGGGAACGGATTGCTGGTGCACCTTGAGGGGCAATGTGCCCCATTTTCACCCACCTGCCGACGCTTATAGCAGTGTTGTACGGAACATCGTTCCAAGGAACGACGTTCCTGGAACGAGTTCCTTTTGAGAGGAACGAAGGAACGCCGTCGTTCCATTAGGATTGGTGGAACTGTAACGGTAACGCGTTACATTTACGAAGGAACGGCAGAGGGAACGGCGTTCCTTCTACGAACGTTCCACTCCACGACGATCGCACGTACGCAGTACATCATGCAGGGCGGATAGGGCGGGCTACACTAACCCTCGAGCCCCCGTTTTTCTAGCGCCGGTATCGTTCGCTCAATAGAAAATCACGCGCAGACACGCCATCCTTTTCTATGTCTGCTTTTAATGCTTCGACGAGGGTGACACTTCCCCTTTTTCACTGCGGCCGCACGTCGTCAGTGTATCCCGCTACTCCTTGGCGGCGGCCGTTCACTGTGGCCCCTGGATAGTTTCCAGCTATCAGCCTGCCCTGTACAAGTGTACGGCAACGCGGGAGGAACCGCATGCAACAGCGAAGTTCCTTTAGTTCCTTGCAATCCCGCCTACACGGCTCCCTCGGAACTAAAACACTGTCAACGTGCGCTTTGTACTATCACCGCTCACCGCAATGGTTCTGAGGACACGGTTACGGCTGTGGTGTGCACACGTGTAATACACTCTATGCGTCGATCTCTTCAAAGTGCTTAGTTGAACTGAACGGGACGCGCTTCAATTTAGCGTCACACGGCCCTATTCCCTCTGCAAACAGCAGAAACGAAATGCTTCTCCTAAACGTGCTCACGTGAACGTGGGCTGAACCTGCTTACGTGCGTATGTATTTGTAATGCTGAGTGAAGCTAGCATCTTTCGAATCCGACTAAGTTAACTGCGCTCGGCTATGCCCAGTTTGCTTCTAACAATCTCTATAGCTTCATTGCAACGCGACCAAAGGTGATACCTACCCAGGAATAACCAAACATGTTAACGCGTCGGACACCGTATACACTTCTCTGGACAGCCTCATTTGCTGGTAACAATATGCTGTCAACCATTCCTGGAGTGCGTCATTTTTAGTTGCCGTCCGGTCAAATGATGTACACGAGGCTATTTATTTATTTATGTATTTATTTATTTATTTACTCATTTATTTACTTGTTTATTTATTTATTTATTTATTTATTTATTTATTTATTTATTTCCAACACAACAGCATTTCGCCCTTGCATGAAGGTCGGTGTGCCTAGGAATTGAACACGCAATTAGAGCATATTCCTAACGTGCCACGAAGAATGCAGAAAACAGTCCCACGTTATTTCATTCTGCGGTAATTTCATAGATAGCAATATCAAAACCCTTCACACCGACATATATACACCGCAGCCATGAATAACAGTTAAAGAATAGTGTATCACAAATACTTTAAAATGAGAACTAAGTAAAAAGCAATATTATATCCGAAACTCTCATTCAGACTATTAAAACGCTAGAAAGGCTACCAATTTCCAGCAATGATGTTTACGCTCGGGAATGCTGATGATCCATTGGGTAATCTTGTTCCAGTATTTACGCGCAATCGCATTGGTCAGGCACAAACCTTTATATGCTATTTTAAACCTAAAGTTCTATTGCTAGCTTTTAGTGTCAGATGCATCGCAGTTACTCACGTGCATTGGTGCATGAGTAATTTTTTATTCACACATTGGAGGCGCGGTATCCTATAACTGCGCACTTGAAGACCGAAATGGAAAGCGCCATATGTGTTGCACTTGTAATAGACCAGCACCAAAGTTGCAGTGGAGTTGGCTGTAGTATGTTCGGTGCTCCTTTAAAATATTTGCCTAGGAGCGTTTTTCGACAGTTCTTTGTCTCCAGAGGATATGCTGCCGGTGACGTTCAAATTCGTGAAATAAACATAGTGCGATGCAAGATTTAAAATGTTCACTTTATTATGCCTCGGGATTATTCTACACTATAGTTTCAATTTTAGAAATCAAATGTAACGTTAATGTAACGACACGTTCCAATTTCGAAAATGTAACTGGAACGCGTTCCTTTTTTTATTAAAGGAACTTGTAACGGGAACGCGTTACAAAATTCGGAAGAACGAGGAACGAGCCTTCGTTCCTGTTTTGGAGGAATGTGTACAACACTGGCTTATAGTTGAGACTATGCGGGCATCCATCTGCATAGATTGCGTCTGTCTAATGAGTGGGCTACCAATTTGACCATGGCTAAAATTATATTTACGTGAATCCATAGATACCAGCCATTATGAGCGTAGAGTAGCAATATCCCTATTGGAAAACCCAGCGCCACTGGGAGCCAGCGTCCAGCGCCATGCCGGATTATGGGCCCAGTGTGACGCTGTATACTGGCACGCTGGCGTGCCAAGGGACAATGGGAGGCGCGGGTTACTGGCACGCAAAACCGCTTTAGAGCAAAAAAACGTAGTGCTTCCCTGCCATGCATGCTAAACAATATACAAATATAAAAAAAGCGAGGGTTATAACTTTTAAAGCACTAAAAAAACCTTCCTACACCAGGATTCGAACGTGGCACCTTCGCATTTCCAACCCAGCGCGCTACCACTGCGCCACGCGAGATTATTTCTTTATTACATGGAAATGACAACTGAAGTTAAAGATCAGGATGAGAACGACTCCACACTCAAAAATCAGGCAAACACACACATGCGTGTAACAAGTGCATCCATTCAGGCGGCGACTCCTGAGCCGCATGCCACTTCTTACGTAGGCTACAGTTTCTCGGTAGAATGATCTTGTCGAACGTGGGTTTTCCGCATGGCGATCACACAGTCTTCATCTCCATAGGCTGTATAAACCAAGCACTATGAACATGTCATAGGGAGGACCGGTAATCGTTTTGAACGGTAGAAATCGAATTGAGTAAGGAGTGATGTCCATGTCCTTTTTAAGAGTTCGCTGGAGAATGTCCCAAAAAAATATTGCATCCGTACAGTCAATAAAACGGTGATCAATTGTTTCTGCGCTTGGACAGAGTCGACAATTCAAGGACCACGGCACGAAGCAGCCCTTCGCGTTCAACCAGGTTTTAACGGGAAGTGTTGCCGAATGCAGTTTAAAGAAAAATGTTTTGACACCGGGAGGTATACACATTTTCGCAACCCTTCCAAGTACATTTTGATAAGGCCGACCTAAATAATGTGTCCGATACAAAGGATCTGGGAAAATTGAGTCCACCAGTGCAACAGAAATCGCTTTTCGGCTCGCGGTGAAAATATACTCTATCTAGGCTAAATCTAACTTTCAAGAAAAGAATGAGTCTACAACTTCCTTGAGGAAGCCCCAAGGAGCCTGTGAAGTACTTACGACGTATGCTGAAACTACTATATTAGGAAGGTGCTGAACCAATCGGACCTGTAACATTTCGCGTAAAAATGGATGATCACATTCACGAAAGAAAAAAAGTCGAGAAACAACTAACAAAGAGATGGACTAATCCGAGGCCACCCCGTTCAAGTGGGACGAACAAATTGTCGCGCCTCATGGATCCATAACTGGAGCTCCAAATAAATGTTGCAAATACACGATGCAGTGCCTGAATGCGGAGTCGTGAGCAGTGCAGTACTTGGAGCACATACATGAGACGTGAAACTAAAAAGACATTGCAAACTTCAGTACGACTAAACATTGATAAATTGCGTGCTTCCCATGAGTTTGCTTTGCTTTGTAGCCTGTTAACTTGTCCCGACCAGTGATTGTTGCTGTTTCTGTACTGTGAGAGAGGGACACCTAAATAGCGTATGTCTTTTTTCCACTCAATTCCTGCATAGTGTGACGGCATTGTGGCCCATAGTCCACACCAAAAGCCTGAACTTTTTTCAATGCTAACACTGGCTCCAGAAGCCGCACAGAAATCTTCTGTAATTGCAAGAGCAGTTCTTACACTCATTTTATCACGACAGAAAAAGGCCACCTCATCTGCGTATGCAAGAACCCGAATCTCATATGACGGCAATTTAAACCCTTGAAAATTTTGTTCTTTGAGAATGCTCATACAAAGTGGTTCTAATATAGGCAAAACAAAAGAGGTGACAAACGACATCCTTGTCTCACTGAAGACAGGAGCCTAATCGGAGCAGAGAGTGAACCATTCACTATTAGCCTCGTTGACCATTAGCATAACATAATTTGATGCCTTTCAGCAGCTGGGATCCGATATTTATATGGTTTAGTATACTAAACAGGAACGAATGATTCACTCTGTCGAATGCCTTAGCCAGATCCACCTGTACCATCGCAACTTGCCCATCACCCTCTGTTACACACTCTAGCACCGATCTCGCAACATGGATGTTTGTCTGAATGGATCGGCCTCTAATGCCACATGTTTGGTGTTCACCTACCACAGACCTTATCACGAATTGCAAACGGTTCGCCAAAACTTTTGCAAAAATTTTATAATCCACATTGCACAGAGAAATTGGCCTATATCCATCGACCTTTTGCAATTTAGTTTCCTCATTGCTTTTGGCTATGAGGACAGTGTGCCCTTCATACATTGTAGTGGGTAGGTACCCAACTTCCAAGGCCTCGGTATACACCTGTAGCAATGACGGTGACAAGATGGACCGAAACACTGATAAAATTCGGCGGAAAGGCCATCCGGACCTGGCGTCTTGCCTTTCGCTAACGAATCTGTGCATGCAGTTATCTCACTGATATCAAAGTTTTCATTTGTATAATCACAATCATCCTGATTCAGCTGCGGTAGCAAAGATATAAATTTCTTGGCAGAGGCACCTTTATCCAATGGCTCATGACTGCGAAATAGTTTTTCATAGTGGTAGAAAAATGCCTTAGTTATTAGAGTAGGCTCACTGACAACCACTCCATCATACTCTATCTCTACGATTTGTTTAGACAGCGCGTGTTGGCGCTCATCGCCTAGGGACCTACTACAAGGCTGTTCCTCTAGAAAACGGAGCGCTCGCGCACGCACAAGTGCACCCTGTATTTCTCTGTGTACAAGGCTTGTAACTGCGACTTGGTGCTGCGGATATCATCAATATATTGTCCACGCGAGAACACACTGAACTGGCCGTAAACAGGTTAGTCAGTGGTGTCACCTGCCGTCAGACGTCGTTTGTAGTGGTACACACAAGACGAACGCGCTTTTTATGCGCAACTGAACCTCACACGTTTGTCAGACAAATGAAACATGCCGCCGATCACGCGTGACATTCGAATAATGGCGACAGCAGTCAGTATATTATACAATTCATATCTAATACTGAAAAAGTATAAGTAGACCGACGGGCAGGGACTCGGCTGTTTCGGCCGAGCTCGATAGCCTTTTCTTGCTCTTACGAATTGTCGACGTATATGTAGATACGTTTTGTGTAGGCTATAATGCCGCTCGATAATTGAACGTGTACTTCAAGTGGCACTTAGCAGTTTTCTCACTCAAACGGTGATATTTCAGGACAGTGGCAGTACCAGCGTCTGACATACACAGGTCATCGAAGCTAACAACTGTCAATAGCTTCGCACGCAAAAAGGAAGCGCAGTGCAGTGGGAAACCTCTCATTATCTTTGTTCAGTAAGCCGTACTGATCGACAAATATGTGTGATTGCATTTGAGTCAGAGAAGAGTGAGGCAGCAACTTTCCGTGACGTATATGTGCTTGCTCAAACTGCGTCGCTTCGATGCTCACCGCTTCATCTTCAAGCACCGGGAAGAAATAAGAATCATCTGTTCAGGTCAACCGGTGCCAAGGATGTACTGAGCAGTAATTTTGATTCGTCGTAGTAGCGTATTCTTAAGGCTTGGAGTGCCGTTCGCGTGTAGACGGACTCGGCCGGTACACTATGCCCAAGCTTCACTGGGAGCATACTGGGACAGACTGATCGGGGCTGGGCGGCTTGAAAAGCTAAACTTATTGTGTATTAGCTCATGATTGCGGAAATAGCATCTCGTATGCTGTCACTGTATTATTATTATTATGATTATTATTTGTAGCCGAGGTGGTACAGTGGTTATGGCACTCGGCTACTGATCCGAAGGTGGCGGGATTGATCCGTGCCGTGGCTGCTGCATTTCGATGGAGGCAATATCTTTGGGACCGCGCTGCGATGTCAGTACACGTTAAAGAACCAAGGTGGTCGAAATTTCCGGAGCCCTCCACTACGGCGTTTCTACAAATTGTATCCTGGTTTTGGGACGTAAAAGAACAATATCAATCAATTATTTTTCTTTTTATTTTTGGAAAATCATCTCCGATGTGCGTCGATATACTAAAGAAGAACGAAAAAAGTAGACAGGCGTTGCGGCTGTCGCTAGAGCCGTCATTTGTTGAAAGGAAAGCGGGCGCTTTACAGCTGCGTTTCAAACCGAATTGCGAGTTCCATCTTCGTGCAGTGCAATATTTGCCCCCAATGTTCACGGGAGCCTTCAAATTTGCTCGGAAATTTGTTTAACTTTATGCAAAAGATATTGCAGGGCCCCTTTAAACTAAATATATTAAGTGCGAATCATTTATTGGCGAACTTGGGTAAAATTTACCGCATCTATCTACTGTGCGTATCTAGCTGCCTACGCCTCGGAGCTCTCCTGGCCGCCTTGTTCATCCTCTGTATCACCTACAACCAGGTGGTAGGGTGCGAATGTATGACGAACATAGATTATTCATTTTTACGTCGCTAACATGACATACCCGTCAGTTACGTTAGAGTTATACTGCAGTCACTTTTTGGCTCACTACCACAGTATTCGGCTGGGTATGCGCCACAGGCATGTGAATCTTATGCAGCCCGTGAACATCTCGGGCCAACTAAATGGCCAATATGTCACTAGAACTAACTTAAAAACAACAAACTGATGAACAGATCGCTGAACAAGATGGAGAACAAGAAACGTCGCTGGAGCTCCAGCGATATTCCGTGTTCTCCATCGTTTTTAGCGATGGGTTCATCGATTCAAGCCACCATCTTCCCCTAAGCTTCTGTTATAATCTGGAAAACAACAAAGGGATTAACGTTCGTTTCAGCATGGGCTTGAGGCGGTAGGAAATATGGACATGAAAAGCACACACACACACGCTCAAAAACGAGCTGTAATGTCTGAAGGCAACTCGCCAAGCGGAAAGCGGGCATCCAACCCGGGCCCGCCATGCTGCACGCAAGCGCGCTACCGCTAATCTACGGCGGCTCCTCCCGCGCGGAAAAGATATTAAATAAACCTAATGCGCGATCCGCCGTCACAGTGACGCTTGTGTAACGTCATGTGCTCTTATAATGTGTGTTAAGCTCTACCTTAGCAGCGCCATGAGCGATGCATATGTTCTGCAATCACTCGGCTTGCTGTTGTCCAACTTTGGTTGATCCTGTAGCAATACGCCAACGAACGATGCTCTCTGTACGCAAATCTGCGTACCGTAGTCGGCATTTTTTGTTCGACGAAACCGATGCTTGTACTGTGCACCAAGGCGTGTGTCAACGTAACGTCCTACTATGAGCTATCATTCATCCGCCACAGTGCTGTCGATGTTTTTTGTTGCGCCCACGTTAAACATGCGCCTACTCGAAACCTTGCGCAAAGACTTTCATTCTATTGGTAAAGCTCTGTGAATGCCCACCGATACTCGGAGGAAAATTTCCTCGCTGAGTGTTTCGCGTGACACCGATTCCCACTGTGCGTGGGATCTGCAGATATTATGTATTTTTGCAAACATAAACAGATGGTATGGGCGTCGGCATGATTTTGTCTAAAGAAGGGGGATAGGAGGGCGTAGGTGGCGCTGGATTCTGTGATTGGCTAGCGCCAATCACAGAATCAAACGAAATTGTCGTCATAAAAGGTCGGGCTCCGACCGAAACGTTGACTTAATAAACCGTCGTTCTCTAAGATGCGCATCGTCAATTCTGTTATATATATATATATATATATAGCTTTTTCTCCTGCGGCTTCTCAAGTAACCTTGAAGAAATTATGACACTCCATGATCGGTCGTGGAGGCTCCAGAGCACACAGTGGTGTCATTTCTTGAAAGAAAAGAGGGTCCTTGAAACCAGAGTTAGAATTGCCTGGTGCGTGCAGTGCAATAATACTTTGCTTACATGTTCAGAGGAGCCGCCACGGCACCATTTTCTAATTATGTTCAACAAGAGTTGCAGGTCCCCTTTACGAAGACCGAGTTAATTGACTTTTATAAACAACTTGAGCACTTTTGTTGATATGGGAATTTCGCAAGGTGTCAGAACATATTCCAGAGCCATTTCTAGAGGACAGAAAGGCCTGGCATTTTGCGATATTCATTATAAAATTTCAACCCTCCAGTCCAGCCCCTGTCAGCGCACTGTCATGATTTTCTGGAAGTATGAATAAGAAGTCATAAAACAAACAAGAATTGACAAAAGCAATGGTTGTGGAGAAGACCACGAGTAAAGGAACAAGAGGAACAAAAACAGACAGAAAGACGGACGTGACATCGAAAGAAAAAAGTTAGGACCCCGGAGTAATAAGTAAGCACAAATCAATCGACGAGAGGATATGTGGTCAATGGGGAACAGGCAACGTTGCTAATAGAAGGAAAGGGGACATCTGAGAGGGCAGAGAGTGGTTGTGACGACTGCGGTCTCGGGCGAACTGGGGCTCTGCTCAATGCTGGCAACAGCATATCTGGTGAGCGTGGCTCAGCTAGCCCACTAACTTCCTTCCGGGCTGAGCGGCAGCAACCAGGGCGGACTCCAGCGAGCTGCTGACCGAGATATCACAAGGGCGCCGAGACGATAACCTTTATTGAGCAGCCGCAGACAATCTACGGCAGCGCTCCGTAGGCCCAAACTTTTGTACGGGACGTCGTTCCAAGGAACGACGTTCCCGGGACTGGTTCCTTTTTGAAGGAACGAAGGAACGCCATCATTGCTTCGAAAGTCGGTGGAAGCTGTAACGGTAAGGCGTTACATTTACGAGGGAACGGCAATGAGAACGACGTTGCTTATGTAAACTTTCCCCGGTACTGTACAGCTAGATGACCACACGTACGCAGGGCATCACGCAGGGCGAATTGGCCGGGCTGCAACACCCTCAGCCTATTGTATTCGCTTTCATGACGAGGGTCTCGCTCGCTGTAAAGGAACCTCACGCGGAACGTTCTTTCTTTCACGTTTAGAGCAGGTAAAGGTATCCCGCTACTCCTTGGAGACGGTCATTCCCACGGCCGCTGGAGAATTTCGAGCTGTCAGTCAGCCCTGTACTGCAACGCGGGCCCAACAGCCGCAAACAGCGAAATACTTTGTCCCTTTAGATGCCGCCGTTATGGTTCCCATTCAGCTAAAAACATTCTCAGCGGGCGCTTTACTATTGCCATTCAGCGAACTGGTTCTGAGAATGCGGTTACGCCTTTCAAGGTTGGACCTCGGTGTCACTGACATCATCCACCTAGGAGATTCGGAAAAGCAAGTGAGGAACAGAAAATTTTAACCCACAGAAGATAGTTACAATCAAAGGCCGGCTACCATTCACCATGTCCCATTCAGAAGCCAAACAGTGATGCTTTAGCGTTCAAACCGCCGCTGTCAAGTTCACAAAAGCTGGGAGAACTTGACACATGGACGCATGACACCACTATTTTCTTTTCTGTTACACCATATTGCTGGCGGAGGGGAGGCTTTGACTTCATGCATACGTTGCACTAAGCGGATCATCGTTTCGATGTCGGTATGAACACATTGTTCATGTGATCAGTTGAGATTATTGGTGAGTTTCTGAACAAACTGAGCCGTCATACCTACTACGGCGCTCTCAGTTCCATTGGAAACCAGGGATGTCGTATTAAAGTGAAATACAACAGCCAGAGTTCCCCTTTACTTTTGAGACCATGGCGCGCATAGTATTAGGTGCTTGCTCTGTTTTGGGCGGTGTGAATTTCGCTTGAAAGAAAAAAGAATGAAGAAGGCGCGAACTTGAATGATGGTGCATCGCACAAAATCTCGTCAGGAAAAAAAGCAAGTCGTTCGAAAGCCGCATGCAGACAGCTTATTCGTTTTCTCCAGTGTCATGTCATTTGCTTTTGCTCTTTGTTTTTCCTAAATTGCAAATAAGCGCATCGCACTCTTTGCTTGTCCGACAGCCTGCAAGAAGCGCCGCATAACTGCGCCCAAATATTAGGCAGTAGAGTGACAAGAAATTTGACCTTGTGCTTTTCTGACTCACAGCATGACAAGACGCAAAAAAGCGGCAGACTTTGAGCGCTAGGTTAAGGAGATGCAAACGTGCAAGTGAGATGACTTCCTGCGTTGTACGATGGTACGATAAGATAGTGCTTCGGCGCGCCTTCATTTAAAGCTCGTCACTTCTTAGTAACGGGAATTTCTCGCCTGGCCTTGCACAGTGGCACCCTTTCTTGCACTGCTGGAGTTCACGGTTGCATGAAAAATTACCTATAAATACGTTAACTCTCTCGGGACTTTTCACAGTCTAGCGAAATGGCTATGCTGTGCATTGTGACGAGCTAAAACGTTACCGAGGGGCAACTGCTCTCATGCTGTTTTGTAGAACCTGATTGAAGAGATATCCATGTGTTTTAGACATTTGTGTGTCTTTTTCAGCGAGAGCGTTTTGGCCTTGTAACATAAGTGCTCCCGACAGCACATGAAGCTTCCTGCATCCAACACGGCTTCCGTCTCGTCCCACATTTAATGTTTGTGGACGGGCGCCGCAGGTCTGCTTCCTACGCATCTGCTGCGAAACATAGAGACAGACACGCGCCTCAAAACAGCCGTTCCTTGCATGGTCCGCTCTGTGCATGGTTTCACAGTGTGTTGTATAACAATGTGTCGCGATACTAGCATTTGTGCAAGATATTGTCCAACGACAGAAAGCACCGCCATGTTTGGCAGCTGCGCTAAAGTATCTAGCGTAAGCTTTATTGCTGCGCGGAGAGGCGGAGATAACTCCGCGCTCATCACTCGTCAGGCCGCACTCACATAAACACCCTTCGCTTAATTAATGCTCCACCCGTGGGCACCACCGGAATCAAAAGTGGAGGGCCGTGCTTCTGCAGTTTTTCATCACGTAGCAGGAAAGATGATCCTGCAGCCATGGTGTCGCGCACATAGTTAGGGACAATGCGACGCTAGGTGCCGACCTTTCGTCATAAGCTCACCCTTGAAAAAGTAAGATGAGAAAAAAAGAATAAGCATGGCACTCGCACGGTCATTGGCATCACGCATCCGCCGCCCACACCCTGAAAGAAGTCTCTTTCGCTACTTCTGCTCAGGCAGGCTATGTGTATACGTGCTGTTCTTATCGGGGAAACTTCATTTCACAATGCGTATGACAAGATTGCTTGGTATAACAGTGAAACTGACAAAGATCACAATGACTCATGCCTTGGATACATGAACGCTTTTCAGTCCAAGTGCAATTCATTGCAGACAGCAGCTCTCTGCGTGGTTTCACGCTATATATGGGCGAGATCGGTGATCATTTCTTGCGAACGCGGCCGGTTCTGTTCGCTTTTCACTGCATGTATTGGCCGTGGTCATGCTTGCCTCGTAAGCAGCGGGACGCGGCCACGTTTTTGCATGACCACGTTTTCTCTACACGTCACGCACTTGCGCTCACAAGAAAAAATATCATCCTGTTCATAAACCAATCCTACTCATTTGAAGTCGAACAACATTTATTATTGCATTATATCATCTCAGACACCAAAATCTGCTCCTCAATTTTTGGCATGTTCGCCGCTTGTCCATTGGTTGCTCTCACCCTTCCCTTCTCGCAATTTTTAATTGCTCACCCTGTCATAAAACTGTACTTACTCAAACAAAGGAGGGTGACCAATCCTGGAAGCCTGCGCTGCACTCAGTCGCGCAAATCCGCAGAGCGCACAACGAGAGCCGTGCCCCTACTTTGTGACGTTGTAGCGAGCGAACGCGCTGTGTTCCGAACAAAGATCTCCGATCGCGCCCTATGTTGCATATATATGGGTCATGATACTTGCATATCTGCACGGACAATAACCACAGCCGTAATGGGCAGCTACGCTAGTATCTCGCAAAAACATTATTGCTACTTTTGACCAACGTGGGACGTTTTTAGAGCAGTATGGATCACTAAGTAATTTCCTGGGCAAGTTCTTTGACAAGCTGGGAGCATTTGCGTTATATTACAGATTGAGGGGTTTGCAGACTGCTTACAAACCAATTGTTACTGATTACCCCAAGCTTCTCTCCATGTTTTCCATAATTATTGGTCACATCGGTTGCTTATTCCACCGCGGGCAAAGCGACGGAAGTAAAACAAGCCCACAGTTGACACCTCATAGCGTTTGGGCGCACCAGCTGCCTGCGCGCTAAATCTGGGAGGCCGTGACCATATTGGAGTGCTTCGGGACATTACCGCGCAGGGAAGGGCGAGTGCGCGGTTGCGCTGTCAAAAGGCATATTGACACGTTGAACGTCAAGCGAAGAAAGCATTTGCTCTTGGATTTGGGATTCGGTTTGATTGGGTTCGGTTGTTGTGATGCAGAGAGAGAGAGAGAAGTAACTTCATTGGCACCCGTCAAATAGATGACGGGGTACAGGCGTCAGCCTAAACCCACACTCATCCTCCCTAACCGTCGACCGGGATCTCTTGGGACGCGGCGGCGGTCAGGGCGAGACCGATGACTTGCCGTTGAGCATTTTCCAATTCGTTGAGTAGCAAGGACTCCCAGGATTCTCTGCATCTGTCTGGCTCATAAAAGTTAGGACAGCTCCAAAGCATGTGGACTAAGTCCGCTATACCATCGCAATGCCCCCACCGAGGGCTATACACCGAGGGATGCCACTTGGTCAACAATTGTGGGTTCGGAAATACTCCTGTTTGTAACTTTCTCCACATAACTTCCTCGCTTTTGGAAAGGTTTTTATTCGCTCTCGGGTAAGTCTTACGCCCCAGCTTATAAGGTGAAGAATTTCGTTAAAAGTGCTCAGTTCGTCAGCGGTCTGTAGGGGTTCCTCGCTTGGGGGTGTTGTCGAGACAGCGCTGGAATCCCGGAAAGTGAGACCTCGGGCAAGCGCGTGCGCCTTCTCGTTCCCTCGCAAACCCTGATGAGCCGGTGTCCAGATTAGCGAAAACCTTCTCCGCCGGGGGGCTGTCCGACGGCTAATATGTGTACAGCTGCAGCGGAGATCCAGCCTGCATCATAATTTCTGATTGCAGAATTTGAATCACTAACAATAACTCTCACATTCTTTTGAGTCAAAGCCAGCGCAATGGCGACTTCTTCCACCTCCGTTGCTCCTAAATGTCTGTCGCGTGCAATTACGGCTGCGTATACCATGCCTTGCTTGTATTCGGCCGCGTCCATGTAAATCGCATCCTGCCTGCCTTCCAGGCTTTTCTGCAATGCCTCAGCTCTGTCTTCTGCCTGCCCTCGTGATGCACCGGGTGCATATTCCTGGGCAACGGGAGTATTCTTAGCCTGTCCCTGACTCGCGGTGGAACTTTGCCCCCTGTCCCACCCTGGGGCGTGGGGCCCTGGGGCTCGAACCCCAGCCGCTCCAGGATCCTTCTACCAAAAATTATTTTGAAATTTGCCGAGAACTACCTCTACCAGGGGCAGAACAAGAACGCCCCGGGAACATGAAATCGCCATTACATTGACAAGTCAAAAATGCTACCGGAGTTAGCCTTTCAGCACACTGCACACGAAAATGTTTACCGTTCTCTTGCTCCTGTTAATCTAGCCGGGACGCCTTGTCTCCCAACGAGACCGTAAGAATGTGCTGCGCGTGAACAAAGGCGCGTTAGAGCGACGCTCCTCCGCCGTGTTAATCGCGTGGAAGGCCCGCACGTAGAGCACCGAGCAAAGAATGCCTGAGCGATCAAGCTAAGGCGTGCTGCGTCGGCGAGCATAACGGGGAACTGCGAAGTGGGCGTCAAAAGCGCTTGCGAGAAAAAAATATCTTGCAGAGACAAGCAACCCTCTGACGACAGCCAAGGCACAACATGTCTAAAGCGCTACGGGAGGAGTGCCTTCTGCTGCTCTCTCAACGTTTAGAAACCTTTGCTTCTGGGTGTCATAGTAGATGACCGAGAAAAATTGGAGTATATTTCTGTGCTTCTAGCTCCTGGCGAAAGTGATGCCGTAACCTGGGAGGACTAAGAGCTTGCCTGTATAGGGGTCTGTGTGAGTTTTTTTAATACTTCCCCCTCTCTTTGGGGCCGGTGTACCCGCCTTTGTCTGTCATCACAAAGAACAAGACGTTGCAGACATTTACATTGCAACGACGCTAACGTTTTCAGCTCAACACTAATGATAATAGCCGTGGGATATTAGCAAGCATTTAAAGCACGCTTGAAATTCTTTGCCATGCCCTCAGTGTTCGTGTTTGCACTGTACTTTGGAGATTTGGTTACTGAGGGCTGTTTACTGACGACGAATTTCGTATCACAAAATGACCGTGGCTTGTCTGTGTCTACGTGATTGCTTCTGATAGAGTGTGATCGTTGTTGTTTGGCTTGCTTTAATTTGTGCCTCTTTTTTTCTTACCTTATTTGAATATTTCAAGGCATTCTATTGTGCGATAGTCAGGGCGATTGTTTAACTTGGACGCTTCTTCCATGGTTATCTATGTACTTCTGTAGGTAACCGTGACTATACGAAACTCCAGAAAGCGCTGCATCATCTCGCTACAAAGCCCAATTATGTCTACGATATCCAGCGTCCCGGCGGGTGTTTCACTTAGTGTTATGCTGAAGTTTCTGGGTTTTGACATTAAATAGCGGTGTGTGCGTGCGTGTGTGCGTGCGTGTGTGTGCGTGTGTGTGTGTGTGTGTGTGTGTGTCCGTTGTTTTGTTCGGTAAGCCCCACGTGTCCACGTCTTGTCCTACTTCTCCTGTAAACGAGTGTGGTTGTATGTAATGGTCCGTAGTGAACATGCCTTACGAAACCGGCTATCTTCTATGTAATTTATATTCGTAGAGTGCTGCTGTACACCGTCATCCCCATGTTGTTGTTCATCGAATTATAAAGTAGGACAGATAGCACGAAGTCGGTGCAAAGCTGCAGTTTCCTTTGACCCTTTGCGTGGCTCCAACTGGCGCTGGGTCTTGTCCTTCGCTCTGAGACGTGATGATTGTTGTCAGGAAGAGACCGGCGAGGTGGCCAAGTTCATGTGGTTGGAGACTCCGTGGTTCGCCGACGTCGTGTACCTCGCAACTCCACCACTCCTTACATGCACGCTTCTGTTAATCATTCAAGACACCGTACCGGATGGCTCGAGCGCCGAGGGACATTCTGCTGTGGATAGCCTCGCGTACTTTTTAGGGGCGAAGCTCCTCAGGGTGTGGGTCGTTCCCTCCTCTGTAGTAGTAGTAGTATGTATGTATGTAACCACCTCGCGCCGCCGGGAGGCTCGCGCTCGCCCTTGGCGCATGCCTCCCGGCGCACGAGCTCTCTCACTCTTCCATCTGCTGTCATGTGAGAGAGAGAGAGAGCGAAAGGCGCGCGTTGACTATGGGAACCCTCTCTCTTCGATGAACGCTCTACCAGCTCGCAAAGAAGGAGAACGCGCCCTCACCCGCGAGAGAGAACGTTGACGCAGGCAGTGTCTTCCAGCGAGTTTCTTGATTGAAAAATACCAACTGCTCGAGCTGGAGATCCGTTCACCGGCCACCCATATATATGTACACACACACACACACACACACACACACACACACACACATATATATATATATATATAAATATATATATATATATATATATAATTCGGGGAATAAGTTCTGTGGGTCCGGTTCAAAAGTAGTTTAGAACCAAATTGCGCACTTGCGAAAATCGCACGTTTATTATTCAACGTTTCGGCCACGGCCGAAACGTTGAATAATAAACGTGCGATTTTCGCAAGTGCGCAATTTGGTTCTAAACTACTATATATATATATGTATATATATATATATATATATATATATATATATATATCTCAAAAAAAGTTCTTCCTGGCTATCGGGATAAATATACTATCAGAAAGACACAGCGACAAACATAGGATTTATTCTGACGTTTCGGCTGGAGGACAGCCTTTTTCAAAGATGAAAGTTTCTCATGGGCGCATGGTCTTTAAGTACACTTCACGAACATGTATAATGGGGGGTGGAAAGGGGGGAGCTCACAAAAAAATAAAATAAAATAAAAGAAGGGGGGGTTTGGGATAGAGATGTGTGTCGAGGAAGCAAAGGCCAGTGCAAGATGACGTCTGCGTCCACACGGCGCCTCCATAATAAAGAACGGGTGGGCCGAGCTCATCTGGTAGCAGATTGTGCGCCCTCGTTTGAAGACACTCGCGCCGCTGTCACCTGAGTCCATGGTGCTGCCACTCCCGCAGTGCAGCGCGGAACCGCTGAAGCCAAATGTCGTTGTTGTGTGGGGAGTACAAAGAGGAGGGGGGGGGGGGGAGGAGCGGGAGAAAGATAGGTTGTTCAGTGCGCGGTCTGTACCAGTATAGTTCAAAGGATCGTCCCTGGGCCGTGTTTCACGGAAAATAGAGAATAGAAAAAGAAAGAAACGTAGCGCATCCGCGAACGGAACTTCCAGCTTTCGATTTTGAACACTTTGGATTCTCCCTCGTTCACCGTGACAACCGCAGCGTAATGTCCAATGTGGCTGTGACACATGTGTAAGTTCTTTCCTTTTTTTCACCTATTGCTCGTGCCCGCTCATTCCGTTAACGTCAACATAAACAATTTTCTGTAATTCGCAGATGGGTAAATGGCCCGCCTCTACCGCCGGCGGTCAAACCCTGCCTCAATGTCGAACCGATCCCCGTAAACATTCTCGAAGGAAGGCGTGGTGCAAGGCGCAGGGCTATAGCAGGTAAACTGACTGAGAAGTGCAAACTTGGTCCCACAAGTCGTGCTCGAGGACTCAGCGACGAATACGAGAGGCACACAAACGCGAATCGTATACCGTTGTAGCCGCGGAAGCCTCTTCCAAAAAACCGCATGTTTTGTCAGGGTTGCCTTCATCAAACAACCAGAAGTGGCTATCACGCTAGCCATTGGGAACGCCGCCACCCGCACCGTACGGACTCACGGGATTATCAGCTATATGCGAGGAAGCCTAGGCACAAGTGCGGGCTGGATGCCAGGCTCCTTTAATTAGGAGTATACAGGGAAAATGCCCGTTCTAATCTCTTGTACCAGCTTCTGCACAAGCAATGTAACATTGATGTCTCCAAATACATTTCCAGAACAGAAGCACGGCCATCGCGACATAAACACACACAAACACTCAAGGAGTATCCATTTCGTACCGACTGTTTTAAGTACTCATTTTTCCCTTTAGCGATAAGAGAATGGAACGATATCAGCCAGGCCATCACTAGCAGCTGCTCGTTGGATGTTTTCACTTCTTCGATGGAAAATAGCCTACTAGCGTTACAGATTTAATTCTCCTGTACTGCATTGATGCTTCTTTTTTTTTTACCGCGTCCTTTTGGTGTTCGTGACTTATTATTATCAACGTTGTTACCCTGAAACCTTGTATAACTGTACGCCTGCGTGAAATACTGTTTCGGCGCATCTGCCTACTTGATGATGCGATTGGGCAGCGATTTTGTGCCACGTTCTAAAAGAGTTCTGTGTAACAAGTGTAACAAGTTATTCGTAACATATTTTGAATTTCATACGAGTACATGCTTTGTAGTTATACTTACACTAGCACTCCTGATATCATGTATATATATATATATATATATATATGACTGTAATTTGTTTACTCACTACTTTATCATTGTTTCTTGCCCTTCCTGTTATAATCCCTCAAGGGATTGACAGTATTTGTAAATAAATAAATAAATAAAAATAAATAAATATATCATATCTTTCCCTTTCATTTCTCCATTTGGACTATTACGTGATTTTGCAAAACATAATGCCGATCCCGTCACCTAATCGCTGAAGGGATCGCAAATAAGTAAGTAAATAAACGGAACGAAATATCTTGCGTCTCAGCTGCCTGTTTGGCAGAAGTACCTGTTCGTGCAACGCTGTGTGCGAAAGAGCGTTGTCTACGGCGTTTTCAAGAAAGGAGCTGCCAGGGTCACAAGAACAAGAGAAATGAACGCTCCTGTGACGGGTAGGTACGACTTCGTAATTGCGCATGTGCAAGCAGGAACAGTAAGAAACGATTCAATCAGCATATAGTAAAATATACAACGTCGAACCCTACCAACTTGCCCACGTAATAACGTTCGGTGACTGATTAGAAGTGACATAGGCGAGAAAGGTATCTCAAAGGAGCCGGTGAAACAGCACTCTTTTCACACTGTAAGCAAAAATTAGCCGAGATGGGAGCTTTTACCAGCGTGTCAACCGAAAAAACTCTCATGCCCCAACTATTTACTCCGTCATAGCGGAGTGAATACGGCACATGACATCATTTTACCACCATTGATAAGTGATGGAGTATAAAAACGACGTGACCTTATTATAGTACCCACACGGAGTTTCAGTTCACATGGTCCCAACCTCCACTTGGGAGTTTTGTAGCCATCTTCGGTTGCGACGCTCTTGCGGCGGTGTGATTTGTGTGTGTGTGCGCGCTCGCGCGTCTGTTTAGTGCTTCCGTGTGATGCTCCAGTGCATTGGTTGGTTCGACGAATCGTAGGTGGGAGTTGTATCTGTGCGTGCTCGCACGTGTGTTTAGTGCGTCCAAGTGAAGCACCACTTCGTTTTTTTAAACGAGTCATGAGTGCGCAGCGAGTTTGCAACGGCCGATCAGTGTTTTGTGTAAACGTGTCAAGGCTCTTTCCACTGGTGACTGCTCTGCTCCTCCAGCCAGAAGCCGAATGCCGCACATCGACCAGACGACCACGGTGATGCGCGAATCGGAAATATTTTGTTATGAGGTGGCTGGGGCGCCACCAACCAGCGAGTGTTGACGTGGTTTTAGGCTTCCGAGATTATCAAGATCGTATGCGGACAAACCAGGATTATCGGAAAGCAAGCGTCAAGACTATCGACCGGAAGGAGAATGGACCAAAAGGATGCCAAATTTACCCAGGTAGATCGAATATTAATAAAATTATGCAAGAAATTGTCCCGTACAACGCCTAGGCTTAGCTGGCTTCAACAAAAGCTCCTACACGGATATAAACATAAACTCCCATATAGGTACCCGCAAGAGCTCCGCGATGGATGTAAACACATACTCCCACAGCTACCCGCAAAAGCTCCTCGATGGATGTAAATATTACTCCCAACTATCCATTCATATGCTCCGGTCAAGCGGAGTAAACCTTTTACTCCGCATGACCGGAGTATATTAAACTCTTATCGGGGAATGCGCTACAGGACAGGTCCATTTACTCCCATCTCGGCTAATTTTTGTTCACAGTGCAGATGTCGCGCTCGCTACTGACGTCTGAAAACGGACGTGGCATTTTCGGCGGGTGCGTTCGCCGAGATGCGAACCTAGGGGCCACGATAATGGAAAGCTGAGCACATACCCGAAAGCCATGACATGTCATGCCTGCGTCTAGACTCCATACAAATTCACACCATGGAGCCCACACTGAGCGTAAGTGACATAGGCACTACAGGCAACCCTACCCGCATTTCGTTTCACGAACTGAATACATCTGTAGCGCACATTACGCCTCCCTGGTTGGTGGTGATCGTGAAGCCCAGCATATGCAGAGGCGGAATGCGTTCCCATTTTCTTTTTCATTATTGCTAGTTTATGATTTAACCTTCCATTTGTATTTAGTTTTACAGTAAAATAGGTTGTCGGGACGCCATTTATGTCAATGCGAACAGCGTACATAGACAGCAGTTTGGCCCAGTCCCATGCTTCTGTGGGAGCTGGCACTGAAGCGTAGAGGTTAGCACTGAAAGAAAGAGGAGGCACGGCCCTATTGAAGGGCGCCGACATCCGAGGTGATGGAAAGAAGCAATATTGCGTTTGCTTGGACAGACATGCATGGAAGTTATAGCTGGAAGGTGATATCAGCCTGACGGAAATGACCCCCGTCGGCGAGTTTCCAGCATGTCAAAGAGAAACGGTGGCCTGCTCAGTACAGCAAATTCAGAATGAAAAATAAGTTACGTACTGTTGGCGGCGACAGCGCGTTTTTAGTCTAAGAGAGGGTAGACTAGGAAGTTCTCATCTGCGTAAAGGGGTCTGTTGCTGTCAGGAACAGTGCTGTCTTGCCTAAATTCTTGTCTCTTAGAGAGGGCCGTCAGGTTTGATCTGATGGTCGCCGAGAGGACCTAGCCGGGTGATGCCGAGTTCCCTCGCGTCTATTGTGGACAAAATAAAGTTAGCTTACTCACTCACTCACTCTTAGCAACCCAAGTGAATCAGGTATTCTGCGCAACCCAACTTATTAAGCGATAGATGACGACAGCGAACATAAAATTGCAACGAATCAACTTTTGTATCCATGGCTCTTTAAGTGCGCTCAGTTATTAGCCAAGCCTAACGTAGTAGTTAATTTTCGCATAAATTGGCAGTATTTCGGAGTTAAAAAGTCCACATGGACATCTCGGACTGGTCACCGCTGTTCATGAATACTTGCTTCGTGTGTTCTCCTGCATCAGTGCGCTTATTCGCTTTAAAAGTCAGGCTTGCCGACTCCAATAGGAAAAGCTTTCTTGGAATCGATAACACATAATTCTGAACCCCGGTAATGTGATATAACCATAAGAACGATTGCTATTATTCGGTTCAGACAGAAGATGGTTATGAGAGATTAAGCATGCTACAAATATGAAAAAGAACTACACATTTACAATTCAGCCTTTCAGCGGGGAAGTTGGGCTCCCTGTAACATATGGTCCTCATGAGAGAGCGATCATCAGTCCGCTTACTTGTTGAAATGCAAGTCACCCCTCCTTTCTTTCAGCCCCTTGCTTGAGCCAGTATGCAGAGGTTCTTCTATTCATTTTCAGTAGTTTGAAGTGGATAACAACATTGCTATGTCGCAATTTTAATTTATTTGGAACAGAAAATATCGAGTTCCTAAAGTTCAAATATAACTTGCTTGCGTACATACTGTCACGTGGTAGTGACGCACGCAGCACTCGAGGGGAAGCACGCGGGACTCAAGCGATGTCAGGCGAAATGGTCGACACGGTTGCAGAAGTGGCATGCAAGATAAACGTGGCCTGCGTTGCGCGTAACAGAAAGCGATAACAGCGCTCCCCGCAAACAATCAAAACGAGCGCGCGTGTCACTGGAAAGTGCTAACGGCTTTCCACTTAAACCAAAACAACCGCACGTGTCAATACTAAGTCTATTTATGTGTGTTGTCATTATTCACAGGCCTGATGACAAGGTGACAGTATACGTGTATGATGGAGTTGTAGTAGCTTTACAACTGAAGTGCAGCGAAATAATAGAAAGAGTAATGTGAAATTCTCGAGCGATGCTTATGGGGCTAACGTGCTCAATATAAAAAGGTTAATCATAATAATATGTTGATGCTTCCCATCTGCACTTTGTTAGCGAAACTTTAGGCACTGCGCATTGTCATTGCTCCTAGGTGATCGAAATATCTGGAGGGATCCGCTACGACGTGCCACAAAATCATATTGTTGTTTCGGCCCGTAAAACTCCAGCAATTATTATTAAGCGCCTTCATTAAGGGCAATAAAGAGAGGAACGTCTTGATTGGTATTTATACGTTACAATTCATTATATCCGAAATATCGCCATTTCAGGCTGGATCAGGCGCCTGGTAAGCGAAACCGCATAAATGAAGTCGGGATTTTCAACGCCCTATTGGATTGCATGCAGCAGATCAGCATCGCGCAACAGCATTTCGCGGGGCCTACTGGGCTTGCATAAATCATCAATGGTTGAAAATGAAGATCATCCTCATCATCATTATCATTATCATCAGCCTAATTAGGTCCACTGCAGGAAGAAGGCCTCTCCCAACGATTTCCAATCCACCCTATCCTGAGCGAGTTGGTTCCACTTTATGCCCGCAAACTTTTTAATTTCATCGCTCCATCTAACCTTTTGCCTGCCTCTGTTGAGTTTTTTCTCTCTTGGTGTCCATTCCGTCGCTCTTACTGTCCATCTGTTATCTTTCCTCCTCATGACACGTCCAGCCCAGATGCACTTCTTTCTTTTAATTCATATAATAATATCAGCTACTCCTGTCTGTTCCCTGATGAATTCCTCTCGTTTTTTATCTCTAAGCGTTACCCCTATCATTTTTCTTTCCATTGCACGTTGCGTGCTCCTTAGTTTCTCCTCTAGTTTTTTTGTTATCCTCCGCATTTCTGCACCGTACGTTAGTACTGGGAGAATGCACTGATTGAATATTTTTCGCCTGAGTGAGCGCGGCGAGTTCCCAGTGATAATTTCGTAACGCCTTCCGAATGCGCTCCAGCCCATCCTTATTCTACGGAGAATTTCTTTTTCATGGGTAGGTGCTCCTGTTAGTAACTGTCCCATGTATACGTATTCGTTTACACATTCTAAGTGTTCACTGTTAATTTTGAATTCCTGTTTCTTATCTAGGCTATTGAGCATAACTGAGTTACATTATTTCCTAAACGGCCAATACTTACCAGTGGATTGTATTCGTGATACCAAAAACGACTTCATGATACCAGCTTTCCAAACCATCGTCAATTATTGAACGTGCAGAATTATTGCCAGTAGATTGCTTCATAGGAATGCACCTGTGCGCACTTTTACAGTGCTCCACTGCAGTGTCCCTTCGATTATAGTGCCCCGTTATTATGTCAAAGTACACAAATATCGTAGGAGCTAACGTTCCGACAAGTGGACCTGTCGTCGTCAGGAGAGCAATTGACAAAACGTTGGCTCCAGCGAAATTCCCTGTTCTCTATCGATTTTCACAATCTCTTCATCGGCGAAAGCCTCTATGTTCCCCTGAGCTCTTCTTGACACACCCTTGCCAGTTACGTTACAAGTGACGATAACAGAGTAGCTTAGCTGCTCCGATCGCTTTCACGGCGTAGACCTCGATTAAAATTTTCACCTCATTTTATACGTTTCCTCCTATGCAATCATCTTCCATGTTCACTCATTTTTCATTTGTATTGGGTCTGTTATCCAAGAAGGAAAGTACTTGCAGTTTTATTACGAGGCTGAGAAACGATCGGCCGAATATCTCTTATTATTCTACAGCGCCAATAGACTTCATGTACCTGCAGTCATAGTTTTGTCGCTGAGAGCCAGTCTCCCATATACTGGACGCTGTAAGATACCCAACGCACGAAATTAATCTGCCACCTCTGTAGCTGAAGTAGGAGTTCCTTTGTATTCAATGAATTCTTACGAGCACGAAGAAACGATACAGTCCATCACATTCTAAAATGGATATGAATCCACGCCTTTCTTAGGCCTCAACCTGAGAATATAGTCGTGCTTAATTCAGCCATCTTCAATATTTAACTTTCTTGGAGAAATTACCAACACCCACGATATCGGCCACAATGACTAGAGAGTTTACGGGCCTAAGGAAGACACGCAAGAGAGTTTTCCGAAAAAGAAAATTTTCTCAGTCCCTGTGGCGGGCTGTGTTCCGATGTACAAGATATTCGGCAAATTTTCCTTTCTTGGTCCTTAGCCATAACTGTAGCCACTACGCTAACTCGGTGGCTGGCGCCGCAGCTTTTGAACCACACAACGGATATAAATGACTTCGTAAATAAATGACAGATGTCACTAAGCAAAGAAACACGTACAGAAAACTGTAATCATAGATGTAAGCCTTCACTTGTACATAAGAAAGGCTATGCTATAAATCTTGATGATAACAAGAAAATTTTGCACCAGACAAACACTTCAATATAAGCAAACCGCTTCATTCTTGCTGCTAGGCCCAACACCAAAATTTTATAAAGCATTCCACCGGTCAGCTTTGTAAGCTCTTTTTCTGTTTTCGTTAAACTTTACCGTTGTCTGAACAGCTGAAGCAAGTATTTAATAAGGGTGATTGATGGTGCTTTATTCGTGAAGGGAGTTGACGTGTGCCCCTTCGAACTGTCAGCAACACACACAAAAGGACGATACGCTTATCGGACGTAAATCAATTCCCCGAACTCGGCTCTTCCGGCGTGAGGCAGCTTGTTCTCCCTACGGCTTCGGAAGCTTCTAGTTTCACGGCAGGAATTCTTCAGTTTTTTTTCTATATCCACCCTAATTCAATCCTTCCTTCTGAAGGAAGACGTAGTTTTGTCAAAAGTCGCAACTTTTCTTGTTCGCGGTCGATTTTCCTAAACATGACCGGCTGTCGATATCAGCAATAAATTCACGTAACTGTCATTTGACGCGTCATTATCGCAGTGATAGTTCCGGTAGCGGTCGGGGTATAGCTTAGGGATAGAAAAAGTGGATATTGATGGTTCTTTTGCGTTGTATGGGTGATGAGAGGAATTATTAAATTTGGCTTTCTGTAACGCTATTCTCTTTTTTCCTCTATGACATTTACAACTTAGATGAAAAAGTTCCGTAAAACAAAATTATTTGTAATAAAAGATAACTTTTGTAATGTGTTACTTTGTTCGGTGTTTTACACCGGTATGCATAGCAGTCCAGAAGAACAACTTGACAGCGTGCGCTGAGAGCAGGCACGGCAAATTCAGAGTTCGCTGAAATTGTGTGCACCGTATAATTTAATGAGCACAGTATAAAAGTGAGAAGACGTGTGAAACTTCGTCCTGATCTCCTCACACGATACCACTCATATCCCGCACAATAATACAATAGAATAACCTTCAATATTTAGTTAGTTTATAAATACAATAACTTTTTAGCTTTAACATGTTTTTACACAAATCGGGTTCGACCTAGCTGGTATTGTTGCGCATGAACAAGACTATATACAGTCCATATTTCGTCTCACACTTCTAGTATATTTCCCGATTGTGCAAGAGAGATGTAATAAGTTCATGTCTTTTGGAAATTGTGCATGTGCATTTGTAGGCTTTGTTTGTATTTTGAACGAAGTGTTTTACTGGGCATGTCTCTCCCTACCAAATACCCTCGCTCGAAGGCCCTTATAGGTATTGTAAATACATAACTAAGTAAATTTGAGGCAATGCAACTGATCTGTTCCTAACATTGGGGAGTAAAAATCTTATTTTTAGGCCTTACGTGCGAAAACCACCGTAAAGCGATATGCAGTTATTGCATATCAACAATTTTAAAGATTAATTGCTGGAAAACTGACAGATTTGCTGCTTACACGATGCGTGATTTTCACTCCTGTCTCTCTCTCCGATAAGCCACTGAGGGTCAATTATTTATTGCAGGTCAACGCATCTGTTGTAGACGGGCACGTTTTTCATTTTCGCTAGTTTAAGCAAAGCCCACCAGCAATAAAATGGAGTTTTTACTCTCAGACCTGTAAAGAATGCAAATGAGCAAGCACTGACCATTCGTTAAGGGCAGTGGCGACAGACATTTCCCTGTGGTGTCTTTTCTGAAGCAATGTTAATCAGCGTGTCTACGGCTAGAGACACCGCCTCTGTCATTCCAATATTTCCCTTGATTTAGCGCCCCGCCAAGGAGTTCTAACGATTCTGACACTCGGCTGCTGATGCGGGATCAAATCCGGGCTACAGCGGCTGCATTTCGATCATGGCGAAAGAGTTGAGGCTCGTGTACTGTGCGACGTCACTGCCCGTTAAACAACCCAGGTGGTCGAAATCTCCGGAATCCTCCACCACGGCATCTCTTATAATAACATCGTCGTTTTGGGGCGTTAGACCACAGAACTCAACTTGTTAAATCAGCACCATTCTAGTTAATTTTCGTTTGATTCCTCGCTTAATTCGCTGGCAGATTGATCTTATAAATCAATGATTATGTGCAGCACCCTCAGAAGAAATTCAAGATAATCCATGGTTTTCCCACGAACATCGCGAATTCAAATGTTTGCGAGGAGCCTGCGTAACCGGAGCACACCTTATTTGTGAATGTGGATTCGCGCAAGCATTACCCTCGGAAGCATATCAGCAATTTTATCTCAGTGGACCGTTTGCAGAACCAGGAACTGCAGAAGACAAACCGGCTTGACATGTTCATGTGCCACCTGCACATACTTCAGGAAAGGACACATGAGAACGTAGAGGGACGATAAGAAATCTCGATGCCATGACACGAGGAAAAAATTCCATTTTTACTTTACAAGTCTGTACCAAATGAAGTTGCTCCAGTTCATTGCATTGTTGGAACACACTCATTTGGGCAGGACCACTTGGTTTCAGCCAACGCACTAAGGCTGTGAAGAAAATAGGTGTTTGCGGCAGCTGTTGGCATGCGATCGCCTGCTCGTGAATGTACAACATGTAGCACTCCACGACTCCGTAGCATAAAATTGCTTTTTCCAGGCATCCCCGGATTGCGTCTTTAGGAATAGCAGTGACGTGCGAACAGAAAAGAAAAAAACATACATGGATGCAAACTCTTAGAAAGCAGCTGGACAGAGAACATTTTTGTGAGCAAATACAGCCAGTGAATATCGGACAAATTAGTCATACATTTCCTACTGCCAAGAATATTTCATGTCATTCCTGAGGCAAGGAAATGTATGATTATGTTGCGGTCCTCCTAGACAGAATTTGAAAAGTGGTAATTCATGTTGCTTCAAATGCGCTTCTCACGCTATACTCTGATAATCATCCGAGCTGTCGTGTCGAAGTAAACATGCAAATGTGCACTATTTTGTTCATGCCGTCAGCCCATGTGGAGAAAAAGAGTTCTGGATACATTGAACTCACGCAGAACCAATGTTTATGCTTACATAAATTTCATATATAGCACTCGACATAAAACTATGGAAAATATAAAGTCGTCAAAGCAATCAGTAGGATTTGCGAATTTGTCAAAAAAAATTCCCGTAAACATTGCGGGAATAGTCGGTGAGTATTGGAGAAATGCATTACGCTGAACTGCGACAAGTGATCAGCCAACAATGTAGACAACCGAAACATTAATCATGTGCACATTCCATACTATACAGTTGAAAAGTACGACTTTCAACCGCATTTGCTCATGCTTACATGCAAGTCAGCAGTGGTCTGAAACGAAGTGAATGTTCGAGGGAATGCGTACTTTAATTAGCTGTTTTTTTTATGCAATGAGTGATTCGCTCTGGGTATAGCAGAATTCTTTTGCGTAAAATTTCTTGATTCGTCTGGCTTATACCGTACTACTCATTGAATATGTCAAGAAGAAATATGAGTCTGTTATCGTGTATTTCCCTCTTGGCTTTGGAGAGCTCAGACCTTGTTAAAAAGCTGAATAGTAGCAAATAAACTGTGGACAAACCACAAATCCACCTTTCCTTGCGCTTTCTTTTTGGTCGCTATATGCTAGAAATTAGTACAATGTCATATACCTTTAAAGTGATGAGTTTATCCTGGTGACGCCATCGTAGACTGAATTGGAGAGACAGGTGGTTTAACAGCGCAGCTCTTCAGGGGCTCGCAGTGTCCGTTGTTGGAGCCTGTCACGCAACGAGGACAAGCCGACCCACACTAGCCCAGGGCTTACTCTTCTCAGCCCACTGCTAGAAGGTAGTGGTTTAGCGAAGAGCACTATAGAAAGCAGTAAAAAAAGAAAGAAATAGACTAAAACCCACTGCTACATACCTGGCCAAGTGTGCCACTGTGGTCTAGTGGCTGGCAAAGGCGTTCTGCGGAAACGCGCAAGGTGTACTAACATTTATGAAAGGGAAAATTAGCATCTACCCATTTGTCGCACAAGGCTACAATGAAATTTATATTGATTTCTCATAAATTAAAGCTTCCTGGCTGGAAAGAAATTTTTCACATTAGAAGCTTTCATTTGTGAAAAATCCGTATAGATTTCCCTGTAGCCTTGTGCTACAAACGCGTGGGTGCTAATTTTCGTTTTCATGGTTCCAGTGGCTATAGTACTCGACTGCTGATCCGAGGGTCGTGGGATAGAATCCCGTCCGCGGCGGCTGCATTTCGATGGAAGCGAAATGTTTAGGCCCACGTAGTGCGCGATGTCAGTACGCGTCAAAGAACCAGAGGTGGTCGAAATTTCCAGCGCCCTCAAATACGGCATCTCATCTTATCGTGATTTTGGGACGTGAATCTTCAGGACACAACCATGATTGTAAATACGGTAAGGACGGTACAGTAAGAGAAAAAGAAAGAGGTGCGAGGAGATAAGCTCCAAAATCAAGAGAGGAAGGAAGAAAGAAATAAAAGTGTTGAAAGAAGCGAACCCGCCTTTGCCCACAAGCAACTACACCTAACCATAGGCCCCACCACGCCGGTGTATTACAGTGACAGTGTCGCACCGATTGCCGCTCTTCCTTTTAATATATTTGGCGTGGCTGGAACGAACGGAAGCTGAATCGATGCGTCTTCAGATGTGCGCCGCCTGCAGGAAAGCGCATGGCAAGTTGTCTTTAGGCGGTATTCCGAGACGGATACAAATAAACCGCTTGCACGAACCCCTTAACCTGTCGACGGCCTCTGAGCGTCTGGCGGACGGGGATAAACGACGAATACCAAACCCCCGCGCGTCATACATAGAGTGTTTGTAATGTGTCTTGATTGATTTGTGGGTTTAACGTCCTGAAAACCAGCTCTGATTATGAGAGACGCCGTAGTGGAGGTCTCCGGAAATTTCGACCACCTGGGGTTCTTTAACGTGCACTGACATCGCACAGCACACGGGCCTCAACATTTCGCCTCCATCGAAATGCAGCCGCCGCGGCCGGGATTCAATCCCGCGACCCTCGGATCTGCAGCCGAGTACCTTAGCCACTAGACCACCGTGGCGGGGCTTGTAATGTGTCTTGTCTGCTCGTATTTGACTCCTTTCATTAGGAACAGCTGTGCGGAGCTCCCCAATAATATAGTACGGCGCGCTTTCAATCGTTCAATTTTTGTATTATACACAATGCCTGAGTGAACATGGACGCTGTTTGCTTATCTTCACAGTAGTCAAAGGGCAATGGTTTTTAATGCAATAAAGTTAAAGGGACATTAAATGTTTGATTTCTGGGGTCTTAGTACCAGGGACTCCGGAACGTTATTGGTAGGACGGGTTCATGTTTTGTTGCCTTTGTACGGGGCGTTTATTATTTATTTCCTCTCATTAGTTGGCGACTTTTTTTACTTGCATTACATATTATATATCATTCATTAGTAGCTTTAATGACATCAATTAACAATGTTTTACTTCATTTTAGCCGTATTAACGTATTTGCATCTTCGCTTACTGTACATTGGAACGCACTTTAAAAATGGCTGGAAATTTCGGAAGTACTGAAAACCTGCACAGACCACGCAACTCGCGTGGTTTCGTGGTCCAGTGCTTTGGAGGGCACTCCGCCCCTCCCCCCCCCTCCCCCCTACAGTTCCGGAGTCAATGGGTTTTACGTCCCAACTTAGCTTTGATAAAGGGGCATTAAAGACAAATAGTAAATGGACATCATGCGTTAAAATAACACTGCACTGCCATTCTGGTGTTCGCTTTTTGTGGCACAACTGCTTAGGTTGAATGAGAATCGCCTATTTATAGATTGGTAAGACGTTAGCGGCATTCAAACGGCATCCGGCCCGCCATTACGGTGTTCATTGTTACGTCTCCTCGCTTCTGTAAGCGGTGCGAGTCGTACTGGCATCTCACAACATGACATTGCCACGAGATTTTCTCTAACTTGCAACTAGAGCGAGTCCTGTCAGAGAGAAGAAGGCCGCGCAAGAGTGCGTGGTAACGAAAATACGAACTGCGCATGCGGCGCGGACCGACGTTTCCCTGGAGTCGGTGCTAAACCGAAACAACTCGTGTTCGCGCCGTTCTCAAGGGTAGCCGGAAGTTCTTTTCTTTTTTCCATGAATCGAGAAGAAACAAATCAGTAACATTTTATTGTGTTTCATAATACACTATAACATCCTTTTTTTTGCTGCGCGTAGGATTATACTCTTGGAAATTTGCAAAATGGAATGTGATATGATCACTTATAGTAGCCGAAACTCCAGCTCGTCCCGGAAATTGCGTTCTGCACTCAGCTTCATTTCTCGATTACTAAAGCGCTTTCGTTGACGTTGACTGAGTGAGAACTACTAAAACGCTGATGTTTTAGAAGTTCTCAAACATCGCCCTTTCCAATTAGCTGAAATTGTCATTTGCATACAGTGTCCCTTTAAGTAGCTCGTGTCGCGGAAACTAAGCCTTAAATTGGCTTTTTAACCTACGCTTTTAAATTGGTTATCTACATCGACAACCTAATCAGCACCGCCAATTCAGCGCGTTACCTAGGCTTATCATTTTCATATACTGCTGAGAGTTCTTCGGTATTTTATCGAGCTCGCATCTTTGACGCAATTGATTATCCATTGCACCAAGTGAGCACGCGCATGGTAGATCAAAAGAACCTTTTCGTTGTAAGCAGTGATGAACAGTGTTTGTAACGCAATTCTTCCTTCTCCCACGCCCGTACATTGTTGTTGTTGAACTATAGAAAGGAGAATAGCGAAGATCATATAGTATCGTTGCTGCACTAATGGGAATTCCTTGTAATCCCCGTCTTTGTCGGCGGAGCCTTAACATGCGTCACGGCAAGGCCGGTCTTTTCGTGATTTCGAACACTCCAGCGTATCGACAATGGAACTTGTTCGACCAAAAATTTTGCTAAGGAAATGATGGAACTGGCTTTGAAGTCAGCCTACGCTAATCGCATCATTTACAGTCGTACGAATTGAAAGGATAAGAGGCTGGAACCTCCTTCCGAAGAACTTACTCCAGTTTTTGAGAGAAAACGAACTCCCAGATGAGAAATCCTATTCATCCGGCTGTAATATAAAGACGCGTGGTACAGTACAGATTAGAGACCATCATAACGTTTCGAAGCCTTTCTTCATGCGAACAGAATTTATTTTCTAACGAGGCAGGGTTAGAGTGGCCGATGTAAAAGGGCGCTTCCTTTAGCTGTTCATTCTTCCTGACTACACAAAAGCAGGGAACCGTCCTCAGACAGGACGCCTCCAATGTAAATGACGCATTCATGTGGCCGGCACAGGGCGTCACAGACGTCGTTCTAGAACTGCGAATGGTTGGTTATGAAGACATTTTGTGCAAGTAGTACACGTTCGTTAAAATACAGTACGTATAGCGGAAAAACCACGGTTACCTTAGATAAACTACACTGGGGACAAAAGCGAATAGCAGCGCTAACCACGGAAGAAGTATTGAAAATCTTTATTATCAGTTCAGCAAAAGGGGCGCTTTTTTCCGTTTCCCAAAAGGGCTCATTGCTGAAGAACGAAAGTTGTGAATGAACAACATAATAAGAGCAGAAAGCAGGAATGCGGTTAGGAGGCCCGATTTAATAAGGTAGTTTGTGCGGGTCGGGAAGAAGGTGGCCAGTGGAGGAAAAAGGGCGCAGGCACAGCCTAAAGAAAACTCTCTTCGGCGCCGCTAGGATGAGATATGGCAATAAAATACGGTCTCCATTGAGCGGTAAGTGTGGTGGAACTAAGCCTAATTTACGTAAATCAAGGGCGCCACAGGCGTAGTCGATCAATGATAGAGTATTAAATTATAATCAACAGTTAGTTTAAATCATTTTTAGTTCACATTCCGGTAATTTCTAAGCCGTCTACCCTCGCAACACCGCGTCGACTGATTTTATGTCGACTTAGTTTTATCACGCGCTTTGTCTTTCGTGCCAGATTCGAGTGCGATGCCCCGTTGTCAGTGTAATGAGCTTCCACATGCATCAACGGTGTTTTAGATGCGAAGCAGATCATGCGGGGGCTTTGTCCATCCCTCCTTCCTTCCCGCGTGCCACCCCCCCCCCCCACAGCGCATGCGCGTCCCCTCTCCACTCTCTACCCTCTCCTACGCTCCACCTCTTTCTCTCCTCTAGGAATCCTCTACTCTACTGTGCGGCGCGCACAATAAGTGATGCTGACAGCCGCATACTCAGCTGGTGGCGCCACGGTAGATCCGCGTATTGAAAATGACGGAGCGCGGGCACCTCATTCTGTCTCCTGTGCAGTGCCGCGATGAGCGCCCGGGCCATCACGCAACCACCGCGTTCTCTCTCTTCCCTCTTATACATTCTCATTCGTCCTCTCAATAAAATTACACCATCTCCAGCTCAAGCTCACCATCTCCCCGCTGCTTCGCATCCACACATGGTTCCCTTTAGCGGAGATGGTGTAATCTTTAGGGGCGAAGCTCCTTAAGGCGTAGGCTTGTCTGCCGTAGTTGTCCGTCGTAGCCACTTCGTCTTCATCGAACGCTGGCACGCGCTCTTGTGTCACGAGTTCACGCCGGTTCCTCTTCGTCTACTCAGGCATCACTCAGTTTCGGTTTCGTTTCGTATTACATCACAATACCCCCAGTTTTAAGTAGTTGTTCACAACTTTTCTGGAAGGTAGAAGATGCGAAACAAATACCACAGTGTTCTAGAGAACTCAGTTGTCTGTCCATACAGCACGAATCATGGCTAAATTAATCCGGAACTCGGCACGATTTACGATGAACCTCCCGAGCTTCGCCCACTCATCATCATTCACTCCGTGGATATGCTGTGCATTTTTTTTTTGCCAGCGTTCTGCTTCGTGTGTGCTAGCATCGGATAGAAAACGGCAGGACTTGGCGGCACGCAAAGGCAGCGGCGTCGACGGCTTAATTTCGCGCAAGATAACACTTCCGTGCGGCAGCAGACAATCTAGCGGGACGCCCTTTCGCTGCCACGGCGCAAACTATAAGTTCTCCCACTCGCGTTTCTGAAGCTGAGCGCATCGCGGCCAGACTGGCTGGTATATGCTTGATGTAAGCAGGCCGAAATTGATGTACAGTCGCGTCTAATTTCAGTTGCAACATGTTGTCCGAGCTCAAAATGGGGCCAGCACTGCAAAACAGCGCCGACATAGCAAAATTTGCTGACGTATGCACTGTTTCTGCTACTGGTATTCTCTAAACCAATTTAACGTTTAGCAGCATAACCGTTCAGGCTTGGGGCCCCTTCAACCGTGGTCAACGTGTTGCAACTTATAGTGAGCGCGACTGTATCTTCGCCCGAGGGACATGCAAGCAAGAGGCCACTCCGGAAAACGATGCCGGGAACGAAGCACTCTCATAAGACAGCCAGCTTTCAGAAAATTTAGTGCCTTAAGCTGGAAAGCACCGCGAGTTCACGAAAGATTCCACTGGGAATCGGTTCGCTTTAGTTTGCATCATTTCACGTCTTTCGAACGACTGCAGTTCAGCGGATGTGTTGGGGCTCGGGCACGTGCAGCGCATTGTCTCCGGCTTAATTATTGCGGTTGAAAACAGTAACGACAGCATTTGCATGTGCGCCGTCGAGGAATCTTGCGACGTACCAAGGTACACCCGACTTCGATTTGCAACGGTGTCGCACGGCCACAATAGCTGACCGATTTTCCACCTCTTCGTTGCATCATCAAAAATCTCATATTGCGATATTGTTGTTCGTCTACAGAAAGTAACATCCGCTTTCTTCTGCGAAGATGCCTTTCACTTCCATGTTATACCGAGTTCAATGGCGGCTGGATGAAACGCACGTTTTCAGCTAAGCTGTATTTCGCTACCATACGAGGTTTTCTGGCATCGAGGTGTAAATAAGGTGGTTTTCTCGGGCACCCGCAGACGGCGGTAGCCAACCAAGCTATGCCATATGCAAGCCGAGCGCAAGCCTCTCTGCAGCAGCAATCAGTCATTCAAAAATGAGTAAGGGTCCTAGGGCAGTCGAATTTTGACATACGGTGCCTTATACCTCTGTCACACAAGTTTGTTCATACCACCAGGTTCGAATGAAGTTCGGTGAAGGGAAAACGATTATATCTATGGTGGTGCTGCGCATGAACGACTAATGTCATTTGTTGACGATATCAGTGACAATAGTCCCAAGAGAACTGGCCGGAACAGCTGCATAAATAAGTGCAGGGTCATGGAAAAGTTACCCTATTTAATTTGAAATTAAGGGGCTTTGCTTCATTGAATGGAAATACAGATCAAGCTTCTTTTAACGGGTATGCTCACTCACCTGTAGCACATGAAGCATTCATTTGCTGTATATACTTTAAATTACAAGCGATGTGCTTCAACTATACGCAAAGGCGTATTCGTAAAATAAATAGACGCCACACCAAAACGCAGTATGAGCAGAGCAATGAGCAAACGGTGTTCGCTATTGAACACTCAGGCCGTAATAGTGACTCTGGCCGGATTCCACCGAAGTCTTTCGTTAACACATTTTGGGTTCGCGTACCGTGGTGCTTCCTGGTTAAAATGATGGATGTCATGAAACGTGCTAATGTAGTATGTTCTTCATATGAACGCTTCACAAATTAGCAATGCTTAATGCTACACTTTTCCTTTGTTTTTTGGGGAAGGACTTTACATTCGATTGAAGTGCGAGTGCGAATGAGTTGCCTAAGCTCACTCAATTTCATACGTCACTCCGTTCAAATTTTATTAACTATCGCCGTGGTAGCTATATAATATCAATAAATTAAGACCTCCTTGTATTCGAATGACAATACAATGACCAGTGTGACAAAAGTATCATGTTGCCTCGGGAAAAATGCGATCCCACCAACGCACTTAGGTGAAGCCGCAATTATTAGTATCGATGCTAGCTTCAAATGCAATCACAACGCAAGTTTAAATTATTTAAGTCATGTAGATGCGGACAAGCTTGAGCAAAAAGCAAAGAATTTCGCATAAGGAACACCTAAGTCCACATAGTGCAAGCTATACGGCAGAGGCATACAGGCTTGTACAATACTGCCATAGGAAGAAAACAGCGCATTAAATACACGATGAAATGAGCACTGTTGCAACTTAAACTTTGTTAGAAGTCCATACCGCAACATTATTCTACCGACTGCAATGCACTTTGTAAGGTGCTTGCAAGTTTATTTTCCCCGCTTAGAGAAGAGTCAATTGATTTCTGCGGTTATGGGTGCCAAAACGGAGAGCAGCCGTAGTGAACAACTCCAGAAATTTCGACCACCTGGAGATCTTTAACGTGACTGACTTCGCACAGTACACGGGTCTCAACCATTCGCGTTATCGAATTGCAGTCGCCGCGATTGGGATTAGATCCCGCGACCTTCGGATGTGCAGCCGATTGCCATAGCCATTAAAGCACCTTGCAGAAGGGCACTGAATTAAACAGGAATAAATAAAAGGCCTGGGGCCGTGGCACGCCGATATGTGACGGTTAATATTGCCCCTGGGAAAATGTCTTCCCACAAATACAATTGGCGTTTAAATGCGATGACGAGACTTCAGAAGAATCGGTGTGAGCCTGACCTGTGTATGCTTGGGCGACATCGCAGGTCTTCCTTCGGAACAGAACGCGTTCGCTCGCTGCAACGTCATAAAGTGGAGGCGCGGCTCCCGTTGTGCGCGCTGCGGATTTGGCGCGAATGAATGCGGCGCAGGCCTCCAGGATTGTCACTCTCCTTTGATTGAATGGGTAATATCTCATGACAGGATGAGCAATAAAATATGCGAGAAGGTGAGGGCTAGAGCAACCAACGCGCAATAGCTGATCTTCCCAAAAACAGACGAGCACATTTTGTTGCCTTCTTTCGGACAGTACGTATATTACAAAATGAAATGTTTTTCGTCTTCGAATGAACAAGCCTCTGTTGTACAATATTTCATATTTTAATTCACGTTAATGTGTCATGTGCCCTGTAATTTCTCGTTATTACTTGCTAAATCCTTCGCCACCTCATGCGCTTGGCTCTATTTGTGTTCATGCGGGGGTCACCTAAGCGGTGGAGTTTCCAACTTAAGACTAGCAGGGTTTTTGCTTTGATAAAATTCTTAATGAAATTATTGTAAGCTTCCTTCACACATAGGAAGCTCTGTTTGACAGCTCAGTTTAACATCAGGTTGGAGGTACTCTCTGATTTACGGGCTTCATGTTTTCTGAATTTCCAGCAATTCACTGTTTAGGTCATACCTGTGAACCTATATGCACGCATCAGCACTAGTCGTCGAGGCAAGGAGAGGTCGGCTTAAGTGGGCATCTCCTTTTAAGCATTCAAAGCATTGTCCCTAATGTGATGTCTCTATCAACTCATGTCCCATGGCAATAATTACACAATCACGCTTGCCTTTACTCTTCTATTACAGTGTTCATGGATTCTCTTGTCTAAGATACATAAACAGTATTTCCGTGTAATAGTAATAGCATGTAGGAATTTCTAAGTAGTTTCGAAGTTCCATTAGTAATATTAATTATCACGACAGCACAGACAAACATTCGAAAAAACTCAGCATACTAAGCATACCTGAATAAAGATACTACGACTGGCTCTAGAAACACATCATTTATTAACAATGACCCTGCCTCTTCACTCATTTTGCAAGACCCTGAAAAATGCTTCCTGTGTACGCTTCGACATGTTAATTACCGGAGAAACAAGGTCAGGAAAAATTGTGGTTCACAAATACTGCACTACAAAATTACGAGCCTCCTGAGCAACAAGAGTATAGAAGAAATAATAACAAACCACCAATCCGGGAACATATTAGAGCGGGAAATAAGCCAAGTACTTCTCTCGCAGTTGTTATTGCACATATCGCAGTATTACTAGTGAATATGTCTACGTTGTATAAATTCGCATTTATATTGCTTTTTATTTGTGCATGTAACCTAGTTTTTCGTGTACAGCAATGATTCAATGATTGCAATTTTTATACATTAATACAAATTACGCAGCCGCACCATGACATTTTCTGCCTCCTTCTTTCCACGTGCATCATCTGAATGGAACGACCTTTCCCACAGCATTGCCGCCACTACCTGCCCGACTTCATTCGTTCAAAGTGTAACGCATCACCTGTAGCGCAGTTAACATATGTGGTTCTTTGTTTGTATAATTCATATATCCATATAGGCCTATCCACTCATTATGTAACACCCCCAAGAGGGGTATTTAAGGAAATAAAACGAAATGAAAATGTTACATTACCTTTGCAAAATGTGATTGTGCGCGTACTTTTCTGTGCGTTTTCTTTCTGTGTGGTTTCAAACTACTTTATTTACACCGTTTATTTGGCCAACGCTTGTGTGCAAACTGTTGTTTTCAGGTGGGAGGGCCCAGTCAGGCATTAGTGCCTTTTTCCCTCTCTTTCCTAAGTGTGTTTGACCACTTGAATAAAAATCAATTTCAAAGATAAAAATGTAGCTTGGAATTGATTTGGCGCAGGATAATTCGATACCGATACGTACAATGCCACGAAGTTCATCACAGAAAACAATCGATACCTGACTTGCCCCTTGTGATCCGAAGAGACGCATGGGGTAGGGTAGTGCAGAAGAGAGCTGCTTAAGCCTCTCCGTATCGCGAGGTGGTCGCGATTCGTTTCACAAAGCCGGCTTAGTGTCCACTGAAGTAACTCCCCGTAAGTATGCTGTCGTGTTCGGCTGGCTTTCAGATTGCTTTGCGATTTGGCCTCTGTGTTTCAGTCACAACAAGCCTATGTAGCAAGTGGAGCTTATCTGCGTCTACCGTCAAATATCTCGGATTCGACGGATGGTACAGTGAAACGCTTTCTAGCTGGAAAAAGGAATGTTTACTGCCTGTGAACTTCTATGAATTGGTTGCCGCCAGTACTCAAGGACCAAGGTTCCATTGAATCTTAATATCGAACGAGCAGGCTCTATACCGATGATCCTGTCTCGCTCGCCTTATTATGAGGCAGACCTATTTATGATTTGCAACTAAGGGGATGGTATTTGCCCATTTATTCAGGCAAGCAAGTTTCCCCTTGCTTCGCGAAGTAATTCGGAAAGGCCTACGCTGAAAACGTCAGCTGCAGCGCGTCTTTTACTTTGTATAAACGCTAAGATATGTCAGCCTCTTAGAGATTAGGACAGAAGTTTAGGATGTGATGGACCATTCCAGTGATGCGAAGATTGTTAAACAGACCGTGTCCATGTAAACCACCTTTAGACTATTTGGGTCGTCTTCGTCAGGTTTGGTGCCGTTAAGTGCATTTGTTGGAACGTTGACCCTATAGCTGCATTCCCATTTGTAAGTTATGGTTTTCAATCATTTCAAGACTTGCACTAAGATCCATCCCTAGTCCACCTTTATTTAAACCTTACTTTATTACGCATACCTTTCTTTACTCATTGAAATCAATCCGGGATATGTAACGTTTGGTAAAAGCAAATAAGATGGAACCAGTCCTGCATGTTCTCCTCCATCTTCTCTGGCAGTTTCAAAAGAGGTACTGAAACAACTTATGTAAAAATATTCGGGGGCATTTCCCTTGTCGGGGAGCCTTCCGTACCTTTTCTTTCCTTTCTTCGTCGCCTTCTTTCTTCCTTACTCTCTCCTCTTTTATCTTCTTTTCTTTTATGTTTCTATGTCTGTCCGTCTGCGTGTCTTGTTTCGTTTCTTCTTTAACTCTCGCTTTCTTGATGTCTGAGTTCTTTTCTCTTTCCTTTGTTCTTTGTTTCATTCTGTAGTTTTCTTCTCTTTTTGTTCGTACATTTTTCTTTCTTTTTCCCCTCGTACTTGATTTGGTAGACACTTGAAGGAACTCATGTGGCTGCCATAGAATGCCATCTTTGCTTGCCTATCGTCCAATGACGAGCGTGCACGTTTACGGGTGTGTGCATTGCGCTTCAAGTTACAGAGCCCGAAAGCATCGATTTCTGACTGGATTTCTGGGGTCTTACGTCCCGAAACCGCACAATAATTATGATGGATGACGTAGCGCAGGGCTTCGCATATTTAGAAGGCCTGGTGTTCTTTAACGTGCCCCGGCATCGCGCTGCACACGGGCCTCAATATTTCGGCTCCATCGAAATGAGCGCGAAAGCAAAGAAAAAAATGGGCGTTCACTGCTTTCACTGTGATGATCGTTTTCCTGTGCAGACATACGACACTAATGACGCCGACGCTTATGACGCAATGCATGCTTCGCTCAAATGTTTTGCCTAATCGTTATGTTTCTTGCACACCAGATAAGGCCCATCACTTATCACTACAACTTACAAGTCATTATTGGAACCATATCAACGGACACTGTCTTCATGTGCTTTGTCATTAAAGGGCTTTTGTAGAGCGTCCCTCTACTGCACCATAAAATATTCTTTGGCGTTATTGTGACATCTGTAGAAATCACTTGCAATATTGCCGCAATATGCAGTTCGGAAATCAGTTCTACGGAATTTCTCAAGTTGCCTCCTCCCGTCCGATTCATCCTTGCCATTCCCGCTAACCGCAAAAAACATGTAAGAGTTGATATGAACGAAAATATTGTCGTCCAGGCAGTTACGGTACGAAGCCACAAGAAAATTCTTTCGGATAAATCGTGTCGGGGCTTTGTGCCAAACACTCGTAGTTTTTCCTTCTGTTCGTCCATTTCCTGGCCATGTGTTGCGCTGTTCTGACACGGTATAGGCAAGCTGCAAGTTCAGTAATAAGCCCACGTGCAATTTTTGCGGTTTTAAAGACGTAATATAAATCTTGGGAGGCAGACAAAGCAGCTGCTAGTGCGAAGGAAGAAAGAAGAGAATATACCAGGCGGCCTACAACAAAGGAGCCGTCTCTGCGTCTCCTAGTTTACAACCAAAAAGAATCAACTAGTCTTATGTGACGGTACCTGAGAAAAAAATGTGTATTTGGCATTTCTCTTTATAGATTCTCTTTATAGATTGGGAATCATTTAGAATCCGTACTTGTATACAAAACAGGTGTACAAAAGGAAACGACCCTAAATTACGTCTTCGCGAAAATAGAAGCCGGAAAGATCTTCCCAAGCTTCCCGAAATAAAACCGTCCCGAATTGTAGTGCGTTGTCGCGCACAATTTTCTCAATCACCTTGCCCTCCCGCCACAGTCCACAAATTACCTGTAGCGACAACTCAGGACCTCACTTCCTGCTAATGGATCCGGTTACCCTACCTCGTTAGTTGTACGATTACTAGGCGCTTGCTCGGACCACAAATGCCTGTCCCGAAAGCCCTATATTTCGAACCGGGGCGCCGTCTAAGAGATAGGGAGCGTAATTGCGCCAAGGACAGACTCGGTTGGCTTGAGTGGGTCCGTGTATGACAAATTGAATTTCCGAACCTGCTGAGCAGAACAAAAGGGGGGGCTTACAGGGACTAACAATGGGAGGCACCTGTTTACTGCGCCGCCCCATGCTCCTCGCCTCACCAGAACGAATCGCCCAGGCGTGTACGCCGGTGGGGCGTAGGAATTCGGCGTTCCCTCGCAGAACCGATCGTTGCCTGGCGTTGATGACTGGCAGGAACAGTTGGCAATTTCGCTCTTGCGATCACTTTGCTACAGTCCGTCTTTACTTGTGTTGGTTAGGGCTGTCGTTCTTTCCGAGAGGGGGCTATTGATTTAACTTAGCTGCAGTTCTCGTCGATTCTCTGCTCCACTGGACGCTAGCATGCTCTTACGCCCAACTTCTTACGTATTTGTTCAAAAACAGTTTAGTCTACGTTGGTGTTCATTTAGATGTTATATTAACCCGAGCTTTCGTAAGGTTTTATCGAAAATGTCAGCGATGCGCATTTACCATTACGCACTTTATACGCATGTGAATTGTTGTTCATTATACTGATCTTAGTTTGAATGAACTGTATACCGTTAGTGGCATACCATATCCTTAGTTAGTGATACACCGTTACTCAGGTAAGTAACTGCGGTAGGTGGACCTTTTATTAACACAAATCTCGTCTTCCTATGAGTCATCTGCGGCACATAAATATGCAGGTGGGATTATAAATGTTCCACTGAGAAAAAAGCACTGCGGTGTAAAGAATAGTCGAACATGATTGATGGTCTGCCCATCTCAAGTCACTAAGTGCTCCACAACTCGGACACCTTCTGAAGCAACTTCTTTATTAATACGGTGTGCAATTTTGGCTCGTGGGTTTTTGATCACAAACAAAAAACCGAAGTTAACGACAGCACCTCATGCCAGGCTGCGTGGTGGTCTGTGTCGTTTGTTTTTCCGCGAATAAGCTCTGTTTTCTTTTTCTCCGTGCCTTTCGCACACTCTTTGCCTTTTGAGGAGAAAATCTGGAGCGCGCTGCTTATTTATCGGTATATGCGGAGTGACAAAGCTTGTGTCTCGTAAAACTGACATTTGCTACAGCGAAGATCGACGATAGCTCATATTGGATAAGCAAAAGACAGTCGCGATTGCCATGGCTTGCTCTCCATAGAGAAATTACGAATTTGCTACCTTAGAAGCATTGGTCCACTTTGGCATGCATACTCGGCCAGGGGAGAGCGGCGGTTATGTGACCGGTGGTGAATGTTTTCTGCTTCATCGTGCAGATCTCGTCTCTGTTCGACACGTGGCCATGCGCTGTTTCTACGGCGTCATCCAATGGGTCTACGTCAACGATCCCCCTGATCGCTGCTCCCGCTGCTGAGCGCAGTGCCCAATTTTCCACTTCTTGGATGACACCGTTCCACCTTTTGGACCAGCCGATTCCTTCGTCGACGTCAGCACAGCCTGCTGATTTAAACGCCCGGCCGGCATCGGCGCATTTCAGTGGCCAGGGGAGAGCGGCGGTTATGATACCGGTGGTGAATGTTTTCTGCATCATCGTGCAGGTTGGTAGCCCCCCGTCCTTGTACTCAAAGCTCCCCAGTAATGAGTTCCTGCTGTTCTTTCCTGGCCCAAGTGTTATCTGTGACAATGTTTCTGAGTGCTTTCATGTCCTTAAGTTACTTCTGTCCGGGGATGTTGAGGTAAACCCAGGACCGGACGATACGGTGCTAACAGCTAGTGCTAGCCTTTCAGCTAAAGCGGACTCTCGTCATGCGGAACTTCTTGCTCTACTGAACCAAGTTCAAACCAACCAATCATTATTAGAGCAGAAAGTAACCGATCTTTCTAGTAGGCTAGCCACCGTTGAGTCGATGGTAGAGTCGTATACCTCGGGCCACCATATTACTGATCTTCCGCAAGCAGTAAATACGGCCGTAAGAAGTGAAACGGCTGCACTTCATTCCCGACTTGACGAGCTAGAAGATCGATCCCGCCGAGATAATTTGATCTTTTTTGGAATTGTCGACAGCGCATCTGAAAGCTGGACGCAGAGTGAAAAAGTAATCTCTGACCTTATATCTCAACAACTTGGTCTTAACTTATCCGATGAGGCAATTCAACGTGCGCATAGGCTTGGTGCCTATATTCCCAATAAGTGCCTGCCTATTAGTGTTAAATTTCAGTCGTCAAAGGTGAAAGATAATGTTTTTGCTCAGAAAAAAAAGTTTCAACCATCTAAGGTTTCAGTTAGTGAAGACTTCTCGAGGGCGACACGGCACTCCCGAAAAAAGTTACATGAATTTGGCAAGAATTCTGGACACCCATACTCGCTATGTGTAAACAAACTGTATGTAACAAAACTGCATATGTGTATTGCCACGTTACCGACCGTGCTTGTGAACTTGAGACTCGCGAGGAACGCAACACCGGTAATGCTTCCCCCGTCGTTCCTTCAAGCGCTGCCAGTTCACGCGCACCGCCAACATAGCTAACACGAACGCAATCTGCCGGTCAGGTGTCTCTGCTATATGCCAACGTACGTTGTCTGTGTAACAAATGCGACGGCTTGTCTTCCATTATTGACACGTGTTCCGCGGATGTGGTACTCTTCGCGGAAACGTGGTTATCTTCCGAGATTGGTGACTCTGAAATACTGCAGTGTGAATCGGGTTACAAAATTTATCGTTCGGATCGTAGTGGTCGTCCAGGCGATGGTGTGTTCATAGCCGTCCGTGACACATTGGTTTCTAATGTAATTATGGTCTACTGTAACTTAGAATTTATAGGCGCGTGTGTATTTATAGGACATAGAAAGTTTATCTTCAGTGTGTGTTACAGACCACCACAGTCTCCAACAACATTTTGTCAAGAATTGCATGACGTCCTAAATAAGCTGACTGTGCGATTTCCCAAATGCCCTTTATTTCTTTTTGGTGATGTTAATTTACCTTCTATAATCTGGACTACTGATCCGCCAAGCCTTGAAGCAAATTAGATGGAATGTTCGTCATTTTTAAATATTTGTTTGGATTTTAACCTTAAGCAACTGGTACGTCAGCCTACTCGTTGCTCTTCTTATTCAGCTAATGTACTAGATCTGCTGCTTACGACAACTCCAGACCTCGTCTCACCCTTAGTTTTTATGCCCGCTCTCAGTGACCATTGCTTCATTCACTGCAGTATTTATGCCCATTCGCCTAGCACGAAGCAAGTTAAATTTATTAATGATTATAAAAATGCCAACTATTCTGCAATCAAGAATGAGCTTGCAGATTTTATCACAGACTACATGCCGTGTTTTTACAGTCGCACCATTCACGAAAATTGGTCGATGTTCAAAGAAATGGTTTCTTCTTTGATCGACCGCTACATTCCTAAAAAGCAGATTGTTTCTTCTTCCGAAGCGCCTTGGTTTAATGCCCATCTAAAGCGCTTACTAAACAAAAAGAAAAGAATTTTCCGCAGAGAAAAAGTGGCGTTGACCTCGGAACGTTGGCACGCCTACTTCCTCGCTGAACACGAGTACAAAAATACCATCGCGCAGGCTAAAAACATATTCCCACAATTCTACCTTGCCCGCCTTACTGAAACATAATCCTCGGCAGTTTTGGAATTTAGTTCGTGGCAGCAGATCTACAACGCTTTACTTAATCGATGGCAACGGTGATCCTGTTTCTAGTCGTGGCTGCTGCAATGTGATCAATGATGTTTTTGTTTCCTGTATTTCTGGTACAACGATTTCTCTTATGCCTTCTGTCGAGGACTAGTCTTTTTTCCCCATGGACTTCATCTCTGTCGATTCATCGGGGGTGTGCCATCTAATAGAAAAGCTGAAAGTGTCCAGCTCTGCAGGCAAAGACAACATTAATTCGAAGTTCCTAAAAAATACTAAGATTTATTCGTCCATTATACTTGCTGAACATTTTTGGCAATCTTTGCAGTGTTCCACTTTGCTAGATGATTGGAAGGTGGGTAATGTGGTTCCACTTCACAAAGCAGGCAACACCCATTCTCCCTTAAATTACAGGCCAATATCTTTGACCAGTGTACCCTGCAAACTTCTCGAGCACGTCATATATTCAAACTTGGTATCTTTTCTTGAGTCCAATTCGTTTTTTTCACCTTGTCAACACGGTTTTAGGAAGCACTTCTCTTGTGAAACGCAGTTACTTTGTCTCACCAACGATCTTTTTCGTGCGTTCGACGATAATTTCATGACCGACTGCATATTTTTAGATTATGCTAAAGCGTTCGACACGTGTTTCGCATACTCTCCTTCTCCTTAAAATGAGCAAGCTCAATATAGATCCCAACGTCCTAGACTGGATTCAGTGTTTTCTAACCAACCGACTTCAGTACGTTCATGCAAATAATCACAGCTCTCCTACCGTTGCTGTTAAATCAGGCGTACCACAGGCCTCGGTTTTAGGCCCATTATTCTTTCTTATTTATATAAATGATTTATCTGTTGGTATTCACTTAACAATTTGACTCTTCGGTGACGATTGCGTGCTCTATCGTGTCATTGAAAATCCATATGACGTTTCCACTTTGCAGTCCGACCTTGACGCTGTTTCTCACTGGTGCGACAAGTGGCTCATGAAACTCAACATTAGTAAGTGTAAAGTTATGAGAGTAATGCATCACAATAAAGTTAGCGACAACTTTTCTTATACCCTCAACAACTCCACTTTAAGCCCAGTTAGTAGCTACCACTATCCTGGCGTACATTTAACCCACAACCTTTCCTGGAATATTCATGTTGAACATGCTGTTAATAACGGTAATCGCATGCTCGGATTTCTACGCCGTAATTTTTCATCCGTCCCCTCAGATTTTAAACTTAAATTGTACACCACGCTCGTTAGATCCAAATTGGAATACGCTTGCTCTATATGGGATCCATATAGCTCCGTATTATGCACAGCCCTTGAATCTGTTCAGAATCGTGCAGTTCGTTTTCTTTTCTCCAATTACTCCCGGTACGCCAGTGTGTCTTCAATGAAAGCTACTCTAGGTCTACCGACACTTAAGTCACGCCGTCAGTATTTCCGCTTAAACATCTTTCATAAAATTTTTAACACCAACCCAACACTCAAAAACGATCTTTTCCTTCCTCCAGACTACGTATCTCCGCGGTTAGACCATCATCCTAATATTAAAGTTCCATTGTGCCGCACTAAAACTTATCATGCTTCTTTTTTGCCACAAACAAGCAGTGACTGGAACCACCTTCCTGCCTCCGTTGTTGCAATCAAAGAACCTGCCACCTTCTAAGTGCCACTTAATAACACGTTGTTAAGCCACTCCTCTCTGTAATGCCCTCGGGCTCTGAGAGTATGAAAATAAAAATAAAACATAATACTGTTACCTGTGAATAATTTACAGATTGATTTATGTGCTTTTACGTTCCAAAACCACGACAGGATTACCGGAGACGCCGTAGTGGAAAGCTCCGGAAATATTCACCACCTGTGGCGCTTTAACGTGCATTGACATGGCACAGTACACGGGCCTCAACATTTCGCCTCCTGTCGAAATGCAGCAGTGTGGAACACGTCGTTACGCTACGCATAGGGCCATAACCTTTTCACAGGGACGATGGCTGAGGTAGCTTTCTCGTTTGAAAACGTAACATGATCTCAATTTAAAGTAAAATAAAGGGATTTATGTAAAATGTAAATATCTGCGCAAACTGCAAGTGAAGTTTCGGAGTGTCCACGCGAAAGTTTACGGATTTATTGAAGAATTATTACACCCTCTATTTCTTCAATAGAAGCTCTGTTGGACAAGGTTCGATAAAACGAACTAGGGTTATAACAGTGCTGCCTCCGCACGGACAGCCACGCATACCACTACCTCCGACGTAAGCAACGCTAAGTATGACACAGCTGCCACGACCAGCCGCCTTCACTGTGTCGGCCATAGAGTGGGCACTGGACATCGGATTAGTGGGAACAAAGCTGCATTTAGGCGGATTTAGCGGGACGCAGCGGTCAAAGCGCTTGTTTGGTCCTCACTGTCCCTCGTTATCTGCGGCTGAGATTAGGCTTAGCTCGTTTCTTCGCATTCTGCGAGTTCAGAGTTCCTCCAGATTTCGTGAGAAATCTCTTACCACTACACTGCAGAAAAACATTTCTAGCTCTATGCTTTTACGTTGGTTTCCTGGCAGTTACAGACTGTTACACAGTGTAATGTCGTTGGTATGACTGGGACAGCTATTTCTTTTTGTTTCGTTCTTCACGTAATTTTACCATAGGAACCACAAATTGCTACGAAGGTAATATGACTTGATTTAACTGAAAATTTGTCAATATGAGAACGGAAGAGCCCTTATATCAATCTAGAATGAAGCGGCATATGAAAAGTACGCAGCCTCAGCTAGGCCGCGCAAGGCCTGACCACAGCGAAGCTGGCCGATAGTTTAATGAAACAGGTCACTTGATAGTCAAGTGATATTTTGTCGGTAACACATCACGTGACATTGCGTTACGTGATTAAAGGGGGGGGGGGCGCAACATGGCACGTGAGATTGCGTTGAGTGATTTTGGCGGCAACATATCATGTGACGTCTTGTTAACTGGTGTTGACGGGAATATATCACGCGATCCCCCCAAAATTCGCAACGCAATTCGACGTGACATGTTCCCCCAAAATAACGTAACGAAAGGTCACGCCACATCTTCTTGCCTAAATGAAATTGTGCATTGTCAGGTGCCATCTTCTTGTCAAAATCACGTTAAGCGATTTCACTCGGCATGATGCGTGACAAATTATGGCTAGATTAACCAGCTTCGCTGTTAAAACTGGCACGACAGAGTTTTGTACGGTTGGCTTCAGGAGCTTCGCTGCGAATAAATAATTTTTAGCGAGCCATCGAAGGCATGCTTGAAGATCGTTTTTAATTTAGAGAACTTGTTTTTTACAGGCATCTAAAGCCAGAAAGTACCGCCAAAACTTCATTTATTCATTTCAGCTTTCACGATAAACGCGCAGGGATCGCGCTTCATCTTGAATCGACTGATGGTGTCCGGCATAATGTGCAATTCTGGCGAGTATCATTACTGTAATCTATACGAACATTTGCTCTTACCTTCGACATCGAGTACGCTGGCATTGTCACGTTATCAGTCGCTCTATTTATGGAGATTACTGCATAATAGAATCTGATTTTTAGGCTAACACGCTTAATTTTTCTGTTCCTTTCAAGATCGCATCGACGACATTCCGCTGCATAGTAATCAGTGTTGCAATAAGAAGCGTCACACTTTTCTTAACACATTGCTAGTTCTCCTTCGATATATTGGATACTTGGGATATATTGTAGTACTTGGGATGAAACCCATGCGTTAAATTGGATTCCTTGGGAAGTCTGGCACCTGGTCTGCCTATCACGGAATATCACGGAAATTGGGTGAACTTTGATAAGTTTGTAATGGTTCGCAGCCTACCGGCTTCCAATAGCATCCAACTGCATTTGGCGTTAATTTGAGCACCTTACTAGCGACGAACCTACTTTGTGTGGGCGTGCCCATGACGCGTCCGTATTGCGGCAGTTGCGAATCACAGAGCTACAAGTGCGAACGTCTCCACTGTAAGCAGTTCTGGATTCGCTGTATGGTCATGGGACAGAGAGCCAGTTGTCGCCACCCCTGCGAGGCGCTAGCTTCTTTTCCTGTTGATAGCAGCACCAGAAAGAAAAGCTGAAATTTCTTCCTAAGACAGTAAACATATAATGTGACTTCTAAAGTGTGCTAGTTATGGAACGCAGAGCTGATGAAAATTTTCGCCATTTTTTTCCACTCTGTGGTCAGCGCGGCGACCGCCGCTATATCGTCCCTGCAACGCGATGAAACGGCTGGCATGCCCTCTTACCGATGCTGCCGGCTTGTGCGAAGCTTCTTTCATGCTAGATATCTTTGTGCAGAGTGTGATTCTGCTAACAATGCACATGCTTAATTGCAAGCTGTATCCGAATAGTAAGCGGCGTTCATAGCGGTATAGTCGGCAGAGAAGCCTTACCTCTGCACAGGCTACACGCTATCGGTGGCTACCAGCGGGAGTGACACCGGGAGCAACATGGCGAAAGGTTTTCCCACTGCATTTTACTTTCTTTATCAACGTTGTTTATGGTAAAAATATAGCTATTTAGCGAAAATCTCCGTTTTCGTTTTCCAAGCTGAGATAAAAGAAAGGTTCCGAGTGTTTGTGTTGATCAGCGGGCTGCGGGCGCACCCGAGGCGTCCATCGCCCATTCGTTCTGTTGCGTATCTAACGCTCATTTAAAGCGAGTCGGACTGCGTTGTGCAAGAGTGTCATGCGAAGGATTGTGCGCATTCACTCGCACCAAAAGTCTTGCGCTCTGGGCGACCCAGCAGGCAGAGGAACGTACCGGCAGACACGGTCTCTCCGCTTGCTCCTAGGTGGGAGCATAGGCCAGAAATCAGCAGGATCGGAATAAAGTTCTTGACACACATTCTGACAGCGCCATATTACCACGGAATGTCTTCCCACTTTTCGATTCAACCCTCTCTGGGCTTGTAACAACGCTTAAGATAGCGATTTTTTTCTGCAGTACATTCACTAATAAAGTGCTGCTGAGGCCCCAGGCCGGAAAACAGGGATGAAGCTGCCGCTGTTAAGCGTTGAGGCCAATATTTCATGTTCGCTTAGACAAGTACCGCGAATATTTGATAGTTTTTTCCTACACGTTGTCGGCGAGGCAGGGAACATGCCTATATGCTACGAAGTGCTACAGCAGAATATCAGCGCGGTAAGTGGCAAACTCACTGCGCTTCCCGTGGTCGCGCATGATTCTCTGTGTATCAGCTAAGTTTAGCCCCCATTAAATACCACAATGTCCCAAACGCAGCACTTTGCAGCAGCACAAATCAGCCGTGAACGCATACGCAATTACCTTATCCAGAACTTCATCCTGAAATAAGGAGTCATTTTTAATGTACTAGGGACGAAAAAAAAAACCTACGGAACCAGTTTCAGTGCACACCGCAAATTTACCATAAAGTGAAAACTCGGTGAGTTTCATGAAGATAGCTTTATTCATTCAAAAGTAATGGTTGTGTGCTTTAAATAGTACACTGGGCCCTTTGCACAGCAAAATGAGTATTTGGCCCATGCTGCTACTTAGACACCTGGCACTTGTTCAAGCTTCGGTACTTGAAATAAATTGTTACATTGCACTTCGCTCATTCCCACATGACACAACAATTGCGTTTCAATTTGTTTGGATAACTCTTTCGCGTTTGCCGCTTCAACGCAGGTATGCTCGCCACCTTGCCATTCACTGCGGTACCAGTGTACTGCCAGCGTGCCTGCACGAAACGATATGGGACTGATGTGAAGAACTGAGAACACTTCGAAGACAACATCTAATCTTTTTTCCGCAAATGAGGCAATACATTTACAACGGAAGCATGCAAAGCAACTACGGTGTGTTGCACCAAGATCACCTTTAAATATACGAAGCAAGCGTAAATGAGTACAGTGCGAAGGGTGTCCCAAGTTTTCTAGCCACAACCTCTCTTTCCCGAACCTCTCTTTTCAGCAAACAACGACCCCCCCCCCCCCCCCTCACACACACACATATTTACCGCTCAATTACTTCCACTGAGGATCACTTCACCCAGTGAAATGCCCCTACAATAATTACAAAGTGGTGTAAAAATGGCAGAGGACACTTAACTCTAGTAAATGCAAGGTTGCAAGTCTCAGGCGCCAGCGTATAAACTCCAATTTCTCATACCTTATTGATAGCAGATAAGTGTCCCAGGCATCTTCGCACAAATACTTAGGCATTCTTCTGACTCATAGGATTTCACGGGAGATGCATATCAGCACTATAACTGCCAAAGCTTCCAGGTCACTTGGGTATCTGCGCCGGAATTTGCGGAACTCCCCGAGCAACGTTAGAAAACTCGCTTATGAAACCCTTGTTCGTCCACAGCTTCAAATATGCATCATCATTGTTGTCCCCTGACCAAACCTAGCTGACTACCATACTCGAGTCTGTGCAAAACAGAGCCGCTCGCTTCATCGCTTGTAATTACAGCCCCCATTCCAGCATAACGCAGATCAAACATGACCCATCACTTGTACCATTAAATATACGTGGTTACATCGCTCTTTTATCCTTATTTTATAAATATCGCCACAGCATCAGGCCATCTCTCTTACCAATGGAAACACCTTCACGCATTTCACGTCACTTCCATAATCAATACAGCATTAAACGCATAAATGGACGAACCGTGGCTTTCAATTATCAGCACTTCCCCGCGCCATTGTTCTATGGAATGAACTTCCTGACAATATTGCATCCATCACAAACCATCAGTCGTTTCAAAATCAACTGTGGCAGCATTTTCTGAAAGTAGCATCATGTCATTATCATTGTTCTTTTCTTTCCCGTGAAGTCATCCCCGTATTTATTTTGTGAGTATACTCGGGCTTCTGTTTTAATTAAGCAAGGAATGCTGTTGGTAGGTTTTCAAATGTTTGCTTGTATTTTTGCTGTTTGTTTTGCTCTGTATAGCGATTTCTAAACAAATACAACGTGCATTCTTTCAATTTGTTTATTTCCCTGCGTTTGTTATTTATTATTCTATATTTATTGATGTTGCTTCTATTATTTACTTTGTACTTCTCCCCCTTACAGAATGCCCTATTGGGCCATGTAAGGTATCATGAATGAATGAATACAACATAAATAAATAAATAAATAAATAAATAAATAAATAAATAAATAAATAAATAAATATGATCGCTGCTCATTGTCTAGCGCTGTCCGATTGCTCCCGCATCGACTCCGCTATATACAGGGAAGATACTGCGGCCTTGAAAAAAATTAAACAAATGAATAACTTACGCTCGTTTGGCTCGGAGGTCACCAACGACAAAATCTGACAATACACAGAGTCCAGATAATTCTTTAGCATTAAAAAGAGATCGTTCGTTAGCTTAAATGCGCTTTTTGGCGTAAAACCGGCACAGCACTTATTCCCCTTTTCTTTTCCTGCTGGTTTCTACCGCGAAATATTACAATACCCACGTCGTCTTTAGCACTTTGTGCAATGTCTGCTGCAGGCTCGACTGCCTCCCTGAGCTGATAGAACGCCTTCTTTCTGAAGAAAGCACCCGGTTCGTTAATATCAGCTGCCGATATTAGCGTGTGTCACTGTGGACACGCGAATGCCCAGCGTACCTTATGCAATTCAGCAGTGTATTTTATTTATATACTTATTTATTTGTATATTGCAACACTGCCAGTCTGAACTCGAGAACTTAGTCAGGAGTGGTTTCTAAGACACAATCATTAAGTACAAAAGAGAAAACTAGTAGAGAATACAAATGCGAAGAACATGCAACAACAAACTGAAATAGGGAATTTTAAGCAAATTACTTGTTGCCTACAAAGTTGCCCGAAGAGAGAGTATGGCGTCGGGTTCCTAAATAACAGAAATATAGCGAGCAACGTGGATGAATTCTACAACATTAATCAAAGGGTAGCGTGCGTCACAATAAAACTGAATAAGCCATATACACTTAAGGTAATCCAGGGATATGCGCCAACAACAAGCTACGATGGTGAGCAAGTAGAACAGTTCTACGAGGATATCTAATTTGCAATAAAAGGATTACGGAGACAATACACAATAGTCATGGGGGATTTGAACGCAAAAGTAGGAACAAAACAAAGTGAAGAACAAGCGACTGCAAACTAGGGTGTCGGCCATAGGAATAACCGTGCAGAGATGCTAGTACAGTTCGCAGAAAAGAAAGCGACTTCGAATAATGAATACGTCCTTTAAGAAGCATAAGAATAGGAAGTGGACATAGAAAATCATTAATGGGGAAGCAAAAAACTGAATTGACTTCATCATTTGCGAGCAACGAGGCACTATTCAAGACACAGAAGAAGTAGGCAGGATAAAATGCAGCGATGACAGATTGATAGGGGCAAAGATATTACTGACCTAAATAAATGAAAAAATAAATATAGTTACTACAAAAAAGCGAGACATAGAGGTAATGAAAGGAAACAACCAAGAATTTAGAGTCGCACTAAAACACGGATTTGACGCATTAGACGAAAGCGATGGCGATCAGAAGAAATAAACAAAACAATAACAAAACCGATCCTCCAAAGAGCGATAGAAGTCGGGGGTAAAAAAACAAAGCAAGTTGTAAGCAAGTTGGCCCAGTTCACTAAAAGCTTAATAAAAATCACCAGAATGCGAAAGTGACTTCGTCAAAAGATGAAAAAGCGTTCGCAGAATAGTCTAAGCATATCAATAAAGACTGGCATGGAAATGTAAGGAACTTTAACGCTAGAGAAATAGAGAAAGGTGCAAGCATTTAATCGGTCAAAATGAAGCTGCAATTAGGAGAAAACGAAATGCATGGGCTAAAAGATAAACAAGGTAACGTTATCAACAACTTCAACGAAATGTTCAAAGTAGCAGATTTTTACTTTGAACTGCACAGCTCTCATTCATACCATGAAACCTTAGTAGAAATCAAATCAGAGGAGGGCACTGAAGCTGCCATGTATAACTGACGAAATCAGAAAAAGCCGTCAAAGACATGTCCCGCGGTGAAGCAGCAGGTGAAGACGGCATAACAACCGACTTGATCAAAGAGGTGGGAGACATCTGAAAACTTTGCGTCGCTCTTCACGAAACGTATCAAGACATGTAGTGTACCGCTCCGCTTGGAAAACGCTAATATAATCACAATATACAAGAAAGGTGACATAAACGTTTTAAAAATTGCAGACCAATTGGTCTACTACCAGTAATATATAAGCTATTTACGAAGGTAATTTCTCCTAGGATAAGAGAAACACCGGACTTCAACGGACCAAGAGAACAAGTTGGTTTTAGGAAATGTTACTGAACAATGGAGCGCAGCCATGCTGTCAAGCTAATAATTGAGATGTTCGCTGAATATAACAAACCTCTTGATATGGCCTTTATAGACTACGAGAAAGCATTTCATTCCAGAGAAATACAAGCAGTTCTAGAAGCTTTGCGTCGACAAGCTGTACATGACGTATACGTGCATAACATAAGTAACATCTAAAAAGCCGCACTACTCATGCATAAAAAGAGCAGAAAAATTCAGGTGAAGACAGGAGTAAGACATGGAGGTACGATCACCCGGATGCTATTCACTGCATGCCTAGTAGTGTCCAAACGTCTAGACTGGGAAGAAAAGGGAACTAGAATACACGGAGAATATCTCAGCAATTGAAGGTTTGCAGACGACATTGTGCTCTTTAGCGATGACGGTGACGAATTACAAAACATGGTTGGGGACCTTTACCTGGAAAGTCCTAAAATAGGACTAATAATGAATAGGCAAAAGACTAAAATTTTGCTGAACAGTTTAGCTAAGTGACAGGAATTTAAGTTTAACAATGAATCCTTAGAATGTACGGATAGAATATACGAATACGTATATCTGGGGCAGTTATTGACAAGGACGCCGACCCATGAAAAGAAATCCTCCTTAGAATTAGAATGGGGTGGAGCGCATATTGGAGACATTCCCAAATTATGACTGTAAACTTACCGCTGTCATTTAAAGCGACCGCTATTTAATCACTGCATTCACCGACTACTAACGTACGGTGAATAAACATGGATGTTAACTAAAATCAAAAGACGAAATTGAGGAGCACGCTTCGTGCAATGGAGAGCAAAATGATAGGTGTAACACTAAGAGATAACAAAGGAGCAGAGTGGATCAGAGAACAGACAGGAGTAGCTGATGTTCTTATATCAATTAAAGAAAAAAAGTGGACCTGGGCAGGGCATATCATGCGGAGGACAGATAACAGGTCTACAGTAATAGCGATGGAATGGATATCAAGGGAAGGAAAACGCAACAGACGCAGGCAAATAGTTAGATGGAGCGATGAAACTGAGAAGTTCGCGGGCATAAAGTGGAACCAATTCGCTCGGGATGCGGAAAATTGGAAATCATTGGGAGATGCCCTCATCCTGCAGGGCACTTTAAGATAGGATGATGATGATGATGATGATAAAACAAAATGCTTAATTAGTAAGACCACTGTGAAGCAGAAAGAAAAAAAAGAAGTACATACAGATGACTGCGATGTAGATGAGATGTAGATGGTGCCCGCCAGCTGTAATTGTTACATATAAGCCTAACTGATTGCATTGGTTCTCTCTCCAGTATTGAAATGTTTCATTTTGTGTGCCGCGGGGGCTGCATTTCGATGGAGACGAAATGTTGAGGCCCGTACGCCGTGCGATGTCAGTGCACGTTAAAGAATCCCAGGTGGTCGAAATTTCCCAAGGCCTCCACTGCGGCGTCTCTCATAATCAGAGCTGGTTTTGGGACGTTAAACGCCACAAATCAAATCAAATCAATCCTCTACTACTGAAGATGGGCGAGAGCCATGAACGCGTCAAATAAACAGCCGGTAAAGATGGAGTAAAGTCTTGGCAAAGAGAAATGCCCAAGTGTTGGCCGTAGTGAAGCGCTCGCTCGACGGCCTCCATCGCTACTCAAAGTTTGTAGAAAAGAAGAAAAAATGAAATGACAGGCTAATTCCTTGGCGTCGTCGCTCCGCCTCCTAACCCACCTTAGTTGGATTACGCTTCGGGATATTGTTATTCAAGCTTTGCCACTAGCCGTACTTATTTTAGAGATTAAAGGGAAAGTTTGGCGCGGGCATTTCCGGCATTATGAAATGTCTCAGATCCCTAAACTGCGCCTTTTCAACTTCACCATATTATTGTAAAAGTATTGCCTATTTTAAAACACAGGCAGTTGGAAGCCATACAGCTCGAAAAGTATAATGATCTTCTTTTTAGCTATGTTTGATTTTATTTGTAATTCTAAGCGCGCATCAGTCTTGGCTTGCTTACACTCCTGCTTGTGTGTGCACATTGCCGTCACTGTAAGCAAAATATTTACACGTCGTGGGGCTCTGCCCGAATGCGATTTTTCGAAACTGTCACCAAAAATTGTGCGCTACTTCTTTCCACCTTTTCGTGTCTCTGCAGCGACCGCGTTATGGTGAGGAGGCGTATCCCTTCAAACGCATCCTGCCCTCGTCAAGGAGTTCGCGAATAACGAGCAAATGCTGGCGCACGCACAACTTGTGAATGTCTCAAACGGAAGCAATAGAAAAAAAGCTTTTCCTTTCGACGCCCCTCTTCGCGAATCCCAATGTCACTTCGAGCCTGCATCGCGGTTCTCTATGCCCCGTGAATATATTGATTATGGAAATACACTCTTCGCGGGTAAAGGACAGCAACCACGGAATCTACAAAACAGCGCCGCCTTTTGTTGCAGTCGCAGCCATATAAACTGTGGTCTGAAGGAAATGCTTTTCAGCTAGCCAGTTCTGTTGATTTATTGTATCATATATTCGTCGCGTCAGGTATTTGAGCGCGGCGGGTGTATGTGCCTCATTCTACCAAAGTTCCTGGCATTTTTAAAAAAGGATGACGCCAGTTTCCAATACTGGAAACTGGCGAAGTCGTGCCTAAAGTGTCACTTTCACAGCCCACAAAACCTAATAGAAGAGCAATACTTCGCCACCGCTGCTTCATAAGAATGTATCAAAATATTGAACTACTCGTCGACAGTCTAGCACTAGAATGTCAAGGTTAACTCACATATTCGCCAAACAAATATATTCGCAAAACAGGTTACTAAGGTTATTATAAATTCTAACCACCCAACTCTTGCCACTGTAGGCGTAGGAAGGCTGAGAATGATGGTGTGCTTTCATGAGGGTAGTTCGAATATCGGAACACCTATGGCTTTTTCAGAGATAAATTTGCGTTTCCCTTATATTTTTCTCGTTTTTACCTGAACATTTTTTTCTGCATTTTCTTATATGTCTGTGCTGTATCGTTGTTTTCACATCGCTCTTCGCTGGAGTGAAATTTCAACGGTGTACTTCTCGTTATTTCGATCACTGTCCTAAGCCAAGCAATTACACGCCTGCAACACGACGACTGCCTGAATCGTTAGAACGACGGAGAGCCGAGTGAATTTGTAAGTGATCATTATGCAACGAAAGAGGCACTCAAACACTGATACAAGAGTAGAGAAGACAAGAACGCCGACTATCAACTCAAGTTAGCCAAGATATGCGCCTCCGTGCAGAGGAAGAATGGGCAACTGCAAGGAGAATAAGCCAACGGATCCCACGCGTTCTTGTATCGATGCCATGCGGGGTAGTCACCGAAGATGTCGCTTTGTCCGAATTGTTTGACAACCAGCCAGGCCTTACGAGTAGCATCAACATCCTTGTGAGGATTTACTACCTGCACACGTAACGTCTGCTTGCCAGGCCTGTCGGCAGTATATTGCGGTCTGGAGTGCAGACCATATTGAATATTTGCCACCACATTGCTACAAGGACGGTTAACACACACCACAATTGCGTAGAAACAGCCTTCCGTGTACGAGTGGTATGTCCACGGTGGCCTCTCTTCGATTGCCATCCGCTACCTGGTGGAAGGTAGCCTTCAGTAATTACAGCACTTTTGTCTGTATCTGTCGCTTAGAATCAACGTTACCTCTTTCTCTTATTTAACCCACGCAAAGGGCGTTGCCGTGTATCTTTCAGAGTGTATTTTCGTTGGTCCTTGATTTACACAAGCTGTAATGCTAACATTCAACCTTCTGCTCCGCAGACCCGTATTCTCCGGGCGGATATGAGCCACATGTGATCGCGTCAGTGTTAATCGTGAGAAGTGTGCCAAGTACAGCAGATTCGCGACGTCAAGGTGAGTCATTCACGTGCGTCTTACATTTATACTCTACCAGCAAAATTCTGCCCTATGCCAAGTGAACGAGACGACCAGAAGAGCACCGAGACCCAGGCGGATAGATAGATAGATAGATAGATAGATAGATAGATAGATAGATAGATAGATAGATAGATAGATAGATAGATAGATAGATAGATTTAAATTTTCTGAACTTCACCAAGAAATCCCTCGCATTTAAAAACGAAGTGACATTTGTGCAGTGAAGCACACCGCCAACATCAACGTCACCGATAGGGGCGGTACATAAGATGGCCTATAGCTGCGGACTTTTCTACGCTGGGCAAACAGCGCGTTGCATTAATAAGTAGTTAATTGAATACAAAAGGTCGTTAACCGATGGAACACCTTCTACCCTATTTTTACACTGCCGTGATTGTAACTGAATGGAGATAAGTGCGAGATCCTGTTCAGGCATAAGAGTGAAAAAAAAAACGCGTTTATTGCTCGAGACCCGGAACATCAAGAATTGTAGAAGCGCGTCCGTTAGTTCGCCTTTCAGCTTACATTGGCCAAGACATAGAATGTGTCAGCCGTTGTCTCTCACCTGGACTAGCTCGTTCGACTAGGTGGCACTACTATTACATGAGCATGCGCAGATAGGTTTTGTGTCTTCTTTTTCCCCCCTCAGTGCTCTCATTCATTTGATAGCCGGCAGTTCGTACTGTCTGCTCTTGTCTTGTGCCCATGTTTGCACGCGTTTTCTTTGCCTAATGAACCCTCCCCAACTCGCTCAGCTTCTGTCCTTCTAAGTATCATTTCTAGTACACTGAGCCGACTTCCATCCTCTCCTACTTATGTGCACAATAGCCACGCCACAGTGGTCGAGTAGCTATGGCACTCAGGTGCTCATCCGAGGGTCGCGGGATCGAATACTGGCTGGGGCGGCTGCATTTCGATGGAGGCGGAATGTTGAGGCCCGTGTGCAGTGCGATGTCAGTGCACGTTAAGGAACCCAGGTGGTCGAAATTTTTAGAGCCTTCCACTATGCCGTCTCTCATAATCACGGCTCGTTTTAGGACGTAAAACCCCAGAAATCAATGAAATTATGTGCACAATTCTGCTTCGTTAGCCTTGTTAATCCCTGTGTGTTTGCGGCCAGAACAACGTCATGGTTTAGACGTAGTCGTATTGTCCCATTACAAGTTCAGTTTATATGCCTGTTCATTCAATCGTCCAGAAAACATGCCAGGAAGATTTGCGCAATAGTTCGCGCAGAATCGTGACGTCAAGTTAGGCCTTACAAGCAGTGCATAAAAGTGCGTTGCGCAACCCGGGGAGAAGTTCGCAATCGGAACCACCTTACACGTATTGGCTCAGGATAGCCGAGCAGCACACGGAATTTATGTGGCGTGCAATACTTTTGGAGCTCCTAATGAAGAGGAAAATCTTCTCCACAGATTCGCTGCCAAATGACGTGTTGATACCCGGAGATGCAGTCGCCAGTGAACCACATAGAAACCTAAACGCCCAGGTCTTAAGTACTGTTTTCCTCCTAACCTAAAACCGGATATATTTAATGCTTGCCGATATATTACGCTTGCATCGCTAGGTGTGCCACGGAAGAACAGCGCTACTCTGTATTTCAGATAGCATAGCTTGTATTAACCAAGCGGAGTATACCGTTCAAGCTTTTGACCCTATCCAACCTTTGGTTGATTATGTGGAGCACAAGCTTAGACCAGTTATATGCGATAATGAAGTTACATGAAATCAAGCTGGATAGCATATTGTCAGAAAAAGCATTACCAGTTGTGAATTTTCAGCCTGTAAAGCGCAGGCCTCCTGTTGAGACATAATCCTGATAGGGCAGTTTGTAATGTAAATAAAATTAATTCGTTCGCCTCTGAGCTGTTTTTCTCGGCGAAGACGCACAACGTCAGGACGGCAACTTCGCAGTTGCCGTCTTGACAAGACAAGTCCACTTGTCGAAACGCTGGCTCCAATGACATTCCCTGTTGTACATCTTTTTAGCGATCTGTTCATGTTTCTGCCAACATCACGCAACACAATGTCACGTGGCATGCGCCCCAAAACACGTCACGGAATGCCACGTGACATCCTGTTGCGCAAATCGCGTAACAGGATGCCATGTGACATGTTCCGGCCAAAATGATGTAACATAAAGTCACGTGACATATTTGCGCCTAAATCGCGTAACGCAATGTCACGTGACATATTTCTGAAAAATCACGGAACGCAATTTCACCTGGCATGTTTCCGCTAAAATCACATAAGGCAATGTCACGTGACACATTTCTTCATAATCAGGTAACCCAATGTCACGCGACATGCTGACCGCATAATCACGTAACGCTATGTCACGTGACATGTTCGCCAAAAATCACGTAACGCAATGTCACGCGTCATGTTTCCGTCAACATCACGTAACGGGATGTCACGTGACGTGATTCCGCAAAGATCACATAACGCAATGTCACGTGACAAGTTGCCGCCAACTCCACGTGACATTCCCCCAACAACACGTAACCGTACGTGTTGCGTACTTTAGACAGGCCGGTCGTTCGTCCTGCCGTATATATATATATATATATATATATATATATATATATATATATATCAAAGGATCACGTTGAAAAATAGTTTTGCTTTTTGTTTGGTGTGTTCTAAGCTTGAAAAGGTCTGTCTCGGGGCCGCAACGTCGAAATGAATGTTCTGTTTTTCACCGTCATCCTTTGATGATGTAATTAACGTGCTGCAAAGGACTTATCTTTGAAGCATATATATATATATATATATATATATATATATATATATATATATATATATATATATATGTGTGTGTGTGTGTGTGTGTGTGTGTGTGTGTGTGTGAATTGAAGTTAGTATGGATCCGGTAAATTATAAGGGCAGGACGATGTACTCACTGGTGAAAAAGTTACTTTATTTGACGTTTCGACCAGGGTCTGGTCTTCGTCATATATATATATATATATATATACGTGTGTGTGTGTGTGTGTGTGTGTGCTTACAAGCTGCAGCAAAAATTGCTGGCTTCGTTCTTCCGCCTTCGTACTACCATCCCTGAGGTTCTCACATCTTCCTGTCGAACCCGCCACTGACTAGAGCTTTGAATGTCCAGCCATCCGCTGGGAGAGCACACGCTCGAGTTGGCCGCTTCGCGTTCTTCGGCTTGACACACGGCTCGCAGTTGTGCCGCAGGATTGCAGGCGCCCCACATAGTCTGCAATTCACGGCCGTATGGTGTTTGCTGACCACCTATAAGGGCAGCGGTTGTGTTGCTATCCATGCTGCAGCTCAAGGGAGCTGTGGAGCGTGAAATATAAGCTGTCGTCAATCTCTCAGACTGTCGAGTCCGTATCGGGAACGCGAATGGAATGGCGAAAACGGCTAGTCTCCGTGTGAAAGCTGCTCTATATTGCTGCGTGAAGCACGCCTTCGCACATACAAGTGCAGCACGCTGTCGCGAAGAACTGCAGTTCTAAGGCCTATTGATTGCTTGACCGCTTTCCTGTTTCGGACTGCTTGCGGGCAAGTTTGCTTGCAGATGCGATTGTGCGAAGGTCGCCCGATATCAGATTGTCAGGAAAGCTTCGGTATCGATGGAGGCATTCTCCTCTAAGGCAAGCTTTGCCAGCTGAAACTTGTGCAAGGATGGTCTCCTAAACCATATCGCATATTTCTAAAGTATTTAACTCAAAGAAAAATTGCGATGCCATCATCCTTTCCTTTAACGATTGCTACGATATATCAGGTATTTTACCTTTTGTATTCTGTACTGATTTTATTCGGGTATTTATCGTAATTTAGTGAAGTTACGAGTCAAGGATTAAGGCAGCTTATTGGACGACGGCTGTCTATATTGCATGTCACACCGTAACAAGTCTCAATGATCTCTTTTAAAATGGATCATTCAGATTTATTACGCTGCCAGTATGTAAGCCAATATTATTTTAAGAGAATATTTCAGCAAATTCTGACGCTGGCCATAAACATGACCACCAGCAAAACTCTCCAGCTATTGAACTAATGCAGGTTACGAGGCAGACATCCTGAAATGTAGCCCCATGTAGGCCAGTTTCTCATTAAACTATACCGCAAACACGGGACGACATTACACTTATTGGTCCCCACAAGATGTACTGAGATGTTTTAACGTTCGAGAACACAACTATGGACAAACCTAATAACAACGCTTGCTTCCACAAATGCTTTTGGAGCGGAAGAAATATTGATCGCTACGATGAGTGGCACATTGTCTAGCAAAGCAATCCGCAATGTGATAAGGCGCCACACGCGTACTGTAACTCAAGCATACCGAAAATATCGGAATGCCTTCATGCAATCCATTTACTTATATCGGCGATGTGCCGTTCTTTTGGAAGTATAGAGAATAGGAATTCAGCTAAATGTCTGGTACAACCAGCAAGCAGTGGAAGTCCTGAGTTTCCTTTTAATTTAATATCTATATTCCGGAAGGACGCGCAATATTAAAATTATTCAAAACCGTATCAAACCATACATCTGAGATCTGCAATGTGTATAATGATTCGAGTGTTTTTTTTTCCTGTTTGTCGATTCTTTATATCTATTACCTGTTCCTTTTTCTGTATAATGAACAGAAATTGAATCAAAGGCAAACTACAGAGAACTTTCGCTTATGTTTGGATCGTAAAGATGGTACTTCATTGTCTGTTACGTGCAGTATTGCTCAGCGCTGGCTTCGCGAGAATATACGCGAAGCTTTCCGTATATTTGCGAGCATTCGACTAACTTTCTTTGCACTGTTCGTGCACTTCAGTGCATTGCACATCATACGCGAACAACCGAGCAACAACGATGACCCTAGAATGTGCTGTGGGGCACGCGTGAAAGTTGAAGCCCTTCGCTGCTGATCAGTTATATTGACGACCGATGATTGTGGTTGTCGCTATTGTTGCACGAAAGTTGCTTCTCTGTGCGGGGCACGGGTTCGCCCAATAGTTTGATGCTAGGAGTGTTGTTTTTTATTCTCAGCCTTGACACGTGACAATAATCCCCAGCACTAGAAGCGGATAGCTTTGTCATACAGAAGTTGCAGCCCTTGTGCGAGGGCTATACAGGATGTCCCAATTATCACGCAGCACGATTTATAAAAAAACAACACACTCGCATTACTCGAAGAAAGCCTAGTGCATATTGTTGCTGGTACAGTGGAATAGCCGCGAATAAGGTTTTCGTTATTAGATTTAATCACGTAATCGTAAGTAAATATCTAATTTGAGAAGTATTGTAATCATTGAAGCGTCAGTGACGCGGTTGTAGTCAGGCACGAGGGGCATCTAACTGCGCTGATTCATCAACGTACTAATTGCGTATACTCATTTTTTTTCTGAGTGATAAACGATCCCCGCGAGATATGAAAAGTACCACGGGAGAGCGCTCCCAACCCCATCGTAAAGCAGCGCCCCCGAACAGGCTTCCTCTGAGTTATTCATGCTATAAAAGGTCAATCTCATCAAGTGAATCAGTAAGTCGTAAGAGACGGATAAGGAGTGTAACGTATAACTGACAGGAAGAAATCGCTGGTAATCCACGAAGCTTTCCGCTGCTACCATACCACTATCAAGGTGATGCGCAGTCTCTTATATTCGTAAGATAACATGAAATCCAAGACACAGTGGCTCTGTCAATACCATAAGCATAGAGTTTGGTAATCAGGTCCAAGAAATCCAAGAAAACCATGTGTGCTTCTCAGAGGCAGCCGCTGTCCTCGTCAAGGGACTTATCACCGACGCAGCATTTGCACACGCCAACTAGTAATGCCACTCGGGTTTCGGCTAAGGGCGCTATTTTCAGCAGCACACGTGGAAGCACGGCTCACTGACCGTGGGAATGGGTGTAAAGGAATGAATCCAAATAAGGCGAGAAGCGCCGAAGAGGAGGGCGCTGGCAAATTGAACTCCGTGAAGTTTTCTAACGTTCATTACACTTTTTTTTTTGTTTAACGGGCTTAGAGTAATAGCGAAGTTATCAGAATAGCGGGAGGCAAATACGCATGTGCAGTACCGTAAACGGCCGATACCGTTTTCCGCGCCCACGGTATTTTGCAGATTTAACGTTACCGTGTTTGCGTGGTTATCGTAGTTTACGTAAAACATGGCGGTGGTATCGAACACCCGCTTCGAACGGAATTTCGCGTTGCTGTGGCAACATTCACTTCGTACGCACCGAATGACTGGGTAAAATGCTTCGTTTAATTTCAGGCAGCTTTGACGACAAAGTATTAGGGATAACTTAGCCGAGTTTTCCAGATCGCTTCCCATTTCTAACGTTGGTAGGCCTAGAGAGAGAACGTCGGTCTCCATTTCTACAACGTGTCAATTTATGCTCTTGGAGCTTGGTTCACATATATTTATTTATCTGCATTCTAGAAAAGTTAGAATGCCTCTACACGCGGGAGTGTAAATGAACGTTTCAAGTTTTACTTGTTTTCACCACTTTTAGCGCATGTATGTTTCGCTATGGGGCTCCACAATCACAACTACCGGGCCGTAACCGCTATCCCGCTAAAGTAAAGCTCATTTACGCAACGAATCTTTGAGGTGCCTGCAACACTATTCCCTTAGCATCCGCTATCACACTAATGCGCTAAACTAAAAAAAAATCCACGCATATCCACGGAGTGAATGATGATGAGTGGGCGGTAAAAACTGTGAATCTTCCGTGAATCTTGCCCAGTACATCATCAAAGACATGACAAACACTGTGTATATATACAAGAAATCTTCTATTTGTGAGCCGTGATTATCCGTTTTCGTACTGGAGACGTGTTTTCTTCGTTGGTCCCACTCACGCCCCACATTTCCCACTCATGCATGTCACACATGGGATGTCATTTATGCTCCTGGTGCTTATGAGATTCCTGCGCTCCCACGTCGTAGATCGTGCCGATTTCCGGATGAATTTAGTTAAAGCGCACGCTAGGAATCCTTATGGTTCAACTACGCACAAGAGAAATCTCCCGCCGGCATTTCATTGCAAGTCAGGATCCAGTGCCTATATATATATATGGGTGGCCGGTGAACGGTTCTCCAGCGCGAGCACTCGGTATTGTTCAATCAAGAAACTCGCTAGAAGACGCTGCCTGCGTCAACGTTGTCTCTCGCGGGTGAGGGCGCGTTCTCCTTCTTTGCGAGCAGGTAGAGCGTTTCCATAGTCAACGCGCGCCTTTCGCTCTCTCTCACACAAGTCAGCGGATGGAAGAGTGAGTGAGCTCGCGCGCCGGGAGGCACGCCCCGAGGGCGAGCGCGAGCCTCCCGGCGCGCCGCACCGCAGCGCCATCTCGTGATCATTCTGAGACCTAGAGGTGTCTACGACAACGACAACGACGCCGGACAAGCCTATGCCCTAAGGAGCTTCACCCCTAAAATTTCTATTGCAAATGCAGAGTGCACGGAGCTCTTGTATTTTTCCCTCCGAAAATGTAACTGTCACGGCCGGGTAATTTCGGGCGTGGCGTTCGCATTTGCCATGGAGGCTATATTGTAAAGAGCCCTGTACTGTGTGTTGTCAGTTTACGTTCCGATATCCAAGGAAGTCGAAAACTGCGGGCAAGCAATGGTTCAGATCCCGTTCACCATTGATCGTGACAAAGCTTATATGCCATGGCAGCAAAGGCGCAAGTAAATATGGCCCCTGCATGGTTGGCACTCGTTGCTGCTTACTTGGAGCCGGAGTCGTGTACTATTCGTGTACTATTCTCCGCTGTAAGTCAACGTCGTTCCTGTACAAAAACACCAACACTTTTTCCTTGCCTATCTGTTGGGTTTCACGCCATGTAGCCTCCCTTAGAACCGTATGTTACACTGAGCTTCTCTTAGCTCCAACGCTGTCCAGCCCGTATCGCTCCTTACAGCCTCATTTGTCCCATCGCCGTGAGCGCCTAGCGCAAGTCGTCAAATTTGGATGCACGCCGTGTCTCTGGCTGTGGAAGCCTTGATTTATTTTGAAAATATTCGCCTTGATACGGGGTTTAATTCGATGAACGGCACTAGTTTTGCAGCGAATCATTTCGCCGGCGCTCACCTTGGCTGAGCGATAAGGTCCGCGTCACTAAACGAAGTGGTGTCCGCGTTTGTACCGGCACGAGTATATTTCTAAGGCTCTAAAAAGCAATTTCAAAGAACAAAAGTGTAAGGGCAGAAGGATTTCACGTAACGAAGAGGCTGATGAAAGGGACGAAGAGCTGGGAATGTCGGGGGAGAAGAACTTTTCTACAAGTGGACTTGGGAAACATTTTTATTGGTCAGCACGAAAAACGAGGACACCGAGCAAGGAGGGACCGAAACCACAGCGCTGAGCCCAGCAAACCACATCACAAGCCTCAGCGCTGTGGTTTGTGTTCCTTCGTGCTCTTTGTGCTTGTATTTCGCGCTGCGGGTCGAAACTGTATAAAAGCTTACCAAGTTCCCACTCCACTAACAGGCAGTCTGGTGCTGCTGATTTCCGCTGCTTTGGTTTTTTTCTTGTTAGAGCACAAACGCCTACGGGAAAACACCCTAGAGTATCCACTCTTAGTGAGCGGTGTGCATTTACCGAGTGAACGCCGATTCTCTCTTACTAAGGAGTTCTTCAGCAATGACAGGAGTTTCGACTGCAGCGAGTCGTTTCTATACTTGTCTCTTCTATTTGCCTTCTTCCGTGCCCTGCATAACACATGAGCTAAAACAGTTACTTGTGGACTAAATGGCTGCACATAGTCAGTATTCTCTGGTTTATATTAATGCACATAAATACGTAATATTTCAGTTGGCAGGAGCATCGCGCGGGTACCCCGTGGGGCCTCCAGGCTCATTTTCCACATGCGGCGGGTTGCCGTGTATACCTGATCTCTTTTCTCGAAAGTCTCCGGCAGCGATCAAACTGGAAGCCCGAAAATCTTGGAGGAAAGAAAAGTTAAATGTGCGCTGAAGGTCGCGTGCTTTCGCAAGGGCAACCGGGATTCCCTGGTCCTGCCGTCGTCTGATCCGTCGTCTGTATCACGAACAATTCAACCATGCTTATTTCATAGTAGTAACCATTTTAGTTCCCACAGATGTATGCTGCAGGTACTTCTCAGGTCAGTATAAGTAACAGAGCAGCCTTTTGTTCGAAACAGATGCAAGTAGTGTGCGTGTTACATTTAAGTGTTGCAACTAGCTACTTCGCGTTCTTAAACTCACGCGTATGTAGCTCTTGATGCAACGCTTTACATGAGACATAGTGATAATAACAGGCGTAAAAAGACGGACACAAAGGGAGAAAAGTGGACAACACGAGTGCTGTCCCCTTGTGTCCGTGTTTTGCACCCGTGTTCTTTTCACTATGGAACCTCACCAACTCGCTCAGCTTTCTGTCCTTTCGAGCTTTACATGACGACGGGGAGCCTTGAAGAATACAAGAATATCATCTCTAAAGAGAGGCTGCTTTTCAGATTCGTCTCGTCTGTATTACTTGTACGTCCTTCCTTATGCCCGCGTTGGCCTTGGTAAATGCCTCAGCAAGAATGGATCATTCAAGTATTTCAGTTCTTTGAGCACAATACCATTTCTTCGAATAACCACACTGGGATGTAAACGGGGGAGCTCATCACAAGCAGATCATTTTGTAGAAGAAAAAACAGAGAAACGGTACTGCTACAACCACGTCGTCGCCTTGAGAACGCTTTCGTCAACACTCGCTCCAGAAATGGCGCGCTTGTACGAGAAGAGCTCTTTAGTTTACCCAGAATTCGAGCGATTTGCTCTCAGCTACTTTGCACGTTTACTTCATTTTTGCAGCCACCGTTATTCAGTGCAAATGGTCCCCCGAGAGCGCAGCAAAGCGAGTTTCAAGTCTGATGTATGTCTAGTGTTCTCACTTGCCGCTCGTATTTGGAGCGGAAGAAAAAAAAAACCTCGCCTTCTCTCGAGTTCCACACTGCATCTTCGCCACAATATCTGGCTTCTCGACCGCAAATATAGGACACCACAATTTTGTTTGTCATTCTCGGCGCTGAACTTCTTTTATGGGGCTTCCTACGTGTTATGAGTCGGTTGGTGTCGAGCAAGTTGTAGCACAGCAAAGAACGAGCGAAAATTACATCGTTTAGAACGCCAGAGAACTGAGCCGGTTGTGCAAGGTCAGATTAGATGGATCTTTTTCTAATCCGTCCTTGAATGGCCGGGACTGAAACTACACGTCCAAGTTACATAAATACCTTACCTTATGCAGATATAACCAAGAAACCCCTGTAATGGTCAAGGCGTAGCATGTTTACACAGTGCAAGTGCTCGCGCGAGTCAGCCTTCGATTAGCTTTTAAATGGAAGATTTAAAATGTCTGAACTGTATCTCTCATGCAGACCAACATGTGTACATATTTAAAGTAGCGCTACGATTAGTGTGGACCCGTATATCAAGTGATCTCCCTCAGTCGATAGTCGGCGTTCATGCTGTCTACTTCTCTTGTGTCTGTGCTTGCACACCTTTCCTCTGCGTACTGAATTCCAATATGGCTCGTGATTAACATGCCAGAAATACCTTACATTAGAGAAGCAGACGGGTCTGTTTTGCGCTCTCGTTGTCGTCCTCATGACGTTTTTGTAGTTGTGCACTACAACTGCCAGAACGCAAGCAAGGCATTCTGCGTGCCACTTGCATGACGCACCATTCCGCGCCCACGCTCAAAAGCGAACGATGGGTCACGGCAGGCGCTCCAATGAATGGCGACTTTCCTGCAGTGTGAGTATGGCGTATTTTCTTAAGGCTCACCTTGAAGTTTCTGGCAAACCGATTCCGCAAGCCCTACTCCGACGCTTACTCACGAATAAGGTACACTTTGAGCCCTACGACTGCCGTTTGTTTTAGGCCATGTTTTGTGTACCGTGTTTCCGTTCCCATACATATCGGTATGTCTGTGATTGGATCATTGTTCCTAGATATGTTCTTTTTACGGTACCCTAGTGTGACTATAATATTAGAGAAACTAAATTTTTTTTTCAAAATAACTTGGGCGCAACCTTTATGCAATATCTGGCAGAATATGAAGCGTCGCTCACTGACGCTTCTGTCCAAGGCTATAACGCAGCTGCAGTTGAGTTCGTCTTATCCCCAATAATTACCAAACGAAAGCTTTGTAACCGGCCCTGATGGTGGCTGAGATAAGAACAAACATTAAAATGATGTTTCCTGGCAACAGGCCTAAATGGACAGCAACTGAGTTTCAGAGGAGTGCCACGAAACAAATGTTCATTAACGGAGCCCGCCAATAAGGGGTGTTCGTACACTTGCCAAGAGATTTAAGCCGACTTGGCGAAAATGGGCCTGACGAAAAAAATTCCTATATGCTCCGCGAAAAGTCCCTTTGTGGCCGAAGTTTCACAGCGTGATCGAACGACCCATTATTCGTCAATAAATGATGTATCTTTGAATTTGCACAGGCAATATCTTTCCCTAAATATGTTAGGGCTTCACACAGATGCCATATAGAGGAGTGCGTATAGGTTCACATACAGGGATCCGTTTCTTAGCACAAAATTTCCCGTGTGCGTTCACAATAAATGTTGATGGCTTATTCACGAACTGTATGTTCATTACTATGCACAGCCCACTTACGCAGATGAACCCGTTCAGTGCTTAAAGGAGTACTGACGCCAATTTTCAACGCTGAGTTTACTCCACCATACAACTTTCCTGTGTACGTAGACAACTCTTAGCAAATGTTAAGCTGAGGAAATGCTGATAAGATATTTTAATTTGACATCAAAGTCAATTTTCTCACGGCGTGCCTACTGACATCGACACTAGTGTGACATCAGGCTACGGTACAAATATTGGTGACTTCACGCAGCAGTATGGCAAGTTGTGATGATGTAAGTTACAAAAACATCCAAAATGGCCGCTCGCGCATCACTCTCGGTCGTCTGCTGTTGCCATTCAGTCGCCGTAGTTGAAAGTGCCCGTGAAGCGAGCGAGCGAAGTCCAATTACCCTCTATCGTCGCTTGTGCCGGCGTATAATAAGGCAAGGTATTGTCGTCCCGGTGCCTGCATTTTGCCCCTGAAATCACGCATAAGAGGGGGTGGGGGCGGGGCTCGTACATAAGTTTCCCGGATTAGCGCAGGTCGCGCACTGATCTTCGCAGACCGCACTCCGTGGAGGCTACAGTAGTACGCCGCATCGGCCCGCGCTCATCATCCGTGCTGCTAAGTACGTCTTATCGACGACGCCTAATATTTCCCCCGCGCGGGCTGCCTACCCTCAGCGGTGCTCCCCCCAGGCCCGAGATCGCACTTGTGCGCTCGCCTGCACGACCACGGTATGCACAACGGTGCCGTGCTCGCGGTTGCCTTGCACGGCGTACTCGTGCACGCGCACTTTCTCGGACCCTGCGCCTGATGCCTACCGTATTTCAACGCGTGCGCGAACTCTCTCGTTACCTGCTTACTTTCGCCTGTGGCCACGCATGAGCTCCACTCTTATGAGGGCCGACTGCCGGGTGTGGTCCGTAGGCGCCACAGATACTTTCGCTTACAACAGCCAGAGCTCCGCCTTCACGTGCTCACTGCCGAGCAGCTTCGAGCAAAAGAGCAGCAGCAAAAGTCTGGGTGGCTTGTCTGGCGGGGAAGCAGAAGCAACGCGAGAATACTAGACCTCCGAGATTTGGCGGAGATCTCGGAGGCTGCCTGAGCTTATCGCGGACTCCGGAGCCACGTCGACATTCACTGTGCGTGCCGTACGTCGTCGAGGGTCGCTATACAAAATTTCATACATTGTTGACCCCGCGCTTGCTACAGGCGCTGCGCGCGAGGGACCACTGGGCTAAAACGTCACGATTTCTTGCGGGAGCACGTCACGAGGGCCTCGTTGCTATGCACATACTGTGTCGTGACGTCAGGCTACAGTTGGAACCGGAACCAGCTTTTAAAGGACACGCTGTGAATAAATTTTCACGGCGCGCTCACGCTTACCGGTACGTTTTCTGGGCTCTGGAGGGCTTGGCCTTTCGTTTGATGTAAAACAAAAAACGCCGACTGAACATTTTCGTGGCAGTAAACCTTTAACGAACTGCAGCATGACACATGAGCTCTTTGACCGTGAGAATCGAACGCCTAGCGGGCACGTAGACAGTCAGTCACTTTAACAATAAAAAGATTGGTTTCCAGATTGTCATTCCAAGTTAGCCTTCTTTACAAATCCGCGTTTTTAATGGTTAGTCGGTTTCGTCGTTCTCCCGTTGTTGCCCTGCTCCGAGTGATTGGCTCTCTATAGCCAGTATGCGCGGTGCTTGCAGATTCTGCAAAAAACAAATCTCCTAGCTCTATCAAAGCTCCAGATGGCTTGGTCGTTAAAACTTTTTATCCCTTTCCGACTAGCCCGATAGTCGATCTATTCCCTTGGCTTCAACCTACAACTGGTCCGGTTCTCGTCTTTCTTTCTGGTCCGGTACCACTGAAGAGTGGGTACTGCCAAGTGTTTATTGCTTCTTGCTCTCCTATTCACGAATAAAGAAGCTCTAATTACTAGTTCAAAAAGAAAACAAGCGAATCGCACACGGAAGGATGCACGAGGTGCACATGCAATTTCGCAGATCGTAAAGCCAAGGGCCCTCGGAGAACGAATCCCATGAGTGGAGCGTGCAAAATAGCACATACAAAAGCATGCGTGACCGAAAACTCGTTTGGTGTTATCTATTGCTGGTTTTGGTGAACGCACAGCTGCGCTAACTAGGAGCTCCTGCGCTCTCTGTCCCCGCAGGCTCTCAGGCAATGTAATGTGTATTGCGAAGACTACAGAGATAAAGATACACCGAAAAATATGTTGCAGTGCAACCGACGTCATATTATATATGGTGCTCGACTATCACTCCATAGTTAAAGAAATCTTGAGATGTGAGCCACAAAAAGGAACACAGACTCAAGTCTGACTGATTTACTGGAGAGAAAATTGGAGTAAATATTATTTAAATGTGATTCCACTTGATTTTTTCAGCAATAATCTACCTATGTCGTTTGTCTCTTCGATCACTACCTCGCTTTTTTGGTGTAATTACGTGCCATCTGGGACGGATTTACCTCAACTCTGTGTCGCTCAAAACAATCAAGCTTTCCAAAGCAGAGGTTGTAGTAAGGTAATAGACTTTCTAATGAAATTACATGGATTAGATATCAAAATCATGAATGCCTTTCTTTCACTGTGCAGGGCATGAATGCCTTAAATCTAAGGATAATATTGTTTCCAATACTTAAATTACTACGGTCGTTTATAACGATAGGGAAGAGGTCAAGGGCTCGTTCTTTATTTGTTAGGAACAACTCCTCTTCCCTATCGTTATTTCATAGCTTGGGCCTCGTTGCGGCAGACTTGGTGCCTTAGGTAGCATGCGAGGGCTTATTGGGCAGCAGCCATCTCATCTAAATTCACGTTCTACGTGACGCCTCCTGGCAAGAAAGTGTGTTCCACACACGCCGCCTTGGCCATGAGTGGCGCTGCCTAACACTCCCAGGATAATACGTACATAAATACACAATAAAAGTGGACGGGGAGACGAGCGCCTTCGTAGCTCAGTTGGTAGAGCATCGGACGCGACATCCTAAGGTCGTGGGTTCGGGTCCCACCGAAGGCAGGCTTGTCTTTTCGTCCACTTTAATTCCTTTCTACTTTCTCCACAATTACAATACCACAAGTAACTCCCCTATGCTTTCCTTGGCTTCATTGTCTGGTTGCTCATTAAGTTGTACGGTCGTTTATAGTGATTGCAACAGTTTTGCTTTACAAATGTTTAATGTGCTTATGAGCCACGCAGGTAGTGGATGCCTGCGAAGTAATAATGAGCCCTTGGGGTTACTGATATTCTGTCTCAATCTAAGCAGACTGTTGTATGCACGTGAATTTTTTTTTCACTTTGCCTCTATCAAAATGGAGCCGAAGTTTTCAGCTTTCAGCTTTCAAAAAAGAATTTCATTCATTTTTATTTTGAAGAACCGTGCGCAGAACACAGAGGACCTTAAAAGGAAGCATAAGGTGGAGACCTGGACACTATATTTTTAGGTGGAGTATTATATTTCTCTGTTTCTGCCAAACGGAAAACTATTTATGAAAGCACAGCGTTCAGGTTACATTTTCAGCTGATGGTTTTCATATTTAAAAGCTACATAAGAAATATGGAGGGAGCGCTAAGAAACTGTTACACTTTACTACGGCCTCCTTGCCTGTAGAAAACGAGGTCCTCTGCAGGCGCTTAGCCGACCGGAACTTTGGTGAAAACGCGTCGAAGCGTGGCACGCTACGTCCCACGTAGCAATCCCTAGAGCAGCCTAATCTCTCCTCTGCAGACACCGTAGAATCTGTGAGGTTTTTGTACTTGTTTATTTTCTTTTCTTTCTTTCGTTTTGCACCATGCCAACTTGATTCCTCGTAAAAGGTGCGATGCGCAGGTCAATATGAAATGCTTTTTGGCCGAAGAACGCCAATGATCCCGTTTCAAAGAGAAATGCAATAGAAGTAGTTTTATAGGTTTGATATTCTTTGTTATATAAATGGGGAAGGGGCGGGGCCTGGTGTTTGGGTACAGTGCGGGTAATTAAATGCGGGAAAGTTTGACTAAAGTTCCAAATAATTATTACATCTTATCTCACATACGGCCTTCTGTAGTGCGTTTCGTGTGAGTGTTAAGCATACAAAGTTTTGTACACAAACAATTGAACAAGCACTGAAAAATTACACAATATTGAGGTCCTGTAGCATTTTCATGATGAACACTGTCGACGCTTGGTATGAAGACTATAAATAGCGAATATGTGCGTCATAGTATTACATTTAGCAGGAAGGATCCCATGCATTTCCGAAGCACCTAGTTTTCTAAGTCTATGAAGGAATTAGTTTCATTACCTGGTAGGTGACGCACACTGTGCCGTAATTAAATTACAGATGAAATGTTTATGGGTTGTCTTACGAATTCAAACAAGGCGAGCTACGCGCGACAGCATCAAGCAAAGAGACGGCGATATTTGTGAGCAGGATTTCGAAAATTTAACTAATTTGAAAAGTAGGCTATTTCAACAGAACATATCCTGGTACATAATGTGCATGCTCTCTGAGGTTTCTGCAAATACTTGACGCCAATTTTTCCCTCGACTAAAGCTGGTAAAATTTTTCTTATCCTAATGTTTTGTGCATACATGTGATAGATAGATAGATAGATAGATAGATAGATAGATAGATAGATAGATAGATAGATAGATAGATAGATAGATAGATAGATAGATAGATAGATAGATCAAGGTTTTTGGACTTCGCCAAGAAATGATTCGCAATTGAAAGTGTTGGGTGTCCCTCTGAGTACTACACCGGTCCTAGTCAAGCTAATAGTGCTTTATATATCCCAGGAGGAGGACTGCGCCGGTCCGTACAACGAACCAGCGAACGCGGTTGACGATATCGTAAGCGGGGAGGCCCGCCTCCTCAAAACTGCTACTCTGTACTTCCACTGACACCTACCGGGTCAGACGGCAAGCCTATCCCATTCCGTCCATCGCAATGCCAGTGCGTATACTCTATCCCGCAATAGGCACCCAGCGCGCCACAAGCAGCGATGGTGCCGATGGTACCGTCACTCACGAATAATACAAGCATATTTCCTCCGTATTTTATAGAGTAGGGGCCTCTTGTTTTCATCAAGGAGCACTGGCAGCCACAGTTATTGTGAATTGCGAGTAATAAATAGAGTACCGTCTTGCCGAAACAACCTTCTGCAAGCCGAAAAAACACCGTAGAGACGAGCTTATCCATAGGGCGGGACACTAGTCATGTGAAGCTCCCAAAGTTTCTATCCTTTAAGATACCAAGAAAGAGAGAGAGAGAGAGGGGAGTGTCATAAACGAGAAATGCCTCGGTGTGCTGGCTAATGTACCGAAAGTGCAGAAGGATTGCCTATTTAAACAAAGAAAATAAAACGTGTGACGTGGTAGGAAATACCAATGAAGACAAAAAACTGAGGGAGAGAGAGAGAGGATGGATGTGAAGAAAATGCAGAAGGCTCGTTACGGGAGTTGGTTCGACAAAGGCGTGGTTTGATATTTGAGATTTGGTTTATTTCACCATAACCGATGCAATTATAACAGTTAACAGGTTCAACAAGAACAAAGAAAAAGAAAGAAAAAGTACCATTTACGGTGAGGACAGCAGGGTAAAAGATGCAATATCTGCAGCTTGACAAGCCCCGCCACCCCGATGCAATACAATGGCAGCAACGTGCGGCACAAATGGCGGTTAGCTGAGGTAAATATTTGCACTCGCATTGCAACAATCAAGATGTATTTCCACACTCAACATGTATTCCACTCAACACTCAAGATGTATTTCCATTAGAAAACGAGGCATTAGAAGACACCATACTTGAAATAGAATTTTAGGCATTACACGAAGAGTATCATCCGTTAGCTTGAATTTGTTTAGTACACTGGGTAGGCAATACTGCAGTAGTTGTGTCCCATAATTTGTACGCGGCCGTGGAGTGTACCAGTTAACAGTGTGTCTCGTTGTACGCGTAGATGGATTTAGAGTTAAGTTTGCTAATTTACGTATTTAGCGGCTCTTATGGATTAGTTCTGATCTAAATGTTGTTTAGAGACAGTATTCATAGAAAAGTTCAATTTTTAAGATATTAAGTCTTACAAAGGATTGAGACGTATGTGCATTGTATGAAATACCTGAAATGGAACGCACTGCGTTTTTTTTTTTGTGAAATGATCAGGTTATCTAATGATTTTTTAGTCCCGGTACCCCAAACTGGAGAGAGGGATACAAGGGAAGCGAAAGGCTGGGAGGTTAACCAGACGCGCGTCCGGTTTGCTACCCTACACTGGGGAAAGGGGGAATGGGGATACAAAGAGATAGAGGAGAGAAAAATAAGAGTGTCGCCCCATCCGAGAGAGCACACTGTCACAAAAATCTTTGTCTGCTCTCAGTAGAATGTAGATTCTGGTCTGGAGGCATGTATCCAAGGCATGGTGTCGGGCATCAGATGAGGAACGCATGCGACGTTTACGAGGACGCAAGCAACCGCATGGTGTAAATCACACATTGAGCAGTCCACGGAACGTAGCAGCAGAAAACCGCGGTGCGGATTGGTTTTTGAAGGTGTTCTTATTCAGTAGTTCAATGTAAGTGGCAGATCGGGATGACAGCCAAGGGGGCATGAGAATGCTTCAGTGTTCGATGGCATACAAGATGTGATGGTCTCCTGTATCTATAGGGGAAGCTGGCGCTTCTGTTGAAAATTAATTCAGTGGGTCCACTAACGGTACGCAAACAACGGACGCATCGCGTCCAGTGTCTGCAAGGCACTTTGTGTAGACGGTGTCGCAATATTGCTGAGAAACGTGTAAAGAGCATCTATCAGAGGCCGCATAACGAGGGCGACCTCCCTGTCTACCTCTGAGGCTTGATCTGATATAGGTAATAGCTCATATAGGTAATACGAGGCAGCGCCGGCGACGCTCCCGTCGACGACGTTCGTCAAAGACTACTACAGGCTCGGATACACGCTTGCCACCTCCTTCTTTTCCGCTTCCTCTGCCGCCTAGGCTGAGCACACACGATATCGAAGCTAAAGATGCCAATGATAAGGATACTGTGAAGAAGCTGACGACAGATTCTGCAGTGAGCAGTCTCTGGCTGCCAGTCATCCTCTGAGCTGGCACTGCAGCACTAAACGTTTACCCCAAACTAAATGACAATAGCGCAAGTGGGTTGTAAATAGGGCATGATATATCATAAGCTTTTGTTGTTCTGGTAATATGCGTTGACATTTCCTTAAGATTCCCACTACTCTACAAAGTTTATTCCTTATGTATTCGGCGCGACGCCCCCAAGACATGTGTTCGTGAAACACAATTCCTAGCGTCTTTGCAGAGGGAGAGAATTCTGTTTTCACATTATTTGAGTGCAGTAAATTAAGTATAGGACATGGTGTAGATTTCGCTCGGAAAATAACAGCTTTAGTTTTAGAACAGTTAATTCGTAAAGAGTTTTTAACTGTCCAAGATACAGTATGCCTAATGTTTCATTTGCCAATGATATGATATTGCCTATATTCGTTCCCAAAAAAAAAAAAACAAGCTTGTGTCATCTGCATAAATAACATAATCTACTGATGTGTCTATTCTTGTGATGTCGTTTATGAAACTAATAAACAAAAGTGGGCCGAGTATGCTACCCTGTGGTACGCCATGTCTTATTTTTGCTAGTGGGGATAGGTCCCTCATTATTGACACACACCGGTGTCGGTGTCAAGTAACTTTCAGTTAAAGTTAACAGGACAGAGCGGAAGCCATAGTTTTTAAATTTTGCAGTAATATTACATGGTTTATAGTATCGAAGGCCTTGCCGAAATCTATGAAGACACCTAACGTTGATCTTTTCGCTTGTATGAAGCAGTGCACTTTGCGTTGAGAGTACAGGCGTGAAACCAAATTGTGATGGTGCTATAATTTTATGTTCGTCAAAAAAACCTTGACAGCCTAATAAATATAATCTTTTCTAGACCCTTTGAGAAAACTGGCAAATTGAGATTGGCCTGCCATTACCCAGATTATTTTTCTCTCCCCCTTTATATATTACTGTTACTTTGGCGGAGGAGAAGTACCGGTACTCAAAGCAAGAATATAAATATGTGTTAAACACGGACTGAGGAGGTCAGTAACAAAAACAATAGGTTGTAGTTTTAGGCCATCGATGTCTTCACTGTTACTTTAAAATGTCTAAATATACTTATTACCGTATGTTCATCTGTTGGCGTGGTAAACAGGGAATTCTTTGCAGAAGGAGGCAAATAGTTCAAGGTTTCAGCATCATATGTACTATTTGGTAGAGTAGTAAAATGCTCATTAAATTTGTTTGCCAACGCTGCTCCTTTGTATTCATTATCACATATTATATGCTCATCAATGCTGTTTTCCAGTTGCCTTGCATATATCACAGCATTTAATCTGTTCCACATCTCCTTCGCGTTTATCACGCCTTCAAACAGAGCAAAATAGTAGTTGCGTTTAGATTGTCTCTGAAGCTTCGTTAAATTATTTCCGTATACTTTGAAAGCCTTAAAAGCAGCTGGGTCTCGTCCTGTAAGGAATGCATTATAAAGCCTGCCTATTTTTTTTCCTTCTATCATTTTAAGGGTGGAGGTGGTTATCCATGGTTTATGGGCACGTTTAGGTTTTTTCATAGTTTTGTATGGGAAGTGTTTTTTATATACTGAGCAAGAGATCTCTATAAAAGAGTTATATGCTATGCCAGGTGAAGAAGACGACAATAGATCCTCCCAATTTAACGAGTTAATTTCATCGCGGAAGCATAAAAGTGAGTTGGAATTTATTTGTTGGAATGTTATTTGTGGTGAAGTACTGTGTTTTTGTTTCAGATGTCTGGACAAAACAAGGTATATGGGTTGATGATCACTTAATGATGTATTGAGAACGCCGGAATTTATTTCTTCAGTTGGAGCGTTTCTTAAGAACAAATCGATTAAAGTGGCGCTTGTCGGAATTCTGGTAGGAACTGAAATTTTATTAGAAACAAAATTTGAATCCAGGAGAGCCAATAAATCTGAGCGTGTTGTCGTGTTCTTTAACATATCAATGTTTAAATCGCCGCCCATAACTAATGTGTATTCTTCGTTGTTTATAAATGTGAAAAAGTTCTCAAGATACTCAAAAGAATTTCTATTGTTTCCATCTGGTGGCCTGTATACTACAGAGAACACAAAGTTTTCACACTTCAATGAAAGTATTTCAATATCATCAGAACATAAAACGCAATCAGTCAAACATTCGCATGTGATATGATTATTAACATAACTGCAGACACCCCCAGCTCTTCGTTTTTCTCTGTTTTTCCAAAACAAGTTAGAGCCGTCAATATCAATAGTAGCTATGCCATTTCGGTACCATGTTTGCGTAAACATAAGATTTGAAAATTTGAAACTAAAAGCTTCAAGGAAAGTAATTCAGTCGTCTTCCTTATATCGTGCTGATTGCACGTTAACGTGCAGAAGCGTTAAAGGCGTGTTCCTCTGCTCATCTAGCAGTAAATTTAATGCAGTCGGGCTTTTGTGTGGTGCATTCATTGCTTCATAAACAGAGGTAGGCGGAGAGTATATTCATAACAATTACCTTGAAGTACAAATCAATTAACATTTGGAACCATGAAATTCTGAAACACGCATGCATACACAGAGCAACCTTTGTGCACAGTAGCTTCGTAACACAATTTGTATTTTCACACCCAGAGTGCAAGAAAAGAACAGCACAGTATGAACATAAAGATGAAAAAACGACTGACATTTTGACATACAGGAAAGGTTTCGCGTAAGCTTTATAGTAAGATAGTGATCTGCAAGTAGTTTGCAAGCAATATAGAAAAGTCCAAGTCTTGATACATACACTTTGTTCAATACTTTGTTCAATACATCTTGTAGGTGCATATCAGAGGCGAAATTCGTGGATATTATTTTAGTACTATTACAGTTGAAAGACAGAAACATGGTGGCAAATTCGACTGTACTCATTATATAAGTCTACACGACTTGCACCAGGCCCGCGGTACAGTGGACATGCAAGACGGGCGAATTTTCTGTTTATCTCATGAGAATGTTACCCTGCGACACCCAGACAAATTTCCAACTTTTCTCGCGCCTGCCTTGTCGTGCTTTGCTTAGAAGGACTTTGTTCTCGAAGCATTGATGTTCATTTATGTACACGGGTTCATCCTCAATAAATCCCAGCTGACTTGTGTTTAACTTTGCTTTCTTTGCAGTTGACAGAATCTTGTCTCGGGCAGTTCGCGAAAGGAACTTCGCCACAATGTTTGGTTTTCTCTTTTCCCTGCCTTTAGATGGTACTCTATGTACAACATCGATATCACGAGCATAAACTTCAATGCCCATGGAGTCAGCAATGTCAGCTAGCGTTTTGCTTACGTCCTCACCTCGGACCTGTGGAAGGCCCTGTATTTCGATATTAATGCTTCTGGAGTGTTGTTTAACCTCCACAATTTCTCTCTTATACTCTTGAAGTTCTTTCGACAGTTGTTCATTTTCCTTGCGGTAGCACTCATTCTCAGATTTCACGCTTCCTTGTTCCCGCCAGAAAATCTTTACATCTTTTTTGAAGGACTCAAATCCTTCGTTCATAAAAGTTATCGAGTCTCATTCCTGCAAGTTTGGCGTGTATTTCAGTTCCCGAAATTACAAACTTGGCGACATCTTTCCTAAAGCCAATCGCGAATGTTCCAAGCCTAGCAACCAGTTCATTTAAGACTTTTTCCACCTCTTTGATGCTAGTAGGCCGCTTTTCTGCAAGGACATTAGCGACATCATCTAAGCTGTCAGGGTTGTTATTGTTCATTGCCTCAACAGAAACACAGCACAATGGAAAACGAAACCCCGTGTACAAGCTATGGAAGCCCAAAGGTTAGTGGTGGAGCGCTCAAATTGCGATAAAGACGGCACTCTTGGCAACAAGAATGACAACTTCAAAAAACAGTATATTATTATAGTAATGAGCTTCTCAAGTCAACCTGCAGAATAGCTGATTAGTTGTCGTCCTTCCGTCGTCGCCGCTGCTGCCAAAGTGAAAACCATGCAGGAACAGCGGCGGCAGGCACCGCCCCCCATACATGAAAGGAGAGAGAGGTGCTATCGCACTTCTGGCGAAAGACAAATGGTTGGTGGCGGACTTTTCCTGAAGAGCGTTTCACCTCCCCCCCCAGCTTGGTTTTTAAAACTGCCTAGATTGTATCGAAGGCCCCTTTTAAGTTCACGGCGACAAGAATACTTCAACAATATTTCATGGGAGGGAAGATATCGGGACCGGAAAACCCCCCTTTCCCGTTTTCTTATTAATCCGGCAGAACAGGGATTCGGGGCGCGGTAGTGAGCGAGGTATCCTGTCCACCGTGTTACCTCACCAGGCTTCGGTATCAAAAGCGTGCATTATTCAGTGCAGGACTTGGCGGCTCCACGGGGTGCAGAGCTGCTGTGCGCAGTAACGCAACAAACGCGTTGAGGAAGGCCCGTACACAGGCGCGTCGGGCGGTAGCGAATGGGTTATTTATACCAGCTACCTGCCAATAACTGCAAATCTGCTCTATAGGACAGTGAGGAGCAGCCTCTATTTCAGGTTTCCTGGGTAATTGGCAACTTTGGGATTCGCTTATGAACAATACATGTCGCGCGCAATTACAGCGTTTCTCTGAGCTGATCATTACAGCGCGCGCTAGATGCAGAATGTGCTTTTTCACCAAGCCCAGGTCGTGTTGCAGGACCCTTTAACATACGTGTATGGAATTTAATGAAACACGGAATATATTCGAACTCCTCCGAACTAAAAATTTTATATAATTCTCCTTGTTTGATGATAAACTTGCAATAAACATGGTGCGTTTTTTTAGACACTGCTATTTTATTTAAGAAATGCTGTACCAGCAACGCACCTGTCATCGATGCGAAGGAACTCCGCGCTGAGTCAGCAATATTTTACTCCTGCTCAAGTTACACTGAAACAATTAATAACAAGCTAACATTACACCGTAGGTCCAATCGCGAGAAATACGTCTTCGAAGCACGTCAGCAAATAAACAGAAAGTAAGCGTGGTTCATTGAAAGAATTATTCAACAGAAAGAGGAAGACCTCTTGAAAGAAGCCATCGTGGAAGAGGATCATACTTCAGCTTTTTTGCTTTGCCTAAACGGACATTCCGAGCAGTCAAGGCTAGGTGTCATATTTGGATGTCTCCTTGTACACCGGAATGTCTTGTTTTGTGCTAGGGTACACAGAGGGCATGTTTCAACAATAAAAGTCAGCCCAGATAGCCGTAGTTCCCCTCTCATCATTATTCCACCTTTAACAGTGATCGCTACCGGAGCGCTCTACCATTCTTTCGAGCCATATAAATGCTTGCAATCACCATGTTGACGTAGTGGCGTTATTTCTGTATAATATAAGCAGTTCTGAGGACGCAGTTTGCGTTACCAATCGGAAAGCTTCTAGTTAGAAAAGGAGGTCCGTTGTCGGCGCCCCTCGGTGACCCGAGTGCACGCTGGCAGCACGAAGTGAGAGTCGCAGGCCGGTGAAGGGAACGTTTTATTCCGCTGCGCCAAAAAGCGTCTGTCCAGGCTGAAGCCTGAACCTCCGCGCTCTCTGCCAGGGAAGAGGACCCACCTTATATACCCTGGTTGCTCCGCCCCTGCATCCCCGAGAGCCAATCACAAACGGCGATCGACACTCCCACGCCCCACTAACAAAAGAAAACCTTGAACAATACAGTGGGTACGCTTGCTGCCCACCACGCCGTGGGGGAGAGCGCCAACCTAACCATGTGGCGACTGCAGACATTCCTGGACATGCTGCCTAACACCCGTCAAACCGGTTTCCAATTACCAGCTAGCCCGTTCCCAGCTGAACAATGAACTTCCACAGTGGTCGCCACCTGCCTAGCATGTCCGCCACGTGGCTTTGCGCTTTCTCACAAACCCGAACCACATTCCACAATGTTTGAGGCCGGTACACGGCGATAGGGATACCCCGCGCTTTCCACGTCCCGTATATGCCCGGCCACAAGCAGCAACACAATCCTCATACCCCTGAGACTGACTCTTCTGAAGTGATGTACTCCTTATTGGAATAGTCTACTGCGATCAGCACAGGTTTGATTGGCAGAGGCGCCTATACACCTCCTCAAGTAATCATCCCAATCGTCACGGATCGTTTTTCAAGTGCAAGGCGAACAACTGATGTTTTATTGCCGGAAGTAGGATCTTATTGTTTAGTCCGTTTCTTCCCTCTGCTTCTACTTTGGCTAATCTTAAGCGTAAATGAGAGCTCCGATGCGTTGCTTCCTTTCGCAATCAATTTGAAGACACGCTCTCGGCAGTAATCTTCTAGCGCTTGGCCGCTAATCTTTGCCTCGCTTCCTTGAGTTCTGCCAATTCACCGATCTCTCATTACGCTACGCTTTTCTTACTGTCTCATTAACTGTCGTATCTCTACCAGTTAGATATGCACCTCTTTTTTGCCTAAGTTGTGGCCTAAGCTCTTATTAAAATACGAGTCTCCCTACCGTCGATTATGAGCGACTATGGCTGATGAGTGCGAAACATTTGGAATCCGCCCCTTTTGTACTGTGACCTTTTCATATGCTGCCAAGGTGCTTATCGAGGCCTATCTTGTTGTTGCCCATAACCTAGTAAGTGTAACGTTCACGAGGATTGATCGAGATGATCGAATGTTTTGGCACCGTCAATGCTGATGGAACTAGTTGACGCTGTGATCTGCTCATCTCTTTGCATGCTTTGACATCCGGCAACAGCCCTTAGCTTTCGACAAATTCCCTTAGCTCTTGAAAAATTATACTTGAATAAACTTGTGTATGTTTGCAACAAGGAAATAAATAACAGAGTCCTGATCAAAAAAGCAACCACGGACTAAAACCACGCCTCCCAAGGACCGGTCGTCAGGCGCTAACGCCTCGACGCTAGTTCTGCCGATTACCAGGGCTTCGAAGCTTCCGTGTTCACAAATTCACTTTCAGACAAAGAAAAACACCTGCGTACGTGAATTACAATGCTCGTAGCGTAGTAAGCAAGACAGAAATACTTGAAATACAATTGCTGTGGCGTGGTCCACACATTGCAATCGTAACGGAAACCCGGCTGCATAGTGATGTAGCAAATGAACTAGACCTTCCGCCTCATTACAAAGCTTTTCGCAGAGATAGAATCTACAGACGCGTGCGCGTTGTCGGTCTAGTGAAAGATCAGATACAAGCAACGCTTATCGATGCTACTCCCGATTTGGAGTGCTGTACGAATGTTACAGGCTACTTCATGCTACTCCGGGCTACTCGATTTAACTTCAAGAGCACATGTATTCTTGCTAAAATAAGAAAATATTGTTGGTCGGGGATCTGAACTTGCCTGGTGTGAACTGGGAGCTCCTCCAAGCAAACAGAGTGATGGAAACGCTAACATCATTTTCGGCATTCCGCTAACACATGATATTATGAAAGTGGTTAATGAACCCATGCGTGTCCTGTTTAGTATTAGATGTATTTATAAACCGTGCATTTTAACGCGAAAGCGTTTCTTGGCTAGGCTGGCGATAGCGCGCTCCCAGCTCCCGTCCGCAAAAAGCGTCCGCGAAAGCCGCGCCCGGAAAGCACGTGACCCATCCCACCGGCAGTGACGCCGGCGCCAACCCTCGCCGCAGAGGCAGTCAGCGCGCGGCTCTGCTGTAGCTACCTGCAGCGGCTTGCGGCCGCGTCGGCCGCGTCGCCGCGTTTCTTCTCTCGGTTGGGGAAAGTGCGCGCCCAGCTGCGGGGCGTCGCCGTAGCAACACTCGGCGCGCGAACCCGCCAGCTAGCCCATCGTTCCTCGCCGGCATGCGTGCGCAGTTCAATGTCGAATTGAAGGCGCCCACTGAGCCCATCACGACGTCGAGGTGTACGTGCATTGATCTCGCATTCACCAACGACCCCATACACTGTGCGAGATGTGATGTATGTCTCCACCTACTACTCGGACCACAAGGCCATCGTAGTGTCTATGTACCACGGCCCAAGTACGCCGTCACCGGAACGAAAAGTGTGGCACGACACCGGTGACTATCTAATGACACCGCCCACAACGCCGCGGCGGTCGTACTACTTCGATATGCCCGAGACCTGCCCGTGCATATCTGCATATACTGCCTGGACGACGAAACAGAAGGGGACATGTGAAGTGTCGACACCACTTTGATGGCATCAAATCACGTATATGAACAAAATCCGGCCTCCCACATTGCCTCGTTCTTTACAACACAACTCGGCAACACCAGTTTGCAGCACCCCTCCGCAACGACAATCTAGCCGAAAGAAACGCTTTCGCGTTCTGATCTCATAAGAATATGCTTATGGATTGTCGAACTTTTCTGAGCATATTGTGTCAATTGAAGAATTGTCGGATCATTTCGTTTTTGTGGTTTCTGTACCAATTATCAACGTTGCTCTTCGGAAAATTCCTAAAACCATATCTATTAAAGATTATTCGAGAGCTCATGACGCCAGCGTCGTTGACTACATGAAGAGGTGCTGGTAGTGGCGGTGATATTTGCTGGTAGTGGCGGGCTTTGCTGGTAGTGGCGGTGGTATTTGTACGCTGTGGTCAATATTTAATACAATGTGCAACCACTGAGTATATGCATTCACACCCACTAAATCTATTGTGACGATGGATCGCCTTTATTTACAAGATGGAAAATGGGTACACTCGCGTAGCGCAGTCAAAGCAGTCGCTGGCCGCTCGAGCACCGTTCAGCTTCGTTCTCCTTCTCGTCTGCTCTCCGCTAGCCCGCTACACCCCCCTGCCACAGATTATACCCACTGGGCGAGTCAGTCAGGAACCTGGTGGTAGTATGGCTTTAGACGGGCAACGTGTGTCAGCTGTGTTTTGCTACAACGACGACCACTACGTGTGACTGTAGAAATGACGTACGTCACGTCGCTGAGCTGATCCAGAATGACGAACGGGCCGGTGTATTGCGCCAAGAACTTCTGGCAGAGACCACGTTTACGCGCCGGTGTCCACAGCCATACAAGGTCACCTCTTGCATACAAAACAGATTGATGGCGGGCGTCGTAACGAGTCTCGGACCGTTCTTGAGATGCCAAGGTTCGGAGGCGCGCATTGCGACGGGCCTCTTCTGCACGACAGAGGGATTCGGCAACGGAAGTTTGAACGTCCAGCGCAATGGAAGAATAGTGTCCATATAGCTACGAGGAGAGCGAGCGTAGAGAAGAGAGAATGGAGGTTACCCCGTGGTCTCGTGCTTCGCGGTGTTGTACGCGTACGTAATGTAAGGTAGCACTTCGTCCCAGTTGTGTTTGGCATCGACACAGACTGATAACATATTCGTGAGAGTCCTGTTCGTGCGCTCTACGAGACCATTGGTTTGAGGGTGATATGGTGCAGCATGGCGGAATTGGCAAGTAGAAAGACGCAGTGTCTCCTCTAAGATGTCGGCGGTGAATTCACGGCCGCGGTCACTGATGACGACGCGTTGAGGGCCGTGGCGTAGAATTATAGAGCGAAGCAGAAACTGGGACACGTGCAAGGCCGTTGCACTAGGTAGTGCAGCAGTTTCTGCATAGCGCGTCAAGTGGTCAACGCGGACGACGACAAACCGGTTGGCACTGTTCGATCGCGGGAACGGGCCTAGGAGGTCAACGCCGACAGTTTCGAAGGGAGAGCTAGGAGGCGTTACAGGATGGAGAGGTCCTGGTGGGGTAGTTGTGGGGCGCTTGTGCCGTTGGCAGTCTTTGCAACCCGCGACGTATTTTTCCAGTGTCGCGTCGCATTTCGGGCTAGTAGAATCTTTGGTCAATTCAGTGAAAGGTTCTTGCCAAGCCCATGTGGCCGCAGGTTGCGTCGTCATGCATGACGCGAAAGACATGTGAGCGTGAAGTGCGGGGAATGACGAGAAGCAGACGTGCCCCTTGGCCGGAGTAATTTGTTGTGTGCAAGACGTCCTCATGAACCACAAAGCGACTCGTACTGACGTGTTGATTCGCGGAGGCGAACAGACGATCCAAAGTACGGTCGTCATGCTGGGCCGTCCGGAAAGTCGCAAGATCGGGAAATTGGCAGTCGACGGCACTGATGTACTGACCGAAGTTGTCAGCGTCGCACTCAGTCGTCGCTAGAGGGAGGCGTGATAGGCAATCAGCGTCTCTGTGGCGGTAGCCGCTTTTGTAGCGTACGGTATAGTTAAATTCTTGTAAGCGGAGAGCACACCGCGCAAGTCGTCCAGAGGGGTCACGTAGTCCCACCAACCAACACAGTGAATGGTGGTCGGTGATGACTGAAAATGTCGGCTATAGATTTATGGGCGAAACTTGTGAACAGCAAGAACGACTGCCAGGCACTCCTGTTCTGTTACTGTATGATTACGCTCTGCCCTGTTCAAGGAACAGTTAACATAGGCGATCGCGTGCTCAGAATTGCCATGATGTTGAATGAGCACTGCGCCAATTCCGATTCCACTAGCGTCTGTATGAATTTCTGTTGGAGCAGAAGGATCAAAGTGACGTAGAACCGGCCCTGAAGTCAACATGAACTTTAGCTGCGTAAATGCAGATTCGCAATCCTGTGTCCAGTGGAAAGGCACATCCTTTTGCAGCAAGTCAGTTAGTGGCTGTACCTTATTCGCAAAGTTTGGAATGAAGCGACGAAAGTAGGAGCATAGGCCCTGAAAACTCCGCAGGTCCCGTATAGATTGAGGCTGCTTGAAGTTGCTGACGGCGGCAACTTTCTGCGGATCCGGCCTGACGCCATTTTCGTCCACTAGGTGTCCCAATACCAGTGTTTCACGTTCTCCAAAGCGACATTTCTTGGAGTTCAGTTTAAGTACGGCTTTATCCAGACAGGTTAGGACAAGGTCGAGGCAGTGATTGTGTTCTTCAAATGTCCGGCCATAGATTATGACATCGTACAAGTAGCATTAGCAGATTTCCCATTTGAGGCCCCGAAATAACGCGTCCACAAATCTTTCAAACGTGGAGGGGCGTTGCATAAGCCGAACGGCATCACATTAAATTCAAACTAACCGTCTAGGGTTACAAAAGTCGTCCTTTCTGTGTAAGCCGGATCCATAACAATTTGCCAATATCCAGATCGCCAGCTTACGGAGGAAAAGTAAGACGCCGAATGAAGGCAGTCGATGACATCATCGATGCGAGGAAGCGGATAGACGTCCTTTTTGGTTATAGAGTTAAGACGTCGGTAGTCAACACAGAACCGCCATGACCCGTCCTTTTTTCTAACCAGGATAACAGGCGCAGCCCAGGGACTCCACGATTCTCGAATGATACCGGTTTGTAGCATGTCGCTGACTTGTTGTGCAATGACCTTGCGCTCCGACAAGGAAACACGGTAGGGCTTCTGTCTGAGAGAATAAGCCGATGCGGTGTCGATCATGTGATGAGTGCGTGTGTTCGGTACCTGAGTTATCTTCGCCTTTTGTGCGAAATCAAACGCACTAGCGTGTCTGGCCAGGAATCCGATAAAGGCTCCGCGATTCCGCGACGAAAGAGACTTGCTGACCATTTTTAAGAAATCCGATTCCATCATAGGGTCATCAGCGGCGTCCAACACTGTTGAGTCGCTTAGGGCTCCAATGCAGATGTCGCATTCCTCCTGAAACGAGGCAAGGTGCATGCCCTTCGGGAGTACTACCGGCTCAGGCGCATAGTTATTCACCCATAAATTAGTCTTCCCTGCAGTCAGAGATACTACACAGCGCGGCACAAAGACGTTTTTCTTCATACAAGGCAAAGGCGGGGGCTCAATCAATGCGTCGAACGAACCTGAACTCTAGTCAGTTTCGGAAGCAGTAACTTTCACGCTGGCCATGGAAAGAGCCGGGAGTAACGCATCCTTAGCTATAACGAGGTTCTTTTTCCTACAGTGAGGCTGCTGGGCGAGAGCGACAACAGAACCTCACCTGCGCCGCAGTACAGTTGCGCGGCACTCTCGCAAAAAGTCGATGCCAAGGATAACGTCGTGCCTTGAATGGGCAAGCACTGCGAATTCCGCCTTGTACACATTGCCAGCAACACGAGCAGACACGGTGTATACGCCAAGCGGACACAGAGATGCACCGCTCACTGCGCGAAAGGTAGCCGGCTTTTCCCAATCTAACGTAACCTTTCGGCCAAGTCTTTCTTTGAAAACTAAACTCATCACAGAAGCAGTTGGCCCGGTATCTATTAACGCCATCGTGGGAACATTGTCAATAAGCACATGAATTTGGTTTTGTAACATCCAAACTGGTGTTGGAGGCACACTTGTGTGTACAGCGGTACGTTCGGTGACCTCACCTCCATCGGCGGCGCCAGCTAGTTTCTCGGTGGAGGGGATGAGAGCTGCGGTCGGAGCCGTGCAGATGGCGACCGTTGCTGGCGCGTAGTAGGTGACGTCAACCTCCGTACAGATGCGGGGGTGTCGGTACGCCTGCTCTGCTGGTACATGCGCTGTCGGTTATTCGAAGGCCAGTAGGAGTAAGCGGGTCGTCGGCTTCGCCGTGGAAATGTTGCGGGCCGCTCAGAGAACATCCTGCGTGGACCACGTCGCGTAGGACGAAACCGAGCGACGTGTCCGCGACCGCCGCACTGATAGCACACAGTAAGTTCGCGAGGCATAGCGACGTTCGTGTTGTTGTGATAGTATCCAGGATGCTATTCCCTCACCGGTGCGAATGAAGGTGATCGGCTGTGGTAGCTGAAGCTGTCGCATAGCACGTAGGGCTGTTCGAAGTAAGTAGCCGCTTGTGGTGGAGCTCTCGACCGTGGTACCCGGTTGGGACAGCTTCGCTCACCGAAAGTTGCGGCATTTATAGTTGCCGATGAGGTATTGTCGCATGGGAAGTCTCCAGCCTGCGCGGGACTCGAAAGATGCCGACGGAGTTCCTCGCGTACAATGAGTCGAATGTTGGAGAAAAGGTCGGCAGGCGTGGTATCTTGGCAAACATCGACTGCGGCGACCGTCGCGACGTTTGCCAGCCGCCCAAACTTCGAATTGATGCGACGAATTTTCAATGTTTCAAAGGTCCTACAGTGCGCAATTACGTCGGCGACACATTCCAGGCTCTCTTTGCCAATGAGGAAATGGTATACATCTTCCGCAATACCCTTGGGAATGTGGCCCACCTTGTCTTCTTCCGACACATGTTGGCATCCACGGTCTTGCGCAGCTTCAGTATTTCTTCGATGTATGTCCGGCAAGTCTCACCGGTGGCCTGAGCCCTCTGCGACATTTCTTCCGCGCGTTTCCTTTTCGTGGATGGATCTCCAAAGCACTTCTTAATTTCTTCCACAAATATTTGGCACGTGGTCAACGAGTCCTCATGGTTCTCAAACCATACCAGTGAGGCAAACTCCATGAACAACCCCACGTGAGCTAACTGAGAGCATTCCAGCCCTTGGATCGGCTCACCCTTTGATAGTGGTTTAGCCATTCGTCCACGTCATCATCAGGTTTTCCCGTGAAAGTTGGCGGCGGCCGGTATGGAAAGGTGACGTTATCGGGGACCGTGATACGGTGTCTCGGTTCGAGAGGTCGTCTCCGTCCAAGATCGTTTCTGGAGGTAGCGGTGCCAACCCTGCTAGACGACGGCTGCGGCGAAGCTCGGGTTGGTGCCTTTCCGTCGTTAGTGCACGGTATCCCTCCGTAATGACTTGGTAGCGGGCAGCTAACCCAGCACTTCCACCATAATTGTGACGATGGATCGCGTTTATTTAAAAGATGTAAAATGGGTACACTCGCGTAGCTCAGTCAAAGCAGTCGCTGGCTGCTCGAGCACCGTTCAGCTTCGTTCTCCTTCTCGTCTGCGCTCCGCTAGCCCGTTACACTATGAAAGTCAATCAAAGTAGAGCACTGCACGGGCCGACTTTTTCCGGCCCGGCCCGAAAGCGCCGTGCTCCGGCCCGCCCGGGCCCGTCCCGGTGTTTTTAAATACGGCCCGTACCCGGCCCGGGCCCGAAAGGTTTAGGCCCGGCCCAATTCAACCAATTATTCTTTGAGCATAAAAAGGCACTCTCCAATCTTTTCCTATAGTGAAGATACCAGCCGCACTCAAGACAGTTTCTGGAGAGTGCTGTGAAAACATATTACAGTGGCACGATTTGCACTGGTACTGTGTTTACCTTCGGTTAATTACACCTGCAACACTTTTGCGAAAGAATTGCAGGGAGTTATATGAGGAGGCATAGCTGGCTGTCTCATGCACGCAGTGCTAACCGTGCAATGTTCTTATTTCATTTCAAAGAACGACTACAACATACAACGCCAACATAGAGTGGAAAAACGACGGACATTTATAATTGGCTTTACTATAATTGCTCGGACTATTGAGTACATGGCGCATAACTTATCCTGCAAACTTCGTTTACTGCGCACTGCAACGAGAGGGAGAAAGAAATGCGCTCTAACTACTCCTGGGAGGTTTCGCGAGGCTGAGTAGCGTTATTAAACCTGTCGTTTCGACTCCTCGGTAGACAACTGTCTCCAACGTACGCTACATTTTCGTGCTACAAAGAAGGCAGTCCTCTCCCGCACATATGTTCGCCGAATCACCGCCACCGCAGTGCCATAGATCTGTCAAAGCAAGCCAGCCACGTTAGCGAGCGACATACCGTCCTCGCTGTTCGCTTTAGATGCGTATCTCGTCGCCTTTGTGTTACCGTCCTCGGCCTTTGAAAGTGTTATACTTTAAATCAACACCGGACTAAGGGCTTCCGAAATAACTGCTTATTAGAGCGTCCAACTGAACTAGCCGCTGGCTTCTTAAGCACTCCACGTCGGGTCTGGTGTCGGGAGCGCGATCCCACGCAATGACTGCAATCGGGGGAGTGGGTTGCCGCCCAGGGCAAGAGGCATCGGTGCGATCGGGGGAGCGAAGTCTGACTGTCTGTGACTCGCAGTCGTGGTTGTAGTCCTGCAGGTGGCGGCTGTGACGGTGGAGGCGACGTGTGCCATAAAGGAAAAAGCGGTGAATACGGTAGGCAGGAAAAGGCGGAAAGTAGAGAAAAAGCAAACTTCTGAGAGGGGTAGCGCCCATGTGGAAGGCCATTTCACGCGGATCTCGCATATTCTATTGCTTTATTATAGGCTTCATTTCAGAAGGTGTCAACTGTTCCGTCAATAAAATACGTTATGTGTTGCATCATATGAATGAACTTGGTCCCTTCTGCTTTTGTTTCAACATGTAGGGTGTTAAGCATCTCAAGTGCGGTACAGAATACTCAGTCTATGCCTCTGTATATAGCTTCCGCGAAACCTGTATTACACCCACTATAATCAACTTATGTTAGCGCACGCACCGCGCTACCCGCGCCACGATTTTGAATCGTGGTACACTTAACACGTGACGGTGATATCGCAGCCGATAAAAGTAAACAGAAAAGTAGCGCGCATGTCGCACACCAACTTAGCGAATCAGCCTAACAAATTCTACTCGCGCCGGGGAAACCCTACTTGCTTACCACACACATTGAGGTCATTGACGTCTTGGTCAACGGAGCAGTGGGAACTCTACGAACGGGAATCGCTGGGTGCCCGTGCTACGCACATCCTGAGGTTTCACAGCAGCGGAGCTGCCATACGTTTTTTTTACTAGGTGAGGGGTTCATGTCTCCCGTTTTGATGTGTGTTACTTAACCGATAAAATCTAATAGTGGCAGAAGTTCGAAGGCAGATGGAAGCTTGAAGGGATGAAAAATTCGTCCACACGGGGTGTCTCTGGAGCCCTTAGATATTTGTGCGGTAAAGGGTGCCAATACACCCGCCTGTTACAAAGTGTACTGCAGTAAATCATATTGATTTTCACCTTCCTTAGGTGCTTGCTCAATTCCGTCTCGGGAGCGCGTCCACGTTTTTGAGCGCCATGAGAACAATTGTGCTCCGACAAATGAAGAAACTTATGAATTACTGACGAAGTGTGACGAAGACAAAGGTGGGCGTGAGAATCAGCAAATACACACTCGATGTGATGAGAATCCGAGTTAAATGCTAGTTCTGACTCGCTAATTGCCAAATCATAAATATTTGCAACTTCCTTGCTACTACAAAAAATCAGCAACATCTGCGTGGATCGGCGACGCTGTGGAGTCACTTCTCTTCTTGCGCTTAAACTGCAGGAAATACAGCTCCTCAAGTAGTAATGACTTACGAGTCGCTTTGACCAATCTACAGGGTCACGAAGGCGGAAGGAGGAGAGGCGGGCATGCGAGCGTAGCTGCATACTCGAAATGTTTCCCATCATACCGATAAGTACATCTTATATGCACTAATCTGGGCAGTGTACCATTGTTTCGCACTTCTCGCAGTGCTGCCTGACTACCATTTCTTTCGATACATGGTAAGCAATAACGTATTTCCCTTAATCTAATGGCGGGAACTTATATGAGGCAGTTTCCCGATATTACAGGTAACATACTGATGAAGGCAAAATGCTAGACTTCTTGCATCGTGCGATTTCAGTGCACTCTAATGCACTTCAGGTGGTCTAAATTATCTGGAGGCTTCTCAAATAGCCTGACTATAGGTTCGCGACGTTAAATCCCAAGAACCAATAAAGCCAAAAAGCATACACGCCCCATTACTGACACGTATGAGACCCGGGCCTGATTCGGGCCTGACCCAGGCCCGGGCCTGACCCAGGCCCGGGCCCGGCCCGGGCCCGAAGCTCATGGGCCCGAGCCCGGCCCGGGCCCGAAGCTCATGGGCCCGAGCCCGGCCCGGGCCCGAAGTTCATGGGCCCGAGCGCGGCCCGGGCCCGATCCAACAATTACTTACCCGGCCCGACCCGGCCCGCGGGCCGGGCCGGGCCCGGGCTTTTGGGCCGGCCCGGGCCTGTGCAGTGCTCTAAATCAAAGTATCCCTTGGATGACTCGTGGTATCGTTTACAAAAATGCCATATATGGCGATATCAGTAAGTGAGTATATCTGGCTAAATATATGGCACGTGTCCATACGGGGCCGTATTTGCTCAAATCGTGATAGATGCTTATATGGCAATAAAATACCTACATGAGGAATATATGACTCTGACACGTTTCGGGCAAATACGGCCACATGAAGACGTGCGCCATATATAGCCAGATATGTTTATATGGCCATATATGCATATCTTGCTCTATATGGCATGCGCCTGTATGTTGTTTTTAGCCGTATTTGCCCAACCGTGTCAGAGTAATACATTCCTCGTGTAGATGAACAAATCGCAAAGTACGATTTATTCGGGCAAACACGGCCACACGCAGACATGCGCCATATATAGCCAGATATGTGTATATCGCCATATACATATATATTGTGGGCTCAGGGCTAGTGGTCGGGCAGAGCTCTCAGAGAGAACACAGAGGCAGCAAGACAACAAGCGTATTTACTCTTCCGAGGCCCAGGCCAGACTGCCCGCTGCTGCAGCCAGCCAAGCACGAGCGTGGCGAGCCGAGCACGAGCTGAGCTCAGACAGCCCCTCGTCTTCATCGGCTTCCCCACAATATATATATATGGCCATTTTTGGCACCAGCATGGGAACTCCTTTTGCGCCGACCTACGCCAATATCTTCACGGGGCAACTAGAAGCACAGCTTTTGGAATTATCGCCGCTAAAACTTCGCACCTACCTCCATTAGATAGACGATATCTTTATTATTTGGGAACATGGTGTAAGTGCACTAAGCACATTTTTCGAGCATTTTAACAACTTTCATCCCAACATTAAGTTTTCCATGCACCACTCTTCTAGTAAAATTGATTTTCGCGACACGACAGTATCCATCGTAAAAGGAAAACTAAAGACGACACTTTACAGAAAGGCAACGGACAGAAAAAAATATCTAGATTATAATATTCATCACCCGTGACACAGCAAACAGGGGATATTTAAAGGACAGGCAAGGCGCACAAGAAGGATTTGTAGCAAAGACGCGGATTACGTTCACCACTTAACTAGAAGAGAAGCTCAGAGGAAGATGGATGCTTGAATCGATGAACAAATCGTAGAATATGGTTTAGAACATGGAATGTCGCAGGAGCCCTTTTGTTCTAAGGAGCAACTTCTGTCCCGAGTGCGTGCTCCTTTTTTCATTCTGCTTTCTGGCACTGCGCACACAATGCATTTGCAAGATTTGTACAAGGAGCGGATTCTTTGGAACCTTTTGCTCTTGCCCCTAATATTAGTCACCCTAACACCTGTCACCCAACTACCCGTGCACCCAAACGCCCCCCCCCCCCTTTTTTTTGTTATCATTCGCATGTGCTGCTCTTCTTGTCCTCTCTTTCTGAGGACTGGGCAGAGTGTGCAAAGGCGTACATACACGAACGCTGGAGAAGGCAGTTGCCGCCCTGACGAAGACAAGTCCACTTGTCGAAACGTTGGAAAAGGGTCCTGCGACATTCCCTGTTCTAAATCGTATTTTGTGATTTGTTCATCGGTTCACCACTTAAGCAATTTAAAGGCAACCTTAGCTGAACGAAATCACCCGCACGACGCTCTCAACAAGGCATACAATGACGCCCTTAAACTAGATAGGACACCAGCACTAGAAAAAAGAGCCCCTAAAGTGCAGGCCAACCAGCCGCTAGCATTCATAACGAAATACTCCAATGCGCTTCCAAACATAAATAATATTCTGCGGAAATACTATCCAATACCAACAAGCAACCATCGCCTTAGAAAAGCGCTTCCGGAAATACCAAGAGTCACCTACCGCCGTAATAGAAACCTTAAGGACCTGTTAGTACATGCCAAGGTAAACCCTCAGCGCGCCGCCTGCGTAATAACTTGCTCCCGTCCCAGATGTAAGACTTGCAAGCATATTCAAAATGATCTTAAAATTAAAAGCACGGGAAGTGACTATGTCCATCATGTAAAATCAAGTTTCACTTGCACTAGTTCAAACGTTATCTACATGTTGGAATGTTCCCTCTGTCACAAGCAGTACATCGGCGAAACTGGTCAACCAATTAATGTTAGATTAAACGGGCACCGCGCGGACACCGCGAACAACCTGCCGAAGGCAGTGGCGCAGCATTTTAATATGAAAGGTCATAATTTCGTTGAACTGAAACTCTAAATACTTCGAGGAAACTGCCGCTCGCCGAGGGACAGAAAATACAGGGAATCGTATCTCATATACAGGTTCAATATTCTCCAGCCTACAGGCCAGGCATAAACCTTTCAAAAGGAACGCATGAGTCCATTAGATACGGTAGAGGGTTAACAAAGACGACAAAAGGTTGAGGTATGCCGTTTTCGGAAATGACGTCGCCAAGAAAAGAAATTTCCATGGCACCAATTTCGCCTTTTGAAGCATTGAATGGTAATCCCGCCTTACGCGCGGACTCACGGACGGTTCTTAGCCTTTCGTCCTTTCTTGAGGAGCCTCACACTAGGATGTCGTCGACATACACACATACGCCAGGAATCCCGTCAAATATCTTGTTCATGTACCTATGAAACACTTCGGATGCCGAGGCGATGCCGAAAGGAAGCCTGAGAAAGCGATAACGGCTAAACGGGGTCGAAAACGTACAGATCCTGGACGTTTCATCGTGCAGTGGTATTTGATGAAAACCGGATTTGGCGTCTAGTCGTGAAAAAGATCGTGCTCCCGCAAGCTCCGCTTCAATATGATGGCGACGAGGCTTCTGTGAGTGCGCCCGCTTAAGACCTTTGTTCATTCCATGCATACCTGTAGTTGACCATCCTTCTTGACAATCACTAACGGGCTTACCCAGTCCGTCGGGTCTTCAACCTTGGCTATGATTCCAGCCTTGAGCATCCGGTAGAGTTCAGCCCGCAGTGGTTTCAGCAGGGCCAGAGGTAGTCGTCTAGCCATCTGGACAGTAGGTATGGCGTCTTGTCGCAAGAACATTTTGTGCAGGTGCTGAAAGCATCCGGTGCCGGTGAAGACGTCGTTGTATTCCTGCATGAACTCCGGAGATCCCCTTGTTATTGTATCGACTGACCTGACGAAGAGTCCCAGGCGTTCGCTTAGTTCGAGACCAATAACAGCGCGTCCTCCCTTTACAAAGAAGAAGTCGACTTCCATCGCCGTCTTGCCGGCTGTGACATTCAGTCTGACTATTCCAAAATACTTGATGACTCCTCCCCCATATGAGCTTAGCACTGAGCTGCTTTCTCTTACTTGTGCCGCCGGCTGTAGTGTGCGGTACGTACTATGCGGCAAAAGGTTGTTTAGGCACCGGTGTCGACTTTCAGCTTCGTGTACTTGCTGCCAACTTGAGCTTCTACTACCAGTCACGATGGCTCTCGATGGCGTCTATGGATACGTCAAGAATCGTGAAGTCTTCATCAGAACTGCCCTCGGCTACTTGTCTCTTGCTCCTGCATCGCACAGCAAAGTGGTTGTTGCCTCCGCGTCTTCTAAAGTTGCGTCCAAACGCTGGGCAATTTCTCCAGCCGTGCTCCCAGCCACACCTACTGCATTTAGACACCGCGGACGCAACAGTTTCCACTGGTTTGCTTTGGAGACGGTCAACTTGGCGCTGCTCGCATGCCCAAATTTGATTTTATGCGTCTGACAATCCGGCGGCTTTGCACACCTTCTTAGCTTTCACCAGTGTGAAGTCCTTGTCCCTTAGCAGCTTCTGGCGTACTTTGTCGTAGCTCGTTCCGTATACAATGTGGTCGCGAATTTACGCCGAAGTTGCATGATTTGGCCAGGTGCCTAAGGTCCCTTGCCAATGGTGCAAAGGGATCACCTTCTGCTTGCACTCGTCGTCGAAATAGGTACCGCTCATGTATTTCATTCACCTGCGCTGCGCAAGTACTCATGAAACATCTTGATAAGGGTCTTATATTCCTGTCTTTCGGCGTCTTCACTGAAAGTAAAGTTGTAGATAGCCAACACATCGTCGCCTCCAAAACTGAGCAGCAGGGCCGTCTTCGTGCTACCCTCCCTGGGCTTTTCTATGGAAGCTGAGGCTGCTAGGAAAAGCTAGAATTTTTGCTTAAGAAGCTGTCATTGTTTGTCAATATCGCTACTCAAGCGTAATGGCTCGGGAGGCTTCAGGAATTTCATCAAGGATGCATGTGGTTGAGCTACACTTCTGACACCATGTTTTGTGGCTTTCGTGCGTAGAATACAATCGAGCCAAGTGTCAGTCAACAAAGAACAAGGTTGCCTTATTTGAACCGCTATTTATACGTTTTAGGTGGGAGCGGAACACGTTCAAGATAGTTTTCCGAGGGCGTGTTTGCTGTAAGCATCTTTAGCGGGCATGCAATAACGCTGAGTTGAAACCATGTCAGCAGGAGGCGCTTGTCTTTATCAAGCACGATACAATAGCTAAGGATTACGAGTTATGATAACTTGCATATACGTTGCAAAATGCATTTTTGAGCTCGCTTTTGAGACGCATTTGCGTGTGCCTGATTTTTCATAATTTATGGTGAGCAATAACCTAACTCACAAATCTATTCGATTCCCAAGTCACCTCTTCCTCATAACTGGTAATCACAAATAATTGCTCTGTGAGTCCTAAGGAGTCCCGAGTTCCTACAGATCACTAAGACGGCCGATTCTTCTGTTAGGGAAGGAGGGGCTTGAATGCTTAATGGACGCTCTTCAGTTCAGTTAATTCATGACTGATTGAGGCCGACTGTATATTAGAGCTGGTTCAGTTTTTCATACTTGGCCACCAATACTGCCATAGAACCTCGAATTCACGAAACGCGTTATCATATCTGTAATCAGCGCCAGCGGTTGAAGAGAAAACATCCATTAATTACCTGCAAATTATGGGACCCCTGTTCCTGTGTTCACTTATGACGGACTTATTCAAGAGATTGTCTTAAATTTGATAAGAACTGCTGTAAGTGCGGAGCGCAGGCTTGACCCTCTGAACGCTTTGTGCAGCAATATATATATATATATATATATATATATATATATATATATATATATATATATATATATATATATATATATATATATATACAAAAAATGGCCAGAAAGATGATTGCATCATTCCGCGCAAAGAGTTTCGGCCTGACACACGAACACACACACACACACACACACACACACATATATATATATATATATATATATATATATATATATGTGTGTGTGTGTGTGTGTGTGTGTGTGTGTGCGTGTGTCAGGCCGAAACTCTTTGCGCGGAATGATGCAATCATCTTTCTGGCCATTTTTTTGTAAATTTCTTCCTATATTGATTCGAGCAGTCATAGGGCAATGAACCACCGGACCGAACACGTCTACAGGCAACAAATGTTTTAGATCTTCACAGGAAAAGCGAATATGTCAGAGTGAAATATGAAGGGGAGTCCGTACGGATTTCCTTGTAGCCTTGTGCTACAGGACGGGTGGATGCTATATTTCTCTTCATAAACGCTACTCCACCTTGCGGGTTTCCGCAGAACTCATTTGCCATATTCAGAGTGAAACATGTGAAAATTTATTCAGTGAGCGCTGAGGATTATTTGAGCCAGCATCTCGACAAGGCAACATTTTCACAAGCTACCAGTGCTTCTATGGTTGCAGTGCCTTGTTCGGCGGCGCCTAACACAATGCACCAAATAATTGCTGGGGCCTGGAGAGGAAATATTCCATAATGGCTTACATCGGCCGTTATCGCCATATTGAGGCGTACAGTTTTCGTCTCGTTACTCGTTGGGCGCCGAACGGATGACACAAGAGCACAGAACGTCCAGATATATTTTCCTAATTTCGGTTGCCTTACCTTCGTTACTCGAAGTTACACATTTAAACAAAAGGATCAGCTCCTGCAGCCTCGGGCACCCACTGCCACCGAACTTCCTCAATATGCCGTAAGACCTCGCGACGCAGCAAAACGAAAACAAACAAACAAACAAAACCGTTAAACTCCGCATTAAACTCAGACGTAAATCCTGCAGTAAAGGAGATCCGTAACCGTTGACAATGTGTAGGAAGTTCAGAACAGTTATTCACCTGTCTTTCCATTTTGTTGTGCTTCCATTATGCTCTGGACATGGTCTGTTGTGCTTGCGTTCTGGCTTTGTGATGTGCTGTGGTGGCACAGTGCTGCTTTTATTTGGTGTTTGTTAATTTAGGTTTTGTGGCCCCGCCACGGTGGTCTAGTGGCTATGGTACTCGGCTGCTGATCCGAGGGTCGCGGGATCGAATCCCGGCTGCGGCGGCTGCATTTCGATGGAGGCGAAATGTTGAGGCCCGTGTGCTGTGCGATGTCAGTGCACGTTAAAGAACCCCAGGTGGTCAAAATTTCCGGAGCCCTCCACTACGGCGTCTCTCATAATCAGAGCTGCTTTTGGGGCGTTAAACCCCACATAACAACATAACAACAAATTTAGGTTTTGTGCGTTTATCGTTTTATGTTCGGTGTTCTACTTATGTTGCGTTCAATTGGGTGCTTTTCCCGTTACTTTACTAGTGTACAAGCAAGGTGAGTGTCATCCCGATTTGATGCTAAGATATGGATTGCTAATGCAATAATAAAGATCTGCTGCTAATTTCTTGTAAAACTTATGGGAGTTCAAATTTTATCTTTTCTTGTCTGGTGCTTATTTGTTCTTTTCTAAGATTATCGGTTATAAGATGTAGGAGTTGGCTGAGGACCATGGTCTGTGTGGTAGAGAAAGAGTTTTCGAGGCAAATAAAAGCCCAGGAGCAACACTCACCGTGAGAACAAAACAAAGGACAAGCGCTGTGTGGTGGGTCGAAAGCAGCATCTGGTCCGCTTTTCTCTTCTCTGTTAGACGAGACAGAAGATATCTTTCTGTCTGTCTGTCTGTCTGTCTGTCTCTTTTTATTGCCATTCACCTAATAACAATAATGTAGCAGTGGGCTGAGGCCAAAAATGTGAGTTGTGGGTAGATCGCTTTTCTCTCTTGCGTGGCAGGCGACATAAGACATGAGATCGACGACAGCTGCCGAGGCTGCTAAGGCGCCCGGCACTTAGAAGTACAAAAACCTCACTGTTTCCGAAAGGCATTCCCACAGTTCGCTCGATCGATGCTGTAAGACTCTGTGACAGTCGATCGGCCAAGAAAACTTATCCTAAGTAATTCTCAGCATCATTATCAACAAGGAAGGGGCGTCTCGAGAATGAAATTTATAAAAAAGTAAAAATCGATAGAGATGCTTACTACCAAGATTCCCAAACCACAACCAGCACTTTGACGGTACTCTCGTAAAAGATATATTGTAGAACCGCTACTTTCTACTGGTTCTAAAAATTGGAGAAATGACTTGACGGCTAAGAAGGAGACTTGAGAAAGAAAACAGAAGCCAGTTCCAAGAATGTGCACACAAACTGAGGGTACAGCGTAGCACCACCACCACCTTGCGAACGCAAATCGGCTCTTTTTACACCCCAGTTTCTTTGTGTCTTTCTGCATCTTCTTCTTTCTCTTCTACCTTCTCTGTCCTTTTTTTTTGTTTCTTTCTTTATCTCGAGAACTATTGCATTATTTTCTCATTCCTCTCCTCCTTGCTTTACTAAAGAGTAGTGGAGACTGTTATTCTAAACAGTAGTAGATGCTCCTATGAACATGTGAGCCAAATATTATTGCTCCGCGCCAAACAGGACAATGTCAGTTTGGTTTCAAACGGAGCTGGAAAGGTCCCGCTCTTCTTTCGGCGAGTAACGTCACTTGGCTTCTTTCAATGTCGTTAAATAGAGCCGCTCACGTTTTCTTTATTTATTTAATTCAGAATGGACAAATAAAGCATGACTCATTGCCTTTCCGCGATCAGGAAACGAGCAATGCTATTTCTGCCACGAGTCGGCGGCACCAGTGACCTCACTTGTTGAAACAAGAGCAGGCGCTTTCCAGCTGAATTTGCAGCCAAAGTGCGGACTCTCGTGCGCGTACTGAAATAGCATTTGGCTCAGATACTCACACGAGCTTCTAAGACTCGTTTGCACCGTTTTCTGCCTTTTTCCCAAAAAGTAGCTGGCGAAGAGAAGAAGCGTGCCTTCGAAAGGCTCGCTCCAGGAATATTGCATGTTTGACTATTATATATCATATCGTATGACGACAATCACAATACGCTGCAGGAGCTAGAAAGGGCCATTACGAGCACTCGGGAAAGATAACTATACTAATTCAACACCAAGTTTTTAGTAGGGAGCTTCAAGAGCAGACAGACATATATACGCTAAGTCCACGGCGAATATTTTCAACTCAAACAGTAGGAATAATACAGTGAGATTTTTCATGCACAGTAATATAAAACTAGGTATTTAATCAGGAGCGTCATGAGCCTACACGTATTGAAGCCTATAGCGGGTATATTGAGGCTCGCCAAGTAGTCAGCATTCAGGGAGACTTTTTTGAGCGCTCGCTACAATGAACATGATTGCCTAATGGTAAGCGGCCGATGAAACAAAGGTTTCGCCTACAAAAACTCCAGCCATATCAGAAGGATGCTACACTGGCGGAGCGTTTACGTCTACTGCACGTAATATCAGTGCTCATATCTCTTCCCTGGTATGGAGAACAAGCAGTAACCTTTGACATAAACTCGCTGTTTGGGGGGTCGAAAATGTCGGCTCTTCGTAGAGCGTCGTTTTGCTTTTGTGCAAGTGATGATAGTTTCCTGCGTAGACGTTCTACGCCAATGCCTGGAAGCTCTGGGTGCGCCAGAGTGCGCGAACTCTTGAAGCTAATTAAATTTACTCGTCCGCGCCGGCGAGATTACAGCAGCCGGGGAAATCAGGGCGGTCATTCATTAAAGCAACACGCGGCTCTCCGTGGAACCCGCCAAGCTGAGTTTGCTGCTCCCAGCTATAGCTGCTCCTCCTTCTGATCCCAGACACGGGAGCCCGCGTCCTCTACGACAAAGTTTGCTTGTAGCCATAGAACTTATTAAAATGTGCAAATATTTGCATACACAGCAATGTTGTCCTAATTTCCAAGTGGTGCCTTCGATAAGCATCGTGGAACATTTGAAAATAAAGAACGACTGCGTGTGATTATTTATGCTGATTACAGAACGATCAAACTGTGCCAGGCTAGCTATAGTCGAGTAAAATGATAGAAAAGTTTAAGTATTATGCTCGACAGCCTCCAGCGTTCAAAGAGAACTCCGATTATTTTCCAATGTCCACTGATGTCAGCGAAATTTTCAAGATATTTTCTCGTCGGTGCTGTAATATTATATGCCAAGTCAGGGGGATGCTCTTGATTTAGTTTCCTTGAAAACAAACTTTAACAAAATATATCTCGGATACCCACGGGGGCCACCCTGAGTTTTTTCTTCAATATTATCAACGCTGCCTACTGGAGCAGGCGTGCGGTGAAAAGCAAAACGATTATACCTCAGCGCTCAAATCGTCGCTATCGAATTCAGAAACGCTGACATAACTCAAGAGATCGTCAGATGACACCGCCACTTCGATTCTTCTGCCACCAGCTCGATATTTCTAATGATGGGGAGGGTTCGACGTCGCCGCATGCACTGCACGGAGCGTCTATCAGGTTCGGTAGCGGTATGTCCTGTTAAGTTCTTGGTTAGTTTCTGAGCCAGTCGAACCACCCTTCCTCCTAGAGGACTGTCAGCACCATCGGAAAAAAGCGATATGAGAAGATGGTAAGACCGTCGGAGTTCCCCTTCAAACAAATACTAGCACAGTGCAACCTAAATGATATCTGGGGCTCTACGTCCCAAAATCACGATATAGTATGAGAGATGCTGTAATGACAAAGAGGGAGGGGGGCCGGGTGGGTGAGGGGAGGAGCTCCGAAAAGGGAAGTTTCGACGACCAGGGGTTCTTTCGCGTGATCGGACGTCGCACAGTAGACGGGCCTCAACATCTCGCTTCCATCGTAATGTAGCCGCCGCGGCCGGGATTCGATTGCTCAACCTTCGCATCAGCTTTCTAGCGCCATAGCCCCTAGACTACCAGAGCAGGGGCACAAGTGAATAAAACCATTCGTAGTTGCGCAGCGTGTTCCAGCATTTTAAAATTTACGCTGTGTGAACACACTTTTATCCCTTTTATTAATTTTTACTGCAGGATGTATTACCAAAAGTTTATGCCGCGTGGCCTCTAACCCTCAACGTTGTGGTTCAGGTGACAAAACTCAGTAATTACTATAAAGCATGCCGTATGAATGCGGAGTGGGGAGGGGCACAGGGGTACTCTGTAGCGACATCTACTATAGAAAATATTTTGCGGTAAATCAACGAGTACCGATAGATCACTCATCGTCTTGTTTCGCCCTCTCCGCCCTTTCTCCCCACCTTACGAAATTCCCCAGCAGTGCTCAGAATTTCAGCACGCCTTTGGGTGCATGGACGTTGCACAGTATTTTAAAGACAGAGCAACATGTACAACAGCTCGAAGAATTAATCTCTTTAACAGAGGGTTAGTTATTATGATTCACAAGCGCCTTAGCAGATTTGCACGGTTGCAACCATGCTTTCGAGCGTTCGTCCCGCCTGAAGGAACAGGTAGCTGGCAATGCACGTGACAGTCGACCTTCCCAGCCACTGGTAAAGTGAGTTGTGGGATACCTTTTTCTGTGTGGTTAGATCATGAGCTACCGGAAGTCGTAGTGAGTTAAGTCTAGTTTATGATCTCGCAGTACTGCATAAAGCAGCCGCTAGACTTCAAAGTGAGGGCTTCGAAAATAGCGGCGGTAATTGGTACGATCCCATGGAAGCAATAGCCCAAGCAAAGTGCTACCGGCGAAGCTATCTTCTCGATGTATCTAACCCATTGGACATACCTCCACTTCCTTCAAGCGCTGATACCCGCCGGCAACAGGTACTGTTGCGGCAGGTACAGACGGGAACTCTCCTTACCCCCTTCCTCGTGCAGCGTTTTCGCAGAGATCAAGACCTGGGCACCCCGAATATTGGCATCTGCGGCCACTGCAACACCCGAGCGGACCTGGCGCACCTTATCTGGGACTGCCCGCTGTATTCTGGAACCAGGCAACGGGTCATTGCTGCAATCCCACCGGAATGGCGCCCGACTTCATTCCAGGCCTGGGCACAACCCGGGCGCATCACCGGCGCCGCCGCCAACGAGCTATGGCGGTCGCTGCTCGAGTACCTGGACGATCCCAAGGCTCCAGCTGTTGGCACCAGGCTCCGTCTTGGGCGTGACAGTCAGAACGTTAACTCAAGAGACGCTCATTAGGACTGCATTTTTTGTGCCCCCTTTTTTCTTTTTGTTTTCGTTTTTTTCTCTTTTATTTAATCCCGTCTCTCCCCCTACATTCACCGCAGCCCTCAAAGGTCATAAAATGTGAATAAAGACGTGTCAACCACAACAGCTGATGAACCGAGGCGCCCATTATTTGGAGCGGTAAAATTGTTGATGCGAGCAAGGAGCTGCGTGGATCATCGACGATAGCAGATTAATATCCGGACGAATAAGTTCAGTCCTTTGGCACACACCTTTACTTGGACGATTGTAAAGAAAAGGAGTTCAGCTTCAACTTATTTCGAGGAAAGCGCGCTCTGAAAAAACTCACCGGCCAATAAGGAAGCCCAAGTCAACGAGCCTCTTCGAACTACATTAGACATAGCGGACATGGGTGGCTTCCACTATTTGTTGTGGGCGTCGAGATATGATGATGATGATTTGTGGGGTTTAACGTCCCAAAACCAGTTATATTATGAGAGACGCCGTAGTGGAGATCTCCGGAAATTTAGACCACCTGGGGGTTCTTTAACGTGCAACTGACATCGCACGCACACGGGCCCTCAACAATTTCGCCTCCATCGAAATGCAGCGCCGGCGGCCGGATTCGATCCCGCGACCTTCGGATCAGCAGCCGAGTGCCATAACCACTAGACCACCGTGGCGGGGCGTCGAGATATGAGTATCCTACGCTAAAGCAATACCAGAAATACAGTAAATGAATTGACATCATCCTTCAGCGCCGAAGGCCCCCAAATGAAGACCGCCGCTGTGAATTGACGTCTTCGTGACTGGCACTTCGAAGGCGGCGACCTTCACCAGAGATCGATGATTGAAATTGGCGCATCGTAATGATGGGTTGCCGTAACATGACAGAGTTTTACAAGGATGTTAAGGAGGGTTGCAGAAAAGTAAACCTCTCATGAAAAAAAAATCCTAACCAGAATATTTCTTTCTTTAACAGCAAACGGCCCTTACGTTATGAAAGACCCCGACGTAGTTCCATACATCATTGGATGACTTCCCCACTGTCATTTTTCATGCACCAATTCTCTGTTTCTCATGGCGTGAAAGCTGTGATGTCATCGCATAATCTCTACAAAACGTCTAGCCTTTCCCGTTTCAATTTCAACACATTATTTATTTGGTTATTTAATATTAGAATGGCGGGTTTCTGAGCAAATCTAACTTTCTCGCTGCTACAGGACTATTAGTACCATTGGGAACGAGCGATATCAGAATATGATGTGAACAGCCGCCTGAGTTGCTTCTGAAATAACCCTAGGTAGTGGAATACGATTAACGCCATCACGCCGTGTGTCATAAGCGTATCGTAAAACCTCATAAATCAATCAGATCGAAATAGGAGAGCGTCAGTTTCGCTAATAAGCGCGAGCGTGAGCTCTGCTGCGATAATCTCGCCCTAATTCCAGGGAGTCATTTTTACGACCAGGCCAACAGCCGATCACCTTACGATGCAAGAAAGCTCACAAAGTTACTGTGCTCCATTCTTTTCGTGAACTCTGCATTATTTATTTTATGCTCCTTCTGAGCTATCTCACCGCTTGATTCTCTTCAATTTAATCGTTCCCAGCCAAAACATTTCTCCGATTCCTTAATGCTCAAGTGCAGCGGGTTGGCAAATAAAAAGTGAATGAGCCGTTACGGCATCAAATCTGCGCATTACTGAGTTAGATAGAAGCTGGGCGTGCGAGAGTAGAAATTCCATCGAGCATACTTATTAAAATGTGCAAATATTTGCATACACAGCAATGTTGTCCTAATTTCCAAGTGTGCCTTCGATAAGCATCGTGGAACATTTGAAATAAAGAACGACTGCGTGTGATTATTTATGCTGATTACAGAACGATCAAACTGTGCCAGGGTAGCTATAGTCGAGTAAAATGATAGAAAAGTTTAAGTATTATGCTCGACAGCCTCCAGCGTTCAAAGAGAACTCCGATTATTTTCCAATGTCCACTGATGTCAGCGAAATTTTCAAGATATTTTCTCGTCGGTGCTGTAATACTATATACCAAGTCAGGGGGATGCTCTTGATTTAGTTTCCTTGAAAACAAACTTTAACAAAATATATCTCGGATACCCACGGGGGCCACCCTGAGTTTTTTCTTCAATATTATCAACGCTGCCTACTGGAGCAGGCGTGCGGTGAAAAGCAAAACGATTATACCTCAGCGCTCAAATCGTCGCTATCGAATTCAGAAACGCTGACATAACTCAAGAGATCGTCAGATGACGCCGCCACTTCGATTCTTCTGCCACCAGCTCGATATTTCTAATGATGGGGAGGGTTCGACGTCGCCGCATGCACTGCACGGAGCGTCTATCAGGTTCGGTAGCGGTATGTCCTGTTAAGTTCTTGGTCAGTTTCTGAGCGAGTCGAACCACCCTTCCTGCTAGAGGACTGTCAGCACCATCGGAAAAAAGCGATATGAGAAGATGGTAAGACCGTCGGAGTTCCCCTTCAAACAAATACTAGCACAGTGCAACCTAAATGATATCTGGGGCTCTACTTCCCAAAATCACGATATAGTATGAGAGATGCTGTAATGACAAAGAGGGAGGGGGGCCGGGTGGGTGAGGGGAGGAGCTCCGAAAAGGGAAGTTTCGACGACCAGGGGTTCTTTCGTGTGCTCGGACGTCGCACAGTAGACGGGCCTCAACATCTCGCTTCCATCGTAATGTAGCCGCCGCGGCCGGGATTCGATTCCGCAACCTTCGCATCAGCTTTCTAGCGCCATAGCCACTAGACTACCAGAGCAGGGGCACAAGTGAATAAAACCATTCGTAGTTGCGCAGCGTGTTCCAGCATTTTAAAATTTACGCTGTGCGAACACACTTTTATCCCGTTTATTAATTTTTACTGTAGGATGTGTTACCAAAAGTTTATGCCGCGTTGCCTCTAACCCTCAACGTTGTGGTTTCAGGTGACAAAACTCAGTAATTACTATAAGGCATGCCGTATGAACGTGGAGGGGGGAGGGGCACAGGGATACTCTGTAGCAACATCTACTATAGAAAATATTTTGCGGTAAATCAACGAGTACCGATAGATCACTCATCGTCTTGTTTCGCCCTCTCCCCCCTTTCTCCACACCTTACGAAATTCCCCAGCAATGCTCAAAATTTCAGCACGCCTTTGGGTGCATGGGCGTTACGCAGTATTTTAAAGACAGAGCAACATATACAACAGCTCGATGAATAAATCTCTTTAACGCAGAGTTTGTTATACAGTTAGTTATTATGATTCACAAGCGCCTTAGAAGATTTGCACGGTTGAAACCATGCTTTCGAGCGTTCGTCCAGCCTGAAGGAAGAGGTAGCTGGCAATGATCGCGACAATCGACCTTCCCGGCCACTGGTACAGTGTGTTTTGGGATATCTTTTTCTGTGTGGTAAGACCATGAGCTACCGTAAATCATAGCGAGCTAAGTCTAGTTTACGGTCTCGCAGTACTGCATAAAGCTGCCACTAGACCTCGAACTGAGGGCTTCGAAAATTGCGGTGGTAATTAAGCTGATGAAGAGAGGCGCCCATTATTTGGAGCGGTAAAATTGTTGATGCGAGCCAGGAACTGCGTGGCTCATCGACGATAGCAGATAATATCGGACCAATAGTTCAGTCCTTTGGCGCACACCTTTACTTGGACGATTATAAAGAAAAGGAGTTCCGCTTCAACTTATTTCGAGGAAAGCGCGCTCTGAAAGAACTCACCGACCAATAAGGAAGACCAAGTCAACGAGCCTCTTCGAACTACATTAGACATAGCGGACATGGGTGGCTTCCACTACTTGTTGTGGGCGTCGAGATATGGGTATCCTACGCTAAAGCAATACCAGAAAAACAGTAAATGAATTGACATCATCCTTCAGCGCCGAAGGCCCCCAAATGAAGACCGCCGCTTTGAATTGACGTCGTCGTGAACTGGCACTTCGAAGGCGGCGACCTTCACCAGAGATCGATGATTGAAATTGGCGCATCGTAATGATGGGTTGCCGTAACATGACAGAGTTTTACAATGATGTTAAGGAGGGTTGCAGAAAAGTAAACCTCTCATGAAAAAAAAATCCTAACCAGAATATTTCTTTCTTTAACAGCAAACGGCCCTTACTTTATGAAAGACCCCGACGTAGTTCCATACATCATTGGATGACTTCCCCACTGTCATTTTTCATGCACCAATTCTCTGTTTCTCATGGCGTGAAAGCTGTGATGTCATCGCATAATCTCTACAAAACGTCTAGCCTTTCCCGTTTCAATTGCAACACATTATTTATTTCGTTATTTAAAATTAAAATGGTGGGTTTCTGAGCAAATCTAACTTTCTCGCTGCTACAGGACTATTAGTACCATTGGGAAAGAGCGATATCAGAATATGATGTGAACAGCCGCCTGAGTTGCTTCTGAAAGAACCCTATGTAGTCGAATACGAGCAACGCCACCACGCCGCGTGTCGTAAGCGTGTCGTAAAACCCCATAAATCAATCAGATCGAAATAGAAGAGCGTCAGTTTCGCTAAGAAGCGCCAGCGTGAGCTCTGCTGCGATAATGTCGCCCTAATTCCAGGGAGTCATTTTTACGACCAGGCCAACAGCCGATCACCTTACGATGCAAGAAAGCTCACAAAGTTCAACTGTGCTCCATTCTTTTCGTGAACTCTGCATTATTTATTTTATGCTCCTTCTGAGCTATCTCACCGCTTGATTCTCTTCAATTTAATCGTTCCCAGCGAAAACATTTCTCCGATTCCTTAATGCTCAAGTGCAGCGGGTTGGCAAATAAAAAGTGAATAAGCCGTTACGGCATCAAATCTGCGCATTACTGAGTTAGATAGAAGCTGGGCGTGCGAGAGTAGAAATTCCATCGAGCATACTTATCAAATAATAATGATTACTGGCCCTCCAATCATGACTATATGTTTCAATCGTTGTCGCGCATGATCGAATAATGTAGCTCTGCAGTTGTGGTTTTTAACAGAAAAGCTGTTTAACATGGCGAAAGCAGCTGGATTGTTCGCAGGTATTCATGAAGTCAATATGAAATAACTACATGTGCACTTATTTACTGCAAATAGAGTAATTATGACGCCCCGCGCTACCAAATTCAAATGGTACTCGACAGGCTGGACTCGAGGCAGTTTTCAGCAGCCACAGTTCCTGAACCCTGGCTATGTGCTTCGATGGCTCAGAAGGCGACGAAGTCGTTGCTGACGTACCTGAAGTCGACAGGTCTGTGCGACCGCCTCTAAAGAATGTACTTGTGCAAGTGTGGGCGTGATTGGACTCTTCTCTCTTCCTCTATTTTTCATTCTATTTCACTCCTTTATCCCTTTCTCCGGCGCAGGGTAGCAAACCGTACTCGCGTTTGGTTAACCTCCCTGCCCATTCTTACCCCCCCTCTCTCTGCCCTTATTTCATGAAATGGGCAATGTGCGGCATTTGCGCGCGCATTTTCATATATTCCGTTTATGCCATCAGGCCACGACTACATAAAGGCCGAAAAGTTTCAACCAACGCTACAGCCCAATCGCAACGTTTGAGGTCCGACTAGCTATTCCGAGCGGCGACCCGGACGCCTGCCGCGTGGAGTCGCGGCACGCCTGCGGACGCGGAAGTGACGTTACCGTTCCGATCGTCAAAATAAAAGCTCCGTGTCGCCGGCGCGGCCACAGGATGTCCATGCGCGCCGAGCGCACCGTCGTGAACATGGGGCAAAGAAGTGCGTAACTGCGAAGCAGTACGAAGATGAGGAAGCTCGTTGCGAAGGTCGCCGCGCCGCTACTCGAGAGCTTTTGAGACTACTTCAGACAGGTCCTCTAGTATGGCGCCGGTGAAGCGGCAGCGAAAGGTCGGTGATGCGCAGATTCGCAGTTACGAGCCCGTGACAACGAGAAAAATTGTTGCTATATGCAGAGGCTTCGCTAGAAATATCTGCCTGCGTGTCGCACCACATGACGACTACGAAGGGAATGATCGGGAACGAAGAAATGAACCAACGTTGTACTTGCTTTAACGGCGGAGTGTTGTCATGCTGCGCAAGGACTTCGCGGAAAGTTAGCCCAACCTAGATGGAGTTAGAGTGTAGGCGTGCGATACGAAGTTTGCACACTCTTCGCCCCTCAAAGTTATTTTGTGTTAAAAGGGTGACACTTGTTAACACAACGATCTTACAAAGAAAATGTTCGAAAGAGCATATTCAAGCCAGCGATGATGCTTAAAATGTCGTTAGCAAAGCCTTGTCCCTAACAAGGCAAATGAAGCAGTTTTCTAAGTTCAGACCCACGACTTTCAGTGCACACTCCGACATGATCACCACGTATGCCATCCTACGCTAAATTTTCTAATGTACAGGCAGGCAAAGAATACTGACCAGCATTTGTCAAACATGGCGTTGAACACGATGGCACGTGTACGTGCAAATTATAGTTAGTCAAAGACGTTGCGAAAGCAAGCACACCATTTGTAATAAAGCACATGTACATAAAGCGCCTGGCTAGTGGAAACTAATATTACTCGTTCAAATTTTATTAGGCCAATTTTCTTCCCTCAACGTTTCATCTCGGATGCAGTATGAGTTAGTCAACAATACTTTGAATATCGTAATTTCGGGATGTTGATATGACGCGGCATTGCGATTGGTGATGAGATTCATAACGCATCCTCAGGCCTTCGCACATCTCTGTAAGAGCAGGCGAGGTGTTACAGGAGAAAATGGCAGCTGACGCAGAATATAGCGTTGGAACTACCCTTGAATACGTTATGTATTCACGTTAGCGTCCTTTCTTGTCTAAACGAAAGGGCTGATGCCTATCCGTATTGTATGCTTTTCGGTATGTTACAGGCAACTCTAAGTTGGCAATGAAGCGCAGAAATTCACTAAATAAATAAATAAATAAATATCACTAGGTCTTCAGCTACGGAGCGTGCTGCAACAAGCAACAAGAAGAGATTGAAAAGAGAAGAACGGTTGCTGAGGTAGGTCTGACTGCACTCGTGTCTTGCATAAGTTAGAGCGTAAAATCTCTATGGCATGCGTGTTGAACTCAGAAAATTGCCCCAATGTGCCGAGAATTTCGAGCGCACTTATTGTCAGCTACGCGCACAATTTCCGGACAGAGTGGTACCGGGATCACAAATAAGTTATCGCGTTTGTGCGCCTAAACAAAGATATGACCACGAAAGGCTGCCAATGTAGCAGGTGGCTGCGGATAAGCACATGTGTGTTACAACGCACATCTCCCACCTGTTCGAGGCTGCCTTGCCAAGGAATCAAGGCCATGTCCTCCGTTTGAGCAGCGAGGAACCCCGCACGCTAAAATACCAGAGCAGGTCACGAGGAGTGATCAGATAAGCACCCGAGTCATAAAAAACTGTTCAAAAAACTATATCACCTTTATGGTTCACCCTTCTGTGTCGGAATTGTGATGACATATCGCCCATAAAGACGTAATGTGTCGTTTCTCAATATTTCTATACCTAATTTAACAAGCGTCTTCGATCGCAGGAGACGAGAAGAAAATACTTCCCAATGATTCCACGTAAATAATGCTTGTCCTTATTATCGAAACAGTACTTGGCAAAACATAGTATGAGGGTACATTTCTCATCCATCCTAGCCTTAAAAATCGATATACTAGAATCTGTGGCCTAATAACAACGCAGCACGACTACTAGCCACGATGACAGATAACGTAAAGCAATCTGTTGCTTGCACAGTACTTGCCACATCTATCAAACGCATTTTGTCCAATTAAGAAGCAGAGAAAGCGCATTTGCACCCCCCCCCCTCCCGAGAAAAAGGAAAAAAAAACAAGACAGAAGGAATGGACGGAGAAGCCCATCGCCAGACTACTTACCTTCGTTCAGCGCACCCATTCCACTCGTTACTGACAGGATATATAATGGATTTAGCTGCCTTACAATAACGTCGTCTCCAACCAATCAGCTTGCAGATTACATACACGCAAGACTTTTTCTTTGCTTTATCTTTGGGGCATCATTATTCGCGGGTCTTACGCTACGCCATCTAGGCAGCGGAATACTCGCAAGATATTGCCGGGAAATATGGCTCGGGAGGCCTACGCTTCTTGATGCCGTCGTGTCAACATCACCGGGGGAGCAATATCGTGGGGGCAACAGAGCCCAGAGCGATGGTTCTTGACGTGCCTGGGCGACGTGAGCTGGCCGAGGTTCCCAAAGTCAGACATGATGTGAAGGGAAGCGTGAAATGAACCCGTCGTCAATATCCCAGAGTGTCGCCTCCCACGCGGCTTATTGTGCTTTGCTTAAGCCTGCGTGAAATAACACCGGACGTTGTGACGATGTCCACATTGCTATACAGGCGGCGCCTGCCGCCTCTTTGCGCTATCATTTTGGAGGTATGAACTAAATTTTCATGCTCCCTAAGCTTCTCATATCTATTCAGTATAAGTAGCGAAGCAGTAAATAAATATTTGAAAAACATTCTTCTCTCGTTGTCTGACCCGCTGTCCTCCTTTGACGGTTATGCCACAGATATTTTAGGTATGCTCGCTTCAAAACACACTACAGTCTCTGTTTAGGTCGTTGATACTCGTCGCAGAGCTTTTGAGCCCTAGCCCCTCTTTGGCTGAACAGAGGAGATAATCAACGTTTGACCCCTGCGTCTGCGCTGTGGTCCATAAATGTCCGGTTTTTTTTCGGGGGGAGGGGAGGTGTAAACGTCCGTGAGGCGGAAAAATGTATTAATACTCGGGGGTAACAACATGTCAGAAATAGGTGTTTAGATGGTGGTGCCGAAAGAGCATCTAAAAGAGTTGGGCCATACTTGCCATCGCCTTCTCAAAGAACATCATGAAAATTAGCACCTTCTCTAAGTATGCTAAAATTATTCGAGTTTGCACGTAACGCAATTATTTTTTCTCGCACATTAATATTACACCGCGAGCTATCATGCTTGTAGGCTTTGGTTAAGCCGTAGCCTACACTTCTTTTGACTGATTTTTCATACAGACAGAAAAAGCGACAGACAGGCAATGAACTGTATTGAATCCTGAAGAGCTACTATTAGGACTCCCTAAGGGAGGCCGCTGTAACCGTTGGCCGCACCGACGTGGAGGGCAGAACCTGGTGTCAGTGGGTGGAAGGTCTTCTGAGACTGCACGTGCGCAAAAAGCGTACCGTTGTTGGTTGTTTTACATAGAGAAATTCATTCCTGTTCACTTATGCACCTATGCCACGACGGGGGGCACGTCTGGTCAGTTGGTCTGGGGAAACAGTGTTAGTTGGAAATGATTACTTCCGTCGTGGACGCCTACGCTCACACCAACGCCAATGCCAGATTTAGTGCGACAGGAACTAGTTAATGCTGTCGCGTTAAAACTAGCTCCGCGTATGGCTATTCCCCTCTTACTAAACACTGCACTGATTGTATGCCCTGCCACGGTGGTCTACTGGCAATGGCATTTGGTTGCTGCTTGGACGGCCACGGGATCGATTCCAGTTTGCAGCGGCTGCATTTCTATGGAGGCGATATGTTGAGGCCCGGGTTCTGTGCAGTGTGAGTGCCCGTAAGGGACCCCAGGCGTTCGAAATTTCTGGAGGTCTCCACTATGGTGTCGCTCATAATAATGCAAGCAAGAACAAAGAGGCCACACTCAATGAAACCAGAATTTTATACCGTCATAGGCGCCGGTGCATTGTTGCACAGCTTGAGGCTTGCAAGATTAAAAGTACACACAGTTGTGTTGGCGAACCTTCAGCGTCATTTGCTGAATGTGAGATACTCTATTTAGATGCTACCATCTGACGAGTGCGTGCCGTTGTTTTTGACCAATGAGCTGTTTCATCCTGCTTTTCTTCGTATTGATTTTATCCAACATTTTCGTATTGATTTTATCCAACAGTGTGATTTTAACCAACATTTTCCAGCAATCACTCTCATCTGGAGTGGTGCCCCAAGACTGGAAGGTAGGCAAGATCATTCCAATCCCAAAGAAAGGTACCTCGTATTCACCCAAAAACTATCGTCCCGTTTCGCTCACATGTGTATGCTCTAAAATAATGGAACACGTAATCTATTCCCACATAGTCAACTTTCTCGCACCTCTTCATTTCTTTCATAAAAACCAACATGGCTTTCAGAAAGGCGTTTCGTGTGACACACAACTAGCTCTGTTTACTAACGACGTTAGCTCTAGCATTGATGTAAATATACCAGTAGACGCACTTTTTTTAGACTTCGAAAAAGCTTTTGACAAAGTTCCTCATAAACGCTTGTTCTTAAAACTTTCCTGTCTTAACCTTGATGCGTTAGTTTTCGATTGGATTTGCAACTTTTTAACAAACCGCCAGAAGTTCGTGTACGCCAATAATCTTTCTTCGTCGTTACGCCCCGTTATTTCAGGCGTGCCTCAAGGTACGGTTCTAGGACCTTTGCTTTTCCTTATATATATTAACGACTTGCCGAATAATATTTCCTCTAACATCATACTTTTCGCAGATGATTGTGTCATTTATCGCCCAATTAACAACACATCAGATGTTCATGAACTTCAATCTGACCTTCATAAAATTGAAATCAGGTGTAAAACATGGTTAATGTCCCTAAACGCAAGCAAAACGTCACTAGTCTCTTTTCATCGCCGACAGCACTACCCATCTCCAGCATACTTCATTAACAACACTCAAATTTCATGCGTAAGTACATACAAGTATCTAGGTGTCCACTTATCTTCTGAATTAACATGGTCTCTTCACATAACGCACATTACTAACGAAGCAAACCGCGCTCTGGGCTGTCTACGCCGAAACCTTCATCTAGCTCCTACCCATGTTAAACTACTCGCTTATCAGACACTAATCAGACCAAAACTTGAATATGCATACGCTGTTTGGGACCCTCATCAGAGTAACAATTCTAAAACACTCGAAACTGTGCAAAACCGGGCAGCAAGATTCATCTTTTCAGATTATTCATATCAGTCAAGCGTAACCGATCTTAAATCTCGTGCTAACCTCGCTACACTTTCGCCACGCCGCTGTATAGCTCGTCTGTGCCTGTTTTTCAAGTTCTATCGTGGATCACCTCGTACTCCCGCCATCAAGCCAGCCCACCGTCATTCAGACCGCATCAATCACGGGAAAGCTGTGTACCCGCCAAGTGCTCACACCACTGCGCACCTTTCATCCTTTTTTGTCAAGACCGCACAAGATTGGAATGGCCTTCCTCCTGACGTTGTGCACCACTCCAGTATCATCAACTTCAAAGCAGCGATCGAGCATCTACCCCTTTAACCCATCGAAATAGCCCACCCCTCATGTAAAACCCCATCATGGGGCCTTTGAGGTATTGTAAATAAATAAATAAATATATGCCAGTGTTCAGCCGTCAAACGCTGGGTTGCGTCTCCGTGCACGTCAGCTCTACTCCATCTTCGTTGTCCGTGTGTGCTGACGCAGTTAAAATGTTTGACAATGCTCCCCTTTTTTTCAGAGTATTTGAACGCGCCCTTTGGCGTGACGTTACCATTGGGCTCCTGCATTCCGTTCTGGTATAAGATCCGTTGGACCGTTTTACATAAATGAATGCTTCAATGTCCACCCAAAACAAGTTTGTACCTGCTTCTTTGTTACAATTGGTGATGCAGTATGAGTTTTCTGGGCCGCTCATAATTTGTTCAAAGCGTACGATAAAACGTAAAAGACTTGCATTGACACCTGTGCTTTCCTTGCGCATTTTTGCGTGTCTTTCGGCACGAAGGTCTACTAACGAAGAGTCTAGTACATCTTGGGTAGTTTGACAGTCAAATCTCTTGAACATATGACCGCCATAGCAGAACCTACTTTTCTCAAAGTCAAGTGAAGAGTTTCACTCTACAGGTGTCAAGCTTTGATTACTTGCGAAGGAACTGTAATTGTGTCGCTCGCGTGTACCGCGAAGTTTTAGCTACATGTCATCGGTAAGTTGACGGGACAGTCGCGAGATAGGAACCATCATAATTACCAAAAAATGGCAGATCCCACCTGCAGTGGGAATCAAAGAAATCCGAATCATGCATAATAAATGTAAAATCGGTCTGCATTGTTGTCTCGCTATACAGATTTTGGTACATACGAAGTTAACGAAACGGCCGCAAGAGCAGCAAGACTGTGGCATGTAAACCGTGCCGCTCATGACATGCACATTACGATTATAATGTTATGACCTGTCATTTACGTTCCTCATGCAATCGTGTTGTGCCACGCCAATTTACGTATACATCCCATTAACGAAACGGCCAGGAGAGCACCAAGACAGTGGCATGTAAATCATGTCGCTCATGACATGCATGTCATGATTTTCATGTTAAGACCTGTCATTTATGTTCGCCATGCAGTCATGTTGCGGCATACCAATTTTCGTATACATGCCATTAACGAAACGGCCAGGAGAGCACAAAGTCGTGGGCGGCTACATAGATAGATAGATAGATAGATAGATAGATAGATAGATAGATAGATAGATAGATAGATAGATAGATAGATAGATAGATAGATAGATAGATACGCTCAAAGTCGCCGATCTTCGCTAAGAAATGCTTCGCATTTAAAATACAGCTCTTACGGTGCTAGCAACTTCCGACGTTATGTTTCCTACTCAGGACCTCACATTCTACTCTGAATACAGGATGTTGCGCAAAGCTTATCGCGAATAGACCCGACCTGCGACTTGTACTGCCGGGCTTCCGTGAGTTTTCGTTAACGTGCATTGGCAGTAAGGGAATTTATACCCGTATTGCTCTTACCCGCATGCGTATCCGAAGAGGATAGGAGCAACACGCGATTTCTTTCTTTGTTTATTTCTTTTTTCTTTGTTTCTTTCTTTCGTTTTACGTGTAGCTCATACCCACATATAAAACACGGGTATGAGCCATATGCTAGGCAATAGGAGCATCACTTGAAATTTTTTCTTACATTTCCTTTTTGTTTCATTCTTTCTTCGTTGGTTTTGCTTTCTTGTTGCTATCTGCAAGTCATAACCACTGTGGTAGAAAACACAAGGCCTTCGTAAGGTTCAGAAATCTTCACTGTTCCCTATAGTGACTGTGTATTCTAGTGGTTAAAACAATTCCCTTCGGAATGTTGGGTCGCGAATTCAAATCAGAGCAACGGCAATGAATTTATTTTACAGAGGTACCAGGGGTTTCATTTCTTAGCGTTTGCTGGAGGACGCTGCGTACAAATTCCCGCGAAAAAGATTCTGGAAAAGCAAATGATATAAAAAAATTAGTTTACAGTTGCATGAAGGAGACGTGATCTCGAATCATGCTGTAATTTAATAGTGATTCAGCGTTCCTAATAAATAACGAAAATTATTTGAATGCATGTAGGCACGCAGAAAACTGAGTATGAGGGCGAGAACCACAGGTGAAAGATAAAAGAAATATAGAAAGAAACAAAATACATGTGACATCAGATAGGTGTAACGCTAAGAGATAAAAAACGAGCGCTATGGATAAAGGAACAGACAGGAGTAGCTGGTTTTATTATATCAATTAAAAGAAAGAAGTGGACCTGGGCAGGAGATGAGAGGGATAAAGAGAGGCAAAACGCAACAGAGGTTGGCAAAAGGTTCAATGAAACGATGAAATTGAATTGTTTGCGGGCATAAAGTGGAACCAGCTCGCTCAGGATAGGGTGCAATGGAAATCGTTAGGCGAGGCCTACATCCTGCAGTGGACCTAAAATAAGCAGCTGCTGCTGCTGCTGCTGATGATGATAATGATGCTGATGATGGCATGTGACTTATAGTCGCGTTGGACGGGGAGGTATGAGCAAGTACACCTAAATTGAATCTGAAATATACTCCAGCCAACAGAATTTTCTACCTCAGTCAACCAAATACGCCTTAAACGCTAAGACTTAGTACCATTCAAGAAGCTTCAATGAAGACTAAAGTCACCTTTAAAATTTATACGTAATTAGTACTCTACACCTCACTTGTACTCTTCCACTCCAATGACCGTCAAAAAAAGTTGACTGGCATAATATAAACAACGTTTGGCTGTAAACGTCAGTTATGACCCCTTCCACTGTGATGTCTTGAACACTGACAAAGAAAGAACGAAGCTAACATTCAATTTTTTCCCTTTGCATTGGTGACGCGGCCCCAAAATAGACAAGACAGCACGGCATCAGATATCATAATTCGTTTTCGGTCACCTCAGCACGATTCAACTCGACGTGCACTATTGAACGCTTGGAGAATTTAGGATTTTCTAGAAGATCGAGTCCACATTGTCTGCTAAATAATAACCTCGTCTCTGCAGTATGTGGCGAATAGAACGTGAAATGAGAAGAACGTCGCATCCCAGGTACATTCAGCGTTCTCGTTTTCTTTTCTCTATTATTACTCGCAACTAACCGCTCTGCACTACGTTTTTCTTTATTTGTCTACTTCTTAGTTATGGTCGTGACATTTCCGGACGGGCTTCCTGGCAATGTAGACACGTATATTTATTATTATAACTAAACTTGGTTATGAGTCCGGACCGCTTCACAGAATTTGAAGGCAGCAGAGTAAAGATACCTTTACGAGAACAATTAGCAGCATTGCAATCGGTTATTTAGCTCTTGTGAGTGAAAAAGCCTGCAGGAATGCTGCTGCAAATGGGACAACGTACGAATAGTAGATATCAATCCAGGAAGTTTCCTTATTGGCCTATTGGTAACTATCATAATCGACATTAATTTGGTGCCGGCTGCAGCAGTTTTCTGATAGCTTTGTTAATGCAGACGAATCTAAATAAAGCACTATGGGAAGGCAAGGAATGGGAATTATTAGATTAGCATCGGTCACGTGGCTGTTTCAGGCTATGCCACCGGGCGCTGCTTAAAACGCTGACAGAGCTATCGTTATTATTCCCCTCTACCACGCTCCCTCCAATGTGTTTCAAAAGAGGCGCACTTGAGAGACATTGTTGTTTTCGCAATTTTATTTGCAAATACCCAAGTCATCATGCACCAGTCGAAAGTGATCTCTCTCGTAGGGTGTAATTTTTGAAGCACTAATATGCTTGCGTTGTCTTGTGTTTGCATAAATATCTTAGCTGTAGCAGTATATATATATATATATATATATATATATATATATATATATATATATATATAATACTTCTTCCTTCATACTAGCGCCTCCAAGCTATTGTCATTACGGTTTATTGTTATATTACATGAGATGTGAGACACATGTCAGACACCCCACATAAATATCTCCTCCTACAGATACAACTTATTACAGATATACATATATATATATATATATTACAGGTGCTGTCAACTCTCGTGTTTCTTCTTTTTACGCATGCTCCACTGCTCAAATGAAATCGACGTACAGAAAGCAGCAACTTCCTGCAGGCTGAGGACAATTCGTAGCCCACACAGTGCCACGACGCTAGTGCCACTCCGCATTCGTTCTTCGGCGTGTATCCACGTTTACAAGCTGTAGGCTAACCCGGAGATTGCAAGCGAGCGCCAACCGTTTACACGGTGGCGTATGCAGCACTGAAAGATTGTTGCTGCTTGCAATGCAATAAAATAGCATTAAAAGAAAACCAAATTTACCGGCATTTCGCTTCAAAGTTCTGTATATTAGATTAAAGAACAACGCATACATGTAGTTCTCTTTGGGGCGTAGGTAAGTGCTGCCGCCTCCGGCCGGTCACTTAAAAATAATGTGGTTGATCCATAGGAATCGGCATAACACGAAAGTGAAACCTGTCTTCGCGACGCTGTAGAATGCATTAGCAGAAATCTCTCGAATCGATGAGGGGGGGACGAAGCTGAATTTGGACATGTGGACACGCTACATATTGACATCAGCGGCCCCTCGACACAGCATAGGCGTCCTCGATAGGGGTACGCAGGCGAAATTTCTCACATGACTCACATTGTTCCGGGAACACTGAAAATGAGTGCGCCAGAGCCCTGGGCACAGCTGCGATAAACCAGGAGCGTCTGCAAACGCTAACACCTTGCAAGCGAAACCCAAAGCGTTGTCAGCGTCTCACTTTGTTAACACACAGCCCAATGCAATGAAAGGCGCATCATTTGCTTGTCAACAGACGTGTTTGCGTTCCTGTAGCAGTGCGTGTCGCAATTCAACGCGCCTGGACACGCAACACAAATGTTGTAGCGGCCGCGCTTGTACTTTGCCCAGAAATGCGCCGTTGCGACGTCGCCATGTGCCTAAATTAGGCGGCGATCGAGGCGCGAAGACTACCGAAGCGCTCACTGCCGGTGCGCATTATCACGGCAACCTGCTTCGCCCTATCGTTCCTAGATGTCTTTGCTTTAACCGGACACCAGTTAGACGCAAGTTGTAAAGCGGTGTGGTGAAGATATAAGGCCCGTCTGTTCCCTGCGTTGTAATGTCTCCGTGGAGTGTCGGCGGAGCTTCCAGCTCCTAGCGTCGCATCGCGCGTGAATGTGGGTTCGAGTCCGAGCAGGTAGTACTTTTTCACTATAAATATGTGATAACTTTTCAGACATCCACTTTCGTGATGGAAGTAAGTCATTCATTTCTTGGTGGACGCTGTATAATTAAAGGATGACCACTCTTTAACAGTCGTCACTGTTCATGATGATTGTGATTGTGGTTCAGTTAAGGAAGTGACGCTAATTTCTGCAGCCCATGTCGGGAGCATGGCTAAGCGTCGATGGGGAAAGGGAAAGGGACGCAAAGAGAGAAAAGCTGAAGTGCAGGGCTCCGGAAAGTTTGACCATCTCGTGGTTTTAACGTGCACTGTCTAGGCATGGCATTTTCGCCTCCATCGAAAAAGTAACCACCGCGGCCGGGACCGATCTCGGTTTTACAGCGTAAGCTGTTATGAGATCACAACAACGTTCGTTTTTGCGCCGTAGTTGTCCGCTGCCGGCGGCACCTGCATTTTCTTGACCCTCTTTAAGACGTTGCCACCTGAGCCTCCACTGTACAGTGACCTGAACCAAGGCACTGGGAAAAGAACGTCACACAGGGGAAAATACAATTCTTTACGCTTCACAGAACAGAGGTACTCTCTTGTGAAACGTACAGTAAGAAATCTTACACTGAAGACTATTTCTCTGTAGAAACCACCCAACGACCCCGCACACTCTTCAGTTGACACAATATATTCGGGCAGTCGTCTGGCCAGCCTCATTTGGCACACGGTTCGCAGAAAAGGATCTGTTACATCACGAAAAAACAAAAACCGGTTAACGAGCTGCCGCAGAAAAAGGTGACCAAGACCTAACCCCCCATCTTTTACCCGTCTGAACAAGCTGCTACGGCTGCAGCGCTCCCACCCAGAAGCCCAGACAAATGTGGCAAATATTCTATGAATCTTCTGTACATGCACACGCGAACAGTGCAGAACCTGCATAACGTTCCAGAGCTTACTCATAAAAAAGAGATTGAAAACAGTAGCTCTGGCAAAAATCGACAAGTTGGCCCCTTTCCATTTCTCGGCTTTCTCCCGCGTTTCATGCACCTGCCCCTTCCAATACTGATCGCTGTCGCGATAAGCGTTAAGCGGAACGCCCAAGTACTTGCCCGGAGTAGACGTCCAAGGCACATTAGCGAAAAGAGCAGGCAGCTCCAGCCACGATCCATGCCAGGTACCGAGACACTTGGACCAGTTAACCCCGCTACCAGTGACTTGGCTAAATTTTCGCACAGTTTCAACAGCCTGAGATATGCTTGCTTGATCACTTGCAAAAAGGGCAATATCGTCCGCATATGCTAGCAGCTTCACTTCAGCTTCCTGAAACCGAAAACCATAAATACTATTGTCATTAATTATTTTCATGCACAAAGTTTTAATGTAAAGGCAAAATAAAAGAGGGCTTAGGGGGCAGCCCTGACGCACCGAACGTTGCACGTTAATGGGGGCCCCCAAACTCTTGTTTACAATCAATCTCGTCGTACAGTTCTGGTATGCCAGAGCCACTGCCTATCTAATAACTGAACCAACCTTAACATGGTCTAAAATAGCCAATAAAATACCATGTTCCACACAATCAAAAGCCTTTTCTAGGTCTATATTTAGCATGGCAACTCGAGCATTTGAGCAATCACAACATTCCAGTACACTACGCGCCTTGTGAATGTTTGTAAAAATAGAACGCCCTTTTATCCCGCATGTCTGGTGGGGCCCAACGATGTCGTGTATCACTGTCTGCAGCCTTCGCGCCAACACTTTCATAAAAATTTTATATTTAACGTTGGTGAGTGCTATCGGACGGTACGCCGAAACACATCTTAATTTACCGATATCATCAGTTTTAGGGACAAGAACTGTGTGGGAGGAATCGCATTAACAAACGTAATGTTACGTTGAAAAATAGTATTACACCGCTACACGACGCGAAAATGGATTGTTTAACGAGGTCGAGGAATCACTTAAAGAACGCAGGGCTGCATGCTTTGTAGCTCTGAACCCATTACGGAGGCACTGGTAATTATGGCGTAGTGGGTACTTCCCTACTTGGCAAAATGATAAGTTATGGCGCAGGAGATACCTACCACTTCTACTCGCACTAGTTTCCTCAAGCGCTTAAAGTGGCCTCTAAGAAAGTAGCTCCTCCAGCTTACGCTGTCACTGTCCTGCGGTTCCGCGCAGGCCTGGCTCTTTTTATGATTGATTTGATTGATTTGTGGAGTTTAACATCCCAAAACCAGTTCTGATTATGAGAGACGCCGCAGTGGAGGGCTCCGGAAATTTCGACCACCTGGGGTTCTTTAACGTGCACTGACATCGCACAGTACATGGGCCTCAACATTTCGCCTCCATCGAAATGCAGCCGCCGCGGCCGGGATACGATCCTGCGCCCTACAGATCTGCAGCCGAGTGCGATAACCACTAGACAACCGTGGCGGGGCATCGGTTTTATGATAACCCCTACAAACCGCGCCGGGTTCACCCACAATGCACCGCACACTTACAAACTCTCTCTTTCGCCTGGTCTTTATAATGCGCATTCTGTTACAGTGTTCCGCTGCCACCCAAAAAACGAGGTTTAAAAAAAAAGAAAAACTAAAAACAAGAGTTCGCGGCGGTCGCATTTTCGATGGAGGCGAAAAGGCCAGATGCCCGGGTACTGTGCGTTGAAAGTGCACGTTAAAGAACCCCAGGTGGTCTAAATTTCCGGACCCCTCCACTACGGCCTTTCTCCATCTCTATCTCATTCACTCCCTTTCCCCCGCCTCTCACGGACGCTTAGCCGTGCTACCGACATGCGTTGCTGAAATTAGCGTCCTTTCCTTAAGCTAACCACAATCGATCTTGAACCGAAGCACAATAATCACGTCTGCTTACTCTTTATTTCGTGCAGGTCCGTGAGACGCTAGGAAGCCCCTTAAGCGAAGGGTTCGTGCATGGGCTTTATATTCAAACGTCTTCGGGATGCGCAGAACGTATTTCCAGCTGGTCTATGTGGGTCCCTGGCAGCGCACTTCCGGAAAAGCAAGGCCCTGCTTCACGTTCGCTCCCGCCGTGTGGACTCCATTGACATAAGGAAACACTAGCTATTCTGGTCCCCCTGTCCGCACGCATGAACACGACGCATGCTCCAAATGATTATAGCTGCGTTATAGGAAGGACGCTAATTTCTGCAGCCCATGTCGAGAACACAGCTCAGCGTCCGCGGGGTTAAAGGAAAGCGAGCGAAAGAGTCAGAAAGAAGAAGGATAGCGCAGTGAAGGGCTCCGGAAATTTTGACCACGTGGAGCCCTCTAACTTGCAAAGACAAAGCGCAGTACACGGATCTGTGGCATTGTCGCCTGCATCGAAAATGCGACCGCCGCAGCCGCGATCGATGTCGAGTTTTTCTCGGTTGCAGCCGAGTGCCATAAGTACTGCACCATCGCGGCGGGACATCTCCGAATGGTCCCGGCGGCACAAACGAAACACGTGTTCCTATTCTCCCCTCCGTTCTCGAGAAGTTCACAACGGGGCATGTGCTACAATCATGGAGTAACAAACAGGGCTGTGAATTTCACTGCCACGAAGCCGCGAGATGAAATCACTACCGCTGCGGCCGCATTTGGATGGCGTTGAAATTGCCAGATGCCCGTGTTCTGTACGATGTCACAGTGTACGTTAGAAGGCATGTGGTCGAAATTTCCGCATCCCTCTACTACGATGTCTCTCATAATCATATCGTGCTTTTGGGACATGAGGCCCCCAGAATTATTATTAAATTCACTAGCACTGTTATGTAGAAGTGGGCTGAGTGCAAGAGTGCGGGTAGCGAGGCGAGTGCAAGATGGCATCCGTTGCTCTCTTCTGTTAACTCGGGACTCTTCCTCCATTCCGCCGTTCTTTTACAGCGTAAGCTGTTATGAGATCACAACAAGGGTCGTGTTTGGCGCCGCAGTTGTCCGCCGTCGCCGCCGGTGTCCGTAACCGCTATCACCCAAATTTTAGAAAAGATAACCACGACCGAGGAGGATTCAAACCCACGTCCTCTTTGTGGCAGTCGAGCCTTCTACCACTGAGCTACGCCTGTGCTTGACAAATCTTCGCTAAAAAACCTGGACAGGTGTAATGTCTGCCGGGGAATTGCATTAACAAACGTAATGTTACGTGGCAGAATAATAATGCGCCGCTACACGTCACGGAAAATGGATTGCATAACGAGTTCGAGGAATCATTTGGAAGAACACAGGGCTGCATGCTTTGTAGCTCTGAAGCTATTACGGAGGCACTGGTAATTATGGCGTAGTGGGTACTTCCCTACTTGGCAAAATGATAACAGTTATGGCGCAGGGGATACCTACCACTTGCACTAGTTTGCTCAAGCGTGTAATGGCCTCTAAGAAGGTAGTTCCTCCAGCTTACGCTGCCACTGTCCTGCGGTTCCGCGCAGCCCTAGCTCTTTTTTTTTTTTTGCTTTCGCTATTTGTCTTTTTAGGGGCGAATCTCCTTAGGGCATAGACTAGTCCGGCGTCATCGTCGCCTGTCTGTCTGTCTGTCCGTCCGTCCGAGCTCTGCTTAGCTAGTACGTGAATCGATCAATAGATGACGCGGAGGCGCTCGCTGCGTGCTCTAGTGTGATAGGAGAGCGCTAGATGGCGGCGTTTCGTGTTCGAATCTGATTGTATGGAGGTGCATTGCACTCGTTTAATCGGATATCGCTAGAGGCGCATCTCAGCTCGATTCTCATTGGATAGAACGATCGTTCGAGATCGTTCGATGCGCGACGGATGAACCTCTGGAGCTTCGCCCACTCATCATCATTCACTCCGTGGATATGCGTGGATTTTATTTTCTTTCTTTTCTGCTTTATTTTTTTTATAGCCATATTTTTCTTCGCATAATGGCTATCATATAGCGGTGCACTTCTTCTTTAATTCATTCTCCAATACCTATATATTATCCCTCGCATTGTCACCATCGTGCAGCAGTGGCCTATGGGCAAGTGTGTGGTTAGTGGGTACAAGGCATGGGTGGGTGGGCTTTTTCCTCTCGTGATCGCACCGAGAAAATCTCGACAATAGACAGCTTCGCTGTTAAAAATAAACACATGTGCAATTTGCGCAGTGACACATGAAGTATAGCATGTCTACGAGTGTGCGTCGTTCAAAATACTAAAATTCAAGCCTATTAATAATAGCAGTTCAATGAAGAAGTCATTTCAAGAAGTCGAGCTATGCAAGTACAAAGCGTTTTCGAAAGATTACGCCAGACGAGCGTCATGCTTTCGTTGTCTAAAACCTAACCGATTATTACTGTGAGTGGGCCCGTCTTGCTAACGGCTAAAATGCAGTGACGGGGGCAACAGTTCTTAGATTTGTGTGCAAGCCGAGCCTAGTGAACATGACTGTATTTTGAGATTGAGGACTCTCCCTGTGTCACTAGTGCGCGTAACATGCTGTACCGCCGTCCTGAAGACTATTTTAGACGTCAGTGACTCGTACGTCTCGCTCTGACGCTCGTAAAGTATAGTTCTGCCGCCACACATGTGTCATGACTGTTGCCCGTGACTATAGTGGCGTTGTTAAATTGACGCCCCTCTTGCTGCAGTCGGCTGCTTGAGTCATTATGCACATTCAGTCATGACCTTGCGGAAAGCTCACCAGTCCGCCCAATTCGTGATGGCCTGCACTAATTATTGATGCGGTGAATCTGAACCGTTGGGATAAATAAGTGATTTGTTAAATTTTGTGCAAAGGTAAGTTTTCAGAAGCCTTTATGATGTCAGCTTAGGTGATCTAAAGGCGAAAAGGTTTTGATATGAGCCATAAGAGATCCTTTTGCAAGTCTGCTTTAGAACCCCCTATTGCATGAGGGATATAAATACCTAGATCGAGAAGTTCTTAATTATCATGACAATACCTGTGCCACTATCAGTCGAGCATTACAGATAGCTAAGCAGCTGCGTGCTTACATCTCCCAGCCTCAACTCTTTAACACTACTTTCTAATGCGACGCATGAAGCTTTCTGTTTTATAAAGAAATGCATCATTATTCCGCTTCAGAATTGCTTTAAGCCGATGCAATAATCGGATGTCCGATAAGATTCCGAAGTGATGTGGATAGGTTGAGCAAAGCAAGTAGACTGCAGGTACGACATAAAAACTAGAAAAGCCGCATAACAACAGGGCGTAATCATACACAAACATGAACTTTGATCGGGTGGCGTTTAGAGCTTTATATCGCGAGCCTCACATAGCACGCCAGCGTAAGACGACATCATTATTCAACGTTCTCAAGACAAACGACCAAACGACGTTGCTTAGATGCGAAGGAAAGTGCATAGTGAAGAGCGAGTGGTAGCTATCTGGAATGCTCTCTTGGCGTGGTCGATGGCTAGCGGCGCCCAAAGACAAGCATAAAATACACCCACGGGGCTATAATATTGCCTCAAACCAAACACGGGTAAAGTTGCAAGCAACCTGGAACCCTCGGTTCTTGGAAGGAAATTTCGAGCTGTCAAGAAGGTGCCATCTTGAGCACTTTGGGGTCGATGCATTGACCGAATGTTTGCTGTCGCAAGAAAACCGAAGACCAGGCGAAGTTTCGAGAGTTTCTATATATGTATATGGCTCCACAGCCCCAGGCGACAGTGGCTGGTGATTGCGAAGTTCCCTGCGGTATGGATGGCAGTACACCTACTTTTCGCTGTTGACTTCACATGTGACCTACTCGAGTAACCTAGGCGGCGTTTTCTAGCAACGCCGAACGCTCCTGAAAGTGCGCACCATAGTAAATATCAATTTCAGCGTGCCCACATTGGTTTCTTAAAGGCATCGAGTGGCGCATAGCGTCGCATTCTTCTCTTTGAGTTGCGATGTGAATTCTCTGAAGCGATATTGGGCTTCTTAGTAGACAGTAATGCAAATGTAGCAGCTAAATTTTGGTTTAAAACGAGCAGTTTGCTTCTGCTCTGGATATTTATATATTTTCTTTCTCGAACCACACTAGATATACTGGTGCCTGTATAGAGATCCAAATCGTATGATGTTGATGAAGGAGGTTCCATAGTGTACCTGGTACGTAATTGCAGCAATAAGGTGCTTAAGCACGTGATGCAGTAGCGAGAACTATGGCTCTCTTAAAGGGACATGCGTTATAATATAGTATATAAACTTCCTTTCAAGTTTCTTCATTATCTTCTACCCTAGTCTGTCTTGTTTTCATTTCATATATGGAATTTCGTGTTCACGATGTTCCGGCAATTTGTACATACTTTATTCGCACTTTGGTAGAACTTTGTAAATTTATGCTGAACCTAACGGCGGAGGTCGCATGAGCGATTTTAGAAAGTATGATGAAATGAAAGAACGTCTTTGAGCGATAAGAACTATACCATAACGTCAGCGCTCCACTCCCCTTTTATATCGCAAATGAGGGGTCAGAGACTGGTCAAATGCGCCGACAAAGAACGCCTATAGAACTCGCATGTGTTATTAGTTTATTTCTTCCCTCATTTCATCGAACAAACATTGTGATAAATACCCCCAACAACACTTCTTCAATAATGTTTCATAAAAAGGTCGTGATCCGTTGTGCTTGCGTCGTATTGCAAACATAATGAGTCTGCTCCCTGCATGGTGGTCTATCGGACTCAGCTTCTGATCCGAAGATCGTGGGATCGAATCTCGGCCGCTGCGGCTACATTGGAATAGAGGCGAATTGATAAGGCCTCTGTACTGTACGGTGTGAGCGCACTTAAAAGGGGAACTCCGGTGGTTCTTTTTTTCACCATGTTCTGATATCAATGCTTTCGAATGATACTGGTAGTCCTGTGGCAGTCAGGGTGATTCAGTTTGCTCAGAAACGCACCTATAATTTTTAATTACCGACTGAACCGTGTGTTCAAACCGAAACCACAACGTGTAGACGCTTCGAGCACCGTATGCGATGATGTCACAGCCTCCTCCCCGTCACAAATATGCAACTGGAGCCATAAAAACGACTGTTGTGAGGTCGCCCGATGATGTATTGAGCTATGCCCGCTTTTCTGAACTGGATAGCGGCGATTTCAGCGCTGAACTCTCGTTATTTTGCTTTTAACGGGTAGGCTGATCGGGTAGGCTGCACTGAAGGCAATGACGTCAAAAATACAGGGTGGTCTACGTGAGAATCTGATAAAAATTTGCAATATTCATTTTCAGGAGAGCTACATGACTTGTGAACGCCTTGCTTGGCATATATCATTACAGTACCGAAAAGAACATATATTGAAATCTTCATTGAGATCACTGGACAATGAGAAATCGGCGGATTGCTTTTAAAGAACCCCAGGTGATCTAAGCTTCCGGGGACCTCCACTACGGCGTCTCCCATATACATGACGTGGTTTTGGTACGTAATATCTAATAAATCATGAATGAACGTATTGGTACGTTAGCTTTTCACAGTACCAAAAAAAAAGCCAATTTAGTGAGGAGAAGACCCTCGGTAAGCTAGGAAACAGGGCGAAAGACATTACGGGGGGCGACGCCATTTTGACGTTCCAGCACTAAGCCCTGTGACGTCAAATATTTGACGGCGTTCGCTAAAGCGTAATAACTATTTATCGGTAAGAGAGACCTACGTGGTGTTCCAAGGGAGCTAGAGACTTGACAATCGCAGTTTCAAAAAATCTGATGGAGCGAATTTGGCAAGAATAGGAAAGAAAAAGAGAAGTCGGACTTCTGACATAATTAGGTTTCCAAGGTGCTGCGCGAATTCCCAAACTGAAACATTGACATTCATTGACTTTTTTATTATCGAATGTAAAATGGCGACAATCGAGTTCTCGAAATATAAGATATAATTCTGTACCAGTTCACTTTCGCTCTTTGGTGTCCCTTTCAGTAACAATTGCCATTGGATTAAATAAGTAATGGGCTCAATGCTAGCGCTCCACGCGCATGTGTGCCACACGTGGCAGGGGGTTTGAGAGTACATTTACAAAACGACCATTTTTAGATGGAATGTCAAAGCCTTCGGCTGTTGGGTCTGTTGAGGCGACCCGCTAACGACGCCTGCGAATTCCTCTGTGCAACCCTTAAAAAGAACTGAGCATTTGCACGGAGACAACCCAATTCCAGTGACCTTTCGCCTCTGTTAGCCTGACCTATTCGACAGATAAATGCAAAGCTTGCGATTCCCGGGCAACCTTGAGGCACATGTTATGCGAATGCTCGAGTCTCAACGACGCAATGAGCAGTACAAACGAGGAGGCAGCCTCGAACCGTAGGGCACGCTGGGAGACGACTCTGCCCAGTTCCGCCTTAGAACAACAACTATGGGCCGTCCAGCGAACCGAGGAAGCCGCCGGAGCCCAACGGCTCGCGGCCGGTGCCTAGGCTGGGGTTCAAGCTTGCCCTCATTCATCATCGCCAGACATTTAAATTAAGTTGTCTGTCTGTCTGTCTGACTCTGAAGCATAAGGCCAACAGTGGCCCAATGCTATAAGTCTTGTCATTTCGCCTCTTCTCAAACAGGTAGCAAACCTTCTTTGTGGAGGCGGAAATCGGACGAGATATTTATGAATGTTGGCACCCCCGCCCCTGGCTTTTCTGATACTATATTCAAGTCTGTCGTGGAGTGCTTTATCTACTTGTCTTATCTCTTCGTTTGAAAATGGTTCTACTTGTTTACCACGGGACACGTGCTACAGATAACTGGGCTACATTAATAAAGCCACATAAATATTAGCTGCTCTAGCACGATAGTGGGTGGACTGTTTACATTACTTCAACTGTTTGCGTTCGGAGTGTGCTGTACTCCTAGGAAAATAAAATTCCTCATTCTAAAGTCCATAGGTTATTGAAATATATTCGTACTTCTTAACAATCATAGAGTTAGGACATCTTTCTTTTGTCATCTCCAAATCTATCCCCGCAAATTTCCTCCAATTTCCGCTTTCTCTTAATCATATGTTAAAGAAATATCAATGACTCAAATTTGCACAGCACTATAACACTACTGAAGCTCGTAAACGGAAATGTACAAAGGGCATTGTTATCGCTTGAAGTTTTCAATCCATGGTAGGCGTATTTATGCGTGGGAGTCCTGGTCCGCTTATAGGAAAACAAATGCAGAAACTACGACATTTCCTAAAGAGGTCAGTCTAAGTAGCCGTTTCCTCCTCAGGCTTTCTTGAAGATCAGACGTCTTGGCCTATCTATATCGCAAAAATTTCCGTGCGCCTCCGTATAGCGTCAGTGGGCGAGAGGGGACAAAATTTCAAAGGGCACCCTTTGATTAAAGATCCAGAGCCGACGTCGACGGCCACCGCGCACATCGATCAATACGCAAAGAGAAGGCCTTGGCCACACACTTACATATATAGGCGCGGCCCACGTGTCACTCGAGCCCTAAAAGGTCGTTACGGGTGTCTGCTCAGCGCGGATACGCGAGTTGATGTCAAATTAAGCGCTGTTCAACGAGGCACAGAATTACGCCAGCCCCCTTCACTGCGTCGACGGATACGGAGCACTGCCGATCGGCCATGGTAACGTTGTTTAGCGTTCCATGTGTCTCTCCGAATTCCGATTACCAAATCATCGTGAAAAAAAGTGTAACGCCTGATCAGAACCTGAGTTGACGTTGCTGAAATCGCTGGCATTGTGGCGCAGTGCCGTGAGAGATGCACTGCTGATTTTTAGCGACTTTAGTTAAACGAAAAAAGAGTGAGATATTCGGGTTAAAACGAGTGCTTCGTAAAATCCACCACGATGCGATGGAACACGAGCGCCTCGACCACAGGTGACCTGACACCGGCTTGGATATCCAGCGAGTTTCAGTACCTGTGGCGTATAATTCACAGTGAGGTAATGGCCGCATGCATGGGTAAGAACCATATAATTATATATATATATATATATATATATATATATATAGATATAGATATATACCTAGAAAAGGCAAGCGTGGCAGGGGGTGGCAAAAAGTTAGGTGGGCAGATGAGATCAGGAAGTTTGCGGGGATAAATTGGGCCCAGTTAGCATAGGGCAGGAATAATTGGAGATCCGTGGGAGAGGCTTTTGCCCTGCAGTGGGTGTAGACAGGCTAATGATATATATATATATATATATATATATATATATATATCGTATTGTAAAATAAGATGGTGAAGCGGAGCTGTAGGTGTCCTGTTATTGATTTTTCGTTATTTGTTTGTGTTACGGTGTACATAAATGCTTAGTATAACGCTGTCATAGCGTGCTATGAAGCGTAAGTGATGTTCCTCGTCACAGTAGGATTTCGGGTGCTTTTCGTTGATTTTCGTGGCTCTGCTGTATTTCCCTGGTATGAAACGATTAATTCCTTGCCTTTTGCTATTAATATCGGTGTTAGCTTTCCGCTGGTGGCACTTAACTTGCATTGCCTTTTTCTGGCAATCGAGTTTCTTTGTATCCACTGCCGCGAGCATCGCGTTTCTTAATTTCAAAGGGCTGGTTTCGCTTGTCTTCGTTGTCGCTTGGCTTGTGCTTCTACGTGAGGAGCCTCATTATTGCCTTCTTTTTCCTCTTAGAAGTTCAAAGTTGATTTCGCTTCCGTGAATGCAAGCTGGTGCGAGAACACCGCACGGTCCCTTAAGCGATATCCTCAAGTGGGGCCATTGGCAAATACTTATTTGAAGGTTAGCTAAATTGAAATGTTGCTATAAAGTAAGCGACAACGAAAGCATACTTAATATGTTGGAAAAATTGCAATTTAATAATTCCAGTCTCTGTTTCTGTAACATAATATAACAGCTAAAGAAGTCGTCGTTTTACCATAAAGCATGGTAAATACTAAATATGAAAGCAAAGGAAGATACTTATGAATACATGCATGCACTACCGGTCTTATACGTGAAAAAATATTTTGTACAATCGCGGACGAAGGTTGCTTCAAATAATAATGTTTTCACGGGTTTCGGACGCTTGCGCCTGGCTTCCGCTTTTCAGTTGCGTACTGAACTGCGCTCACAGAGACCTCCTCTGACCCAGTGATCCGCTGGTAATCTATTTTGTTTCATTAATTTGTTTCTCTTTTTTACGTATGTTTTATATCAATAGAAATGGTAATCACCACAGTGGCGATTACCATTTTTACAATGTGGAGTGGCTTTATAGTTGTGTTACATACAGGTATGAGAATCCCTCCGGGTAGTAAGTGTGCCGCCTTGCCGTTAACTGAAAGGCTACGGTGTCACATCGTGACTCGCCGCGGCCGATCACGTGCTCTGTCCAGGCAGACTTCATAGCCATACCCTGTACAGACATTTTTCTTTTTATAGGTTCAGGAAGGGGAGAGAGTGCGGCCTTCGTAGCCCAACTCTCTCCCCTTCCTGTACTCGATATATATATAGTTGGGGCAAGGAAATCACGTTGGCCCCGGTACAATACGAAAGCGCTTGATCAGATTAAGCAAAACATACTAATAAAGAAATTGGAGCATTATGGCATTCGAGGTAAAGCTTTGTCGCTTATTTCATCCTATCTGCAACATCATTCACAGTTTGTCATGGTTAATGGCCACTCTTCTTCATTTAAACCAGTCAATGTAGGTGCACCGCAGGGGAGAATTCTCGGTCCTTTTCTCTTTGTTCTTTATATTAAGGACATTGTTAATAGCGATCCTACAGCAAAACATATAATATACGCTGATGATACTAGCCTCTTTTTCGCTGGCTCGGATGTTTCATGTCTCTCGGATCGAGCAAATGAAGCACTTCATTCCATTCTCTCGTGGGCTACCCATAATGACCTAAAGCTAAACATCAGTAAAACTAAGGCTATTTTGTTTCACCCGCGAAACAAATGCTGTGCAGTCCCCCGATTAGTGCTCAACAATTCTGAAATAGAAGTTGTGAATAGTTTCAAAACGCTTGGCGTATTTTTCTCGAGTAACTTGTCCTGGGATGATCACATCAATTACTTGCTGAAAAAGCTGTCAAAAGTAATTGGCCTCATGCTCCGACATTGCTTTATCCTCTCTCTTTCAATTAACAATATTTCGTAAAATGCTCTATTTTCCTCTACTCTGACCTATGGTGCACTGGTCTGGGGGACGACAACAATAGAAAATATAAAAAAAGCTTCTCTTACTTCAAAAGCGTGCAATACGCATAGTTTTTAACGCTCCTTACCTAAGCCACACACAGGACATGTTCGAAAAGCTTGAAATTGTGAGCGTACAAAACGTTTACAATTTCAGATTACTTCGGCAACATCAGTTAGCAACCAAAAGGAAAATTTCCCTTCTAATGACGTTGGCTAAATTGGTAAAAAATGACCCTGCATACGACACACGCCATCCTGAGATGTGGAAAGTTCGAAAATGCCGCACGACCTACGGAAAGGAAATTCTCAGGTACACATTACCTACATTACTCAATGAACTTGCCAGAGCTGGGACGGACTTTGAAAGAGTTACGCAATATGTATGTGCAACTGTGATTGTTTCTTTTTGTTCAATGTCATGGCTTGGAAAGATTTCCGCAATATGTATGTGCAACTGTGACTATTTCTTTTTGTTCAATGTACTACATATGTTTGTTACTTTGATTTGAAATTTAGCCAATTTTCCAGTAGTTCTTATATGTACAGAATAAAGATGTCAGTTACTAGGAATTGTAATCTAGAAAATTTTTTGTAGATATTGTATGTGTATATGTGATTTTTCTCTTTTGATGCCTTTACGTACTTCCTTTGTGCCTTTCTTTTTTTTCTCCTTTATGTGTTGCCACTTTATGTCTACCACTATTGTTGTATTCACACCTCTGTATGCCATAGTCTGGTGCACGGATCTAGTCAAGCCTTTTCAGGCTTTTTGCCCGCAATCAAGTATACAATGCAATAAAGTGTACTGAGCGGCCTACGGCTAGAGTTCGAAGCACAACTTGAACATTTGCATATAATGGCTTGTGTGTTTTTTAACTAGCTAGAAAAAGTGAACCGTGACACCAATCATGAAAAAAAAAGCAGTCTAGGGAATGCCTTTCCGAATGCTAACCCTCTCGTTAATCTCCTGCGGGGAAAACATATTTTCTTCTGACTAGGTCAGAAAACAACAGCGAACCTTGAGAAGGAATCACTGGTAAGCTTACCTTATTGTAGGCGTCCCCATTTAAAAGAGCTGAAAAGTTTCGGTCGTAGCAAGGACCCAACAAGCCAAACTCAGATTCACCTAAACAGGCTGCTTGAAGATATATTCAAACCCCACCCGGAACCAAAAACGTTCTACGTTTATGCTGCCGGAGTGGCTCCACTCCTGGTTTCTACGGATTAGCGCAAATCCACAAGCCTGGTGTCCCTTTTCGACCAATATTCACCTCGTCACCATGCCGAGCCCCTTCAAATTTTCTACACCGTATGTTGGCCCCTCTCACTCGGAAAACACCGACTAACCTCTGCGGCTCTAGGAACATTGCGCAGCTGGCGCCAGAGGTGTGCATCAGCGGAGATGAGAGCCTGGTCTCGTTTGACGTCGTGTCTTTGTTCACCAGTGTGCCTGTGCTTTTGGCTGTGGCCTGTGCTCGTTCGTCCCTAGGAAACGACTCTTCGCTGAAATGAACGGAAACTCATCACCGTAGATTAACTCTGCCGCCTACTGGAATTCTGTCTGTCGAGAGCTTACTTCTTCTATAAAGGAACGATTTTCAGGCAAAAAAGTGGAACTGCAATGGGTGTCTCCATCTACGTCACAATGGCAAACCTGACCATGGAATATATACAACGGAAGGCTCTCAGCTACTTCTCACCCCAATGTGAACTCTTTCTTCGCTACATGGAAGAATATTTTCGTGTAGTGCAGACCTCTGAAAATGACAATTTGACTCAACACCTAAATTATGTCCACCCCGCAATACAGTTCACGGTTGAGTGCGAACAAGATCGCACCATTGCTTTTGTCGACGTCCTAGTGACGAGAAAAGGAAACCACCTGGAGTTCTCCATTTACAGGAAGCCGACGCACACCGGTCGTTACCTCCATTATGATTCCTCCCATCCCGTCAACCACAAGGCCTCTGTTATGAACACTATACTTCTTATATCCCAAAGAATGTGCACCGCAGACTCGGAAAGGCAGAGTGAACAGGCCTGAGCGTTTTCTAACGTACGAAAGAATGGCTACCCGAAAAACTTGATTCGGTCCATCGCCCGCTGCGCAGAAAGAGGGCAGAAGGCGCACAGGGTACATTGGTGGACAGCAACTCCGAAACGCGTTCCGGTGCCATACGCGGAGGGGGCCAGCGAAGCTTTGGCCCGTATTTTCAAGAAGGAAGGGGCGCACATCGCGCAAGTGTCTCCGTGCAGATTAGGCCATTTCCCTCCAGGCCCTAAAGAACCGTCGGCAAAGGACAGGACACGAGGCGTCGTGTACAAAATTCCGTCCGCTGAGTGCCCCCGCTCGTACATCGGCGAGACAAAAAGACCTTCGGGAACGAATTAGGCTACACAAGAATGACATCAGGAAGCAAGACAAGGAGCGAAGCGCCGTCGCCGAGCATTGCGAGGCATTTGGCAATAGAATTGACTTCGAAGGGATGACAATCCTGGAAAGCGAGCCACGGTGTAGGGAACGACTGTTGCTGGCATCGTGGCATATCCAGAGGACGGCAGGATACCTCAAACGTTCCTCGGGAACTCTCCCCACCCACCATGCGCACGGCCTACGCTCCATGGTGAATGGCTTTGAGTGTGGTCGCCGCGCTAGAGGCTGCGTAACGCAGCTGGAACATGGCCCCAGTCATCCCTGAGGAAGAGGCCGGGCTGGCCTCGAAACGTTGGATCTGCCTAGCTTGGATATATGTTTGCGTTTGATATACTTATGAGTTACGTCCCAACCAGATAGACTTCTGTCAAATGTTTACCTTCAGGACGGCACCATGTGTCGACCGACGGCAAAGGCGTACATGCCCGAACTCGCTGCCGAGAAGGCGGCGCAATCGCGTCAAGACTTGCTCACCGGCCATCCTTTATGTACTTACGTCATATAACAGTGTAAATGGTCAGAAAACTTCTCTGCTGCCACATTATAGTTCTAAAACCGACATGCATTGGCACACGGCAGCAGCGCGCGCCGGGAACGACCGTCACGACAACTTTCAAACCCAAGATGAGGGAATGTCAGTGGCACCAGACCAAGGAACAATATTGCATATCCTCCATAAAGATGAAATATATCTGCATATTTCTAACACGTTCAAATGTTCGCTTGCCGTCCTCGGGTGCTAGAGAAATCAAGAAATTCAGCAGTTCTCACTGCGTTATTCATTAACACCTCATTGAGGGGAAGGGCAACCCCTTATAAATGAAACGTTTGCTCGCGCTATTGCTTCGTTCATGCTTAAATATCACAGGAAGGCCGTATTTTAGAATGCCGAACTTTTGATGTTTCAACTGGCTTGGTTGCCCGCCGAATTCGTCAAGAAAATTGTGGGGATTAGTGTTCGGTGGTGCCTCGTTCGCGATGACCAGACTTTGCTTCATTGGAATGCACAATTGAAATGAAGCAAATCTGCCGAAATCGGCGCATTTGGTTTAATTTTCCAGATATAGCACTTAGCGTAGTTCATCGGTTTATTTGTGAAGGAAGATAGTCCACAAATGCGTTGGTCTTAAATCTGCGCGCTCGGTCAGTGTAAGGAAATGAGGCCTATCTAGGCCTGTCTAGGCGTTGTCGTCCGGTAAAGAGTAACCATCGAGATGGCACGTTCACCAGCAACAGATTTTTTACTTTAACAGGGAAGCTGTTCATGCCGGCCTTAAGAACTTTGGTGACCCCGGAAAGCCGCCTTGGAGCGCATCGCGTTTCCCAGCAAACGCTAATACCCCAGCTGCGGCGCACCTGCTCCGCGAGAACTGGACACGACTCCGCGTAACTGCCGCAAGCTACGCACGCGCTGTGATGTCGCTTCCTTGCAAGTGCGCATAGCACATCTACCTAAATACCACAGGCAACCGTTCCTACCGCACGTTCTGAAGTTTGCGGCTAATTAGGCCAAGCCAAGACTAATGCACTGTGATTAAGATAATACTAATTTAAGTAAGTCTGGTTAGGTTGAGAAAAATTAGGGCAAGCTAATTAATGTATGACTAATCAGGTCATGCCTAATTAAGCTAACAACAATTAAACCATGTCCAGCTAAGGTAAACTTAATAACCCCGTCCTACTTAAGCAAAATGTAATCAGACCTAGTAAGCTAGGACTAATTAAGACAAGTATTGTTATAGACTAAGCCTAATTACCTCACATGTGATAAGTTTGACTAGTTTAATTGAGCCAATAATGAATAAAGTAACCATAAAAAATTAAGACTAATCGAAGCCAAATTGAGCTGGGACTAAATATGTTACCAATTGCGAGTTAGCAAAACCTGGAAAGGTCTTGTCAGATGACTTAGCAAAAGCCAGTGAGACCTAGTAAAGCCAAGTAAGACCTAACAAAGCCATGTCAAATTTCAAATCGCCCAGCTTCGCTGCTTCAAGCCTTGGGCTACTTAGTGCAAGCTTCGCCAATATAATGCGTCTTTGCGCGCTTGAGGCTGGGGAAACCCTCGCGAGCAGTAGAAATTTTTACGAGCAGTAGCAGCCCGGTGCGCTTTCTCACCAAGTACTGCCACCAGGGAAAAGCGCGGTGCTCCATGTTTCTGAACAGGCCCATTATGCAGTAAAAATGTGCACCAAATTTAATCGAAAAAGCTTGTGTTTGTGTATTTTGATATGGTATTTGTGGGAGCTCAGTTCTGAGATAGATGAGTTGGGCAAACAGAATCTCTGTTAGCTAAATCCCTTGTATTCGTGTAATATTCTTTCCACAACGCTCAAGACGCCTCAGTGGTTTTTCAGCTCTGCATAGGAGGATGCTACGCACAGGGATATCACGGCAAGTGTAGTGAAAAATGGCGTCGAGAAACCGTCTCACTTTCCATGAAAGCAATGTTCCTCAGGAAACGCGCTCCAGTGCTCTGCGGGAAAGCGGCAAACGTTGGTGTTTGAAGAAGGCAAGCTTTCTATTTGGCGCATCGTTATGCAAATACGCTAAAGGCGTCTGCGATGTAAACAAAAGAAATGCTGAGCGCCTCGACACCTCTCATTAGCAGCAGCGAAATGACGGTACCGGCGCACACACTCACTGTAAATGTGCCGTGCAGTAAGCATATAGCTTTACGCAAGTGCAAACACAACGGTCCTCGAAATGTACTGGACCGTACTGCTGGTGCTAATTGCCCTCTCACTGAATGCGAAGCGCTGCCACCAACCACAAAACACTTTTTTTTAAATTGCACGCCTGTTCTCTTGGTTTTGATATGTTGCTCTTTTTTTATGTTCTGTCTTTCCCTCTTTATGTACGATTTTTTCTATGCCTCTGCCAGAACATCCCTGCTTCCCTGGGCACGTTCGCTCAAGTAGTTCTCGAGGACCACTTCTCTATGAGTTGATGCCAGGAGACTTGCAGGTTCGGCAAGTGTAAGCTTGCGTCGTTGGTGCTCGGAGTCCATTTCGACTGCATTGGCCGTAATCTAAACGCACCACGCTCTGCACGTGAACGTGACGCGAATATGTGAACAGGAAGAATATGCAACCAGAACAGAGAAAGACGGGGCCGAGGTTGTTTTGTGGAGAAGATTACACCGCGCCTTCTAGGAAACGACCTCTGGCACCGCTTGACGTCGTCCTACATCCGGCAATACAGCCGGAAGCTGTTGTGCTGCAAATGACAATGGACGCTTCGCTAGCTGCATCTAGCCTGTGAAAATGGCCCTGCTGCGCAAAGGACACTGCACGTGAGGCTGTTTCGCGCGATGCAGAACAAGCAAAGAAATACATAAAAAGTACGCGCTTTGCGCCTCGCCGGTCCTCCGCATGCTATGGTGTCTATCCATTTACTCGGCAATAGAAATCTGGGCTCGCTCGCCTATGTAGGGATACGAGCTAAAAGCGTCAAAGGCGAGGCGCCATCCTTCCGTCTGCTGGCTATGTGCGCCCTCACAAAACCTTTATTGTGAAGCTCGACGCTTCACTTTTATTACTTCTTTCGAAAAACACGACACTGTTTTGAGAGAGAGAGAGAAGGAGTATTTTATTAATGGATCCGGAGATATTAACCTGGTCTATGGCCTGGCTTGCTACTGCTGGTGTTATATTGCTGTGCTTTCATATCTTAATTCTGGCAGATTTCCTGCAATCACGATTCTATAACCCTTCCTCGAGATTAATTTGGTATATTCAATGAATAGCAGGAATGTTGTTGTGTAATTTAAGAGCGGAAAGCCAATACGCTCTCTTCAGTAGTAAATTGCCTCATTTAGTGAACTCATATGTTATATTGAATTCCGACTTATTGATTTGTTATTTTGCAAATGTTCTGCAGTCGAAACCTTAGTCTGCGGGTAAGCGGCCACCCGTAACCACAAGATCAACGCCTGTAGAGCACACTGGGCAAGATATTTGAAAAATGAAATCGACAATTTTAACAAACCTCTCCTCGCTAGGACGCAACCGCACGGTAGAAATATTACCAAAACATTGATCAAAATAGTCTTCTCGAAAACAATGGTGTTTCGGCGGCAACGCGGTTGTCTTGTCCAGTAAGCTAAGAGGGCCGAAGTCTTCGGCTTACATCCCCGTCAACAATCGTTTCGAGCTCCTCGTCTATGATGGCGGCAGACTGCCGTCGTTTTGATTGAGCGTTTTTCGTCTTGTTTTGTTAGTCATATATTCTAGATGTTCTTGTCTGTTTCTTTGTTTGTTTGCTTGTTTGTTTGTTTGTTTGTTTGTATAGTCACATATTCGGGTTCCTTTCCCGTGCGATAACAAATGCCTTTCTTCAGTTGAAATCGCAATGCACGTTTTCTGCATGCTCAGCGAGGAGTGCCCTCCCTGAGCATTCCTGTAACTTTTCTTTTTCTTCTTTTTCCCGTCGCTCATATGCTGTTGCAGGCGCCGTTCAAATTTCCCTTTCACCAACGCAGACATCTGTCAAAGCGAATGTAGACGCGGATTTAGGCTGACGGCATCGGCCTCCCGGTTTTGTGAAATGGGCTTTCGCGTGGAAGACAAAGCGTTATTTTTTTTCCGACAGCAACGTTTTTGTCAGCATTCTGCTTTTATTTGTATCATGCTGTATATGCATACTGAAATATAATACTCCCGTCTAGGTGCGTGGCGCGTGTGCGCTGAAAATTTATACTGCGTCGATTGTGGTGGTGATCGTTACTTCATTTTAGGCCAATTTCATGAACTTTCTCAGGAAATTGCACCTATTTTGCCCTTAATTTTTTTTTGAAATGCTCGAGATATTGCAGAAAATGTGATGCTGTGAGTTAAAGCTACAATATGACTTCGGTAGCTAGTGCACTTAAAAAATTGGCAGATCCAACGTGCAGTGGGAATCAAGGAAACGCGAAGCATGCATCAGGAACGTAAAATGAATTTGCATTGTTGTCTGGCTATACCGAGTTTGGTAAATATAAAGTTAACGAAACGGCCACAAGAGCACCATGACTGGGGTATGTAAACCATGCCGCTCATACACACATGTTATGATTCTAACGTTATGACCTGTCATTTACGTTCGTCATGCAGTCGTGTTGTGCCATAGCAATTTTGGTATACATCCCATTAACGAAAAAAGTGGCATGTTGATCATGCCGCTCATGACTTGCAGGTCACGATTTTCATGTTATGACCTGTCATTTATGATCGTCATGCAGCCATGTTGTGCCAAACCAATTTTCGTATACATCCCATTAACGAGACGGTAGTATAGCGCCAGGACCGTGGCATTTAAATCATGCCGGTCATGACATATAACATGAAAATCTAGACATACATGTCATGATTTTCATGTTATGACCTGTCGTTTATTATAGTCATGCAGTCGTGTTGTGCCATAGCAATTTTCGTATATCCCATTAACGACACGGCCGCAAGAGAACCAAGACTCTGGCATGTAAACCATGATGCTCATGACACGCGTGTCATGATTCTAATGTTATCACCTGTCATTTACGTTTATCATGCTGTCATGTTGTGCCATAGCAATTTTGGTATACATCCCATTAACGAAACGCGTGGCATGTAAATCATGCCGCCCATGACATGCATGTCATGCTTTTCATGTTATGACCTGTCATTTATGTTCGTAATGCAGTCATGTTGTTTCGTACCAATTTCCCTATACATCCCACTAACGAAACGGCCAAGAGAGCACCAAGACCGTGGCATGTCAATCATGCCGCTCATAACAGGCATGTCATGATTTTCATGTTATGACCTGTCATTTACGTTCGGGATGCAGTCATGTTGTGGCATGCCAATTTGCGTATACATTCAGATAAGGAAACGCGTGGCATGTAAATCATGTCGCCCATGACATGCATATCATGAATTTCATGTTGTGACCACTCAGTCATGTCCGTCATGCAGTCATGTTTTGTCATACCAATTTTCGTGTACATCCCATTAACGAAACCATTAGGAGAGCACCAAGACAGTCGCATGTAAATCATGTCACTCGTGACATGCATCTCATGATTTTCGTGTTATGACCTGTCATTTATGTTTGTCATGCAGTCATATTGTGGCATGGCAATTTCCATATACGTCCCATTAACGAAACGGGTGGCATGTAAATCATGCCACTCATGACATGCATATCATGATTTTCATGTTATGACTTGCCACTTGTGTTCGTCAGGCAGTCATGTTGTGCCATACCAATTTTCGCATACATCCCATTAGCGAAACGGCCAGGAGAGCACTAAGACCGTGGCATGTAAATCATGCCACTCATGACATTCATGTCATTATTTTCATGTTATGACCTGTCATTTATGTTGGTCATATAGCCATGTTGTGGCATACCAATTTTCGTAAACATCGCATTAGCGAAACGGCCAAGAGAGCACAAAATCTTAGGTGGCTAGATAGATAGATGCGCTCACACTCGCCGAAGTTCGCTAAGAAATGCTTCGCATTTAAAAAAAAAGAACCCAATATTATAGACGCTTCGTTTACCTGTTGCAATGCCGTTGCATGAAATAAACTTTGCAAAGTTCCTCAGTTGTCCCTGAAAAGTGTGCCAAGTTCCTCAGCACGAATGTTAGCTTTCAGAATGCGGTTCAAGTCATTTTCCGGTGTAGCAGTCGGGACCAGACGTGTTTAGAACATAATAAATGAATGTTCTCGCCTTCTTTAGGCTGTTGCGGTCTGATTGGCGTATGAAAAACTCTTAACATGGGGAGAGCTTACAGATTTGTAGGAGAGCTTACATGGGGAGAGATTACAGAATTTGTAGGAGAGCTTACAGATCTTAAGGGATCATTATTTCGTCAATATGTATGGATGAGGTATAATCCTCCGAGATACACAAATCACTTTACATTTCCCAACATTTAGGGTCGTCAACGAACTTTTACAGTGGTGAAATGTCATCAGTACAAATGCAACCCTCCTCGATGATCGCACATTTATATGTCGATATTCACAATAAATTAACAAGTATTATTCAACAGATACACGTGATAGCTACAGCGTCAGTCAGGACGCGTGTTAACCTCATGAGCCGCTTATCATATCTCAGTTTATCTGTGGCGTTTAAAATGCGAAAGGCAGCTTAACTCGAATACGGTTTGACTGAAGAGAGTTGTGCAGCTTGGCCAATGCAAGCAAATTAGGAGCGCACGCTATTTGCAGCGTTGTTCATCCGAATATATTATAGCTTCGATACTAGGAACACAAGGAACGTGGGATGAGACAGCGCTGTCAGTTGTATACTTCACTGCCGAAACGTCGGGCCCAGGCGCCAGCTCAGGTTGCGTTGTAGTACGCAATAATCTGGCGCAGCCGTTGCGTAGGAAGTAGTTTTCTTTCGCCCGCCTATTTTGACTGTCTCCGCGTACGGTCTTTCTTCTCCTATCACTCGGCCACAAGAGCATGGGCGCCCGCCCAAATTTGCGGGAAAGTGAAGCCCGTTGCAGCTGGAGACCAAGGACTCCGAGTGGTCAGCTGACGCAACCAAAGCAGTATTTCGAGCGCATTTCGATAAAGTTGGTTTCTTCCTTACAAAACTTCGTTGCTGTCGGTTGTCGCTGCGTTCCGCATTCACATTTACAGCTGTCGTGGGCTTTGATCGCACACATGAATGCCTAGTAGGACTGCCACTCGGCTACTTAACATCACTATCGACCCCGATCCGACTGATTACTCCGGACTGCGATTATCTCCTTTCCGTAGTGTACGCGTATTACTTGACCCCATGTTTAGGCCGAGATCGGATGTGCTTTACGAAGTATAGCTTAGCGTGCGTCTTCCTCCTGCGCTGTATTATAAAATAATTGCAGAGGAAAACATGAGCTTAAATTTTAGGCTCCTAAAGTAAGATCACCAGTAGGGCCTGGCTCGCGGCTTAAGGAATTCAAATAAAGCAAAAAAAAAGAACAAGAAGTTAACCTCACACCCACCTGAACATTAGGGAAAGCGAAGCTTGTCGGATATTTAGCCGTATCTTTACCCTCTCTTAGCCTTTCAGTTCACCATCCTTTCACCGTAAACTTTCCCATTACCTTGTTTTGTTTCATTACCCTTTTGCCCATGATATGAAAGGCATGTGCATTTTGGCCGACCTTCATTAACTGAATGCACCTCGACGGCAAGAGAGTTCTCTAGCTGGTCCTCGGGGCCATTACTGGTACACGGCCTGTTCTTTGACAGAACGCGCATTACGTGTGGTCGCCCTGTCTGTGGGTGGACAGAGGTATGAAACATGGGACCTGTGATGATAGCAGGTTCTTTTCTTTCACAGATTTGTTTGAACGATTCTCTCAGGCGAAGCCTCTGAGAGTCTAATCGAGGACAAACCCGTTCATCACACTATATAACTAGACACAAAGCTTTTAATGTAAACTAAATAAATGGAAAGTTTAAGAAAAAGAACGGTCATCTACAGAAAGTTATACACAACGGAAAATTCATGAAATGTTCTAGGAACAACATGCAAGCGCGAATCGTTCAGTGGCGAGGGGGGGGGGCGGAGTGACATAGACTATTCTTCGTGGTCTCACCAAATCTCGCTGGGCTTGGGTCAAGACCAGATGACTGGAGCGCAGCAGGCTAGCCAAGATGATGACGCCGGGATTCTGGTCGCGACAGGTGACGACGGATGAGCCGCTAAATGACTCGTTCAGATGGTGGAGGCCTCCTGGCTGGCCTCGCGTCACGAAGCTCGGGCCCACAGCCCGACTGCTCCGTAGCTGCCCGAGGGAATAGGCATCTGCAGGTTGCCGGTCGAAATCCGTGCCCCACGGGAGCTTCCAGGACAAACGCCGACAGGAGTTCCGAGGACAGGAAGGGGATGAACAAGACGTCCCGGACGGGTGAAGGCCTAGTGGCTCGGCTCTGGAATCCGACTGCCGCCTTCAGCACCCGGCCCGGTGGATGACCTGCCCGCTTGTTACGGGGTAACGTCAAGTTTCTTCCCCAAACGTGCAGGTTCTTTTTACCTTTGAGGTGTCAGAAGCGTCGCCTCAAGACACTCAAAGAAGGACGAGACCGTTTGCACACAACGTTTTATATACACACTAAAAACACACAACACAAGCACACAGAAACACACATCGAATATGGATTCGAAACTGACAGGAAACGGCTTAATTTAAATGAAGTCCTAATTATATAGAGACTTCCTAATTATATCTGATCGCGGAGCGAACAGATGGCACGAGCGCTCGTCTCACCAACGTCAGCAGGACAGCGTTCGTAGGCAGGCGTTGCCGTGGAGCGTGGCGACTGCTGAGGAACGCTGCAACAGTCGGCGTCTTGATATCCGAGGGTGCACGGTAGCTCGGAGAGCCTCTCCAGGCTGCAGGGAAGATGGTTCGCTGGCGTCCAAGGAGCGTCCCGGCCGGACAGTCACGCCTGAGCTCGCACCCGAAGCTCGACTGCTCAGGCCTGTCCACGGGCACGGGAAAGTCTTGCAATGGCAGCAGGTTGCGGACACTCGTCCTTGATCAGATGGCTGTCCCCAGGTCTCGCAGGCCTCAGGCGGGCACCGTGGCGCGGGTCCGTCACCTTACAGCCCGGTAGCGTGGCCGGTCTTCTCCGCTGGTCTCTCTCTCTGGTCTCCCCTGGTCGCTCTCCTGTCTCTCTCTCTCGCCAGTTCGCTTGGCGCTTTTTATCGCCCATCTGCATCGTGGGCCTTCACTATTGGAGTTCTTGCGCCTCCGTGTTGACTTGTGATTGCGCAGAGCTATATTAGTGGCCTTCTCGCATTGGTGCAGCTTTTTCTTCATTGTTTTATTTTTTCTAGCGCTCGTGCAAACGTCGTCTTCGTCTTGCTTGCACTTTTTATGGCGCGCACATTGAAATACGGCGCGCATTTTGAAATACGCGCACTCCACTCATCACAGGACCTTCTGTTGAGGGATCCCGTTCTCTTTGTTCCTGCGTCACCGAGGAACAAAGCTGACTGGCATTGCTCTGGGGCATCAATACTCGAAGCCCAATTGAAAAAAGATATGCATGCTCGCGGATTTGATTATGATCATGGTGTTTTCTGCGGCTCGCTGAGACTCCGGAGCCGAGGCAGTCTAGATTCTAGTACGAAGCCAAACGAAGCCAAATAAGAAGCCAAACGCGCCTTTCTGTGGTTGTCTTGAGTTTCGGAAGTGGTGAATCTGAATCTTCATTTTTCTATTAAATATTTCGCACGAGCTAAAGACAGCAAAAGTAGAGTTTGTTTATTCTAAGTTATCAAAAAGACATACATAGCCAGGACGGACGACAATATGAAGAAACTTATAGCAATACAGTTTCATTTTCCGTTAAAAAATAGCCTAACAAGTTCTTCACAAAAAGCACTATATGAAAAATTTATACGGCTGCAAACGTATTCTAACATGAAAGAGGAATTAACTACAACGAGCATTCTAGTTAGAAATAGAAACCAAAAAAGTATGGTGGCACAATGCTACCTAAAGCTACTCAGAATAATCGGTTAACATAAATTGATACAATTTTTGGGAGAGCGTTAATTACCTCGTGGATGGCCGAGCAATACATAGCGGCAGCGCTTCGGCTCGAATACAAAATATGGTTTATTCGACCTAGGCGATTCATACCGTGCTTGAAGAATGAGTTCAGGGCGGATTACAGGCTTCCTTAGACCTTAACAAACGGAACCAAACGTGGGCTCTTACGGCAAGAAGAAACTCTACCTGTAGTGAATGCTTGCAATCAGGCAAGTAGACTTGCAGTTGGCGCATGTTTACATAAACGGGGGAAATTAGTTATCTTAAACGATTTCTAATTTATTATTACGTGTGATAACACCAGTAACTGCAGTAACTGAAGCAGCTCGTGCATACCTTAATTTCAATCGTAAAACACCAGTACAGTAACGCGTTTGCAGAGGTGGAGGTGTGAATGAAAAGCTAAGTCGAAACTGTCAAGCATGCGGCTACACCATTGAAATAACGAAGTGCGTACGAATGTTCTCATACGTGGGCAGAGATGTCCACACTTGAGTTCTATGAGCGTTCAGAGATTGCAGGCGGCCTTTATTTACTTAATATGCTTGAATGCGGTTAGTTCTTTGGGATACCTTAACCAATTTCCATTTACCAACATTTAGTGACATTAAGCAACTTTTACGGTGGTTAAATGTCCTTAGTGCCAAAGAAACCGTCCCCGATAACCGCACAGTTTATCTTCGATATGCAAAGTGAATTGGTAGGTATAAGTCATCGGATGCACGGTACCCATTAGCTTATTTTATAGGTACACAAAAATATAAAAATATGCTCCTTCACTAAAGGTTGAGTTATATATGTATGAGTTATGTATGAGTTATATCCAGTGAGTCGTCGGAGACCAGCCGTCGACGATCACAACAGCTTACTGTGTCGCTGAAAGTGTATTCCTCTTCGTTTCGCACACGTAAGCGAAGAATACGAGGCGTGTATAGGCTGGCGGGTTTCACATAGCACGGGTAGGGCCGTTCGATCGGGGAAAAACACAGGAGAGGCAGCTCGCAATGACTCCCGTCGGTTGAGGCTCGTAGTCGAGGAAGGCACCGTTCATTAAACGTACACTGCACGCGTTTGTACGCGAAAGCTTGTACGTGGAATTCGTAGGAAGGTCGCTGCTATAGTTCAATCGAAAAACACTTCACAAAGCGGCTGTTGTCTTCTTCAATCGCTCGCTCCCACCCCAGCCGCCATGTTTGCGGCTGCGAACGCGAGGATCACGTGAGTGGAGGAGGAGTGAAATTGCACTTTACTCTCTCATGCCGCAAGAGGTATGGACATTTCACTCCATCCGACGTTTTGCTAGAGTAGAACGATGCCCTCAAGAGTAGCTGGGTCGTTTCACTCCTGCAAAACCGGCTGCAGTTTTTAGGGTGTTTCAAGGAGTTGCCATCGGCAATGAATACTCTAAGCGCAGTTGAAGAGGGATGTGAATGCTAACTAATATAATAATGATCATGTTCTTTTTGAGAACTATGCCCACAACTACTTTCCAAATGGTGGACATATGAGCTGGGCTTAAACAACAAATATCAGTGGCGCTGCCGTGACAACTGGGCTTCTAGGCAGACGCAGGTTTGCTTTCCGGCATAAGTTATGTAACCCAGCTAACGCACTTGGCGAAACTCAGCCCCTTCCGGGAGGATATGCTGTGGCACAAGCCGATGAGTTCGTGACGACATTTCTGCTGTGCATCAGCGCATTGACCACGTGCTTCCTTCCACCCGCCTCTCGTGTCGTTGCAAGGCAGGCCAGTACGGCTCTGCTTTCGAAGATGCTCATTGTGCTAGTCACGTTGAAGAAAAGGCGCGCTCGCATGCGTGTCCGCCATCAGGAACAATGTTCAGCGGCGCGTGAGACATACCGCATCTCAAAGCCGGAGGCTTGTTGGCAGGATCCGATTGTACAATAACGCAAAGAGGAAGCCTACCAGCCTTGAAGCTGCTTACTTCTTCGGCAACTCAGTGCGCTGCCATCACAGCAACTGCTTCGGTATTCTGGAAAGAATGGAGCATTTTTTTTAAATTCGGTTATGCCCAGGTGAAATGTCCTAGTCATGGCGCTCGAATACTGCAATTTATTACAAAGAAAATGTTGACAATCATTTCAGTGCGCCGTTTGACGGCATGATGCATTCTTAAACAAAAAAATTACAGCATATCCACGGAGTAAATGATGATGAGTGGGCGAAGCTCGGGATGTTCATCGTAGATCGTGCCGTGTTCCGGATTAATTTATTTAACGCGCATGCTACGAATCCTCACGGTTCAACTATGCACAATGCAGAAGTGAAATCTCCCACCGGCACTTCAATGCAAGCAAATTAGGAGCGCATGCTATTTGCAGCGTTGTTCACCCGAATATATTATAGCTTCGATAATAGGAACACAAGAAACGTGGGATGTGACAGCGCTGTCAGTTGTATACTTCACTGCCGAAACGTCGGGCTCAGGCGTCAGCTCAGGTTGCGTTTTTGAAACTTAAAGGCACCGGCGCAACCAGACGACACGGAAGGAGAGACAAGGACACACGAGCGCGGACTAACAACTGGCTTTATTTGGAAAAAATGACGTGGTTTTATAAGTGCCTCAAGGATGCATGGGAAATGGAGGGGGACAAAAAGAATAAAAGGGGGGGGGGGGAAGGTGACATGTCAACAACGCAGGCGCAAAAACAACCAGGAAAGCACAAGAAACCAATCCAATATATTGCTTAGCAATGTAACCCCCCGATAGCCGCATCAAGAAGATTAAATTCCGCGTCAAACAGAGCGATAGATGGGGTGCTTATGCACTTGCTGCCAAGTTTTCTAATATGGTAGGCTTCCAGGCTTTCAAGAATGTACCAACTCGCCCAACAAGAGGTTTTGATCAGGTTGCGTTGTAGTACGCAATAATCTAGCGTAGCCGTTGCGTAGGAAGCAGTCTTCGTTCGCCCGCCTATTTTGACTGTCTCAGTGTACGGTCTTTCTTCTCCTATCTCTGGGCCACGAGAGCATGGGCGCCCGCCCAAATTTGCGGGAAAGTGGAGCCCGGTGCAGCTGAAGTCCAAGGACTCCGAGTGGTCAGCTGAAGCAACCAAATCAGTATTTCGAGCGCATTTCGATAAAGTTTGTTTCTTCCTTACAAAACTTCCTTGCTATCGGTTGTCGCTGCATTGCGCATTCACATTTACAGCTGTCGTGGGCTTTGATCGCACACATGAATGCCTAGTAGGACTGCTACTCGGCTACTTAACATCACTATCGACCCCGATCCGACTGATTATTCCGGATTGCGATTATCTCCTTTCTCTAGTATGTGCGTATTGCTTCCCCTGTGTCCACGCCGAGATCGGATGTGATTCGCCTAGTACAGCTTAGCGTGTGTCTTCCTCCTGCGCTGTATTGGAAAATAATTTCAGACGAAAACTTGAGCCTAAGTTTCAGGCTCCTAAAGTAAGATCAACCGTAGGACCTGGCTCGCGGCATGAGGAATTGAATTAAAGCAAAAGAAAAAATAAGAGCTTTACCTCACACACCGACATCTCTCGTACCTCCGCAGCAGGTACGAGAGATGTCACTTTCCGATGAGGGACCACGGGCTCTCCTTCATCCTCCAACACCGAAAAACGAGACTGATTGGCCCCGTTGCTTCAAGTGAGTTGCCATCGTCGATGAACACTCGAAGCGCAATTGAAGAGGGATGTGCATGCTAACTTAAAATAATAATAATAATCATGTTCTTTTTGCGAACTATGCCCGCAACGTCTTTCCAAAGGGTGGACATACAAGCTGGGCTTAAGCAACAAATATCATTGGCGCTGCCGCGACAACTCGGCTCCTACGCAGACGCAGGTTTGCTTTCCCGCATAAGTTATGTAACCAAGCTGACGTACTTGGCGAAACTCATCCCCTTCCGGGAGGATATGCTCTGACACAAGCCGATGAGTTCGTGACGACGTTTCTGCTGTGCATCAGCGCATTGACCGCGTGCTTCATTCCACCCGCCTCTCGTGTCGTTGCAAGGCAGGCCAGTACGGTTCTGCTTTAGAAGATGCTCATTGTGCTGGTCACGTTGAAAAAAGGCGCGCTCGCATGCGTGTCCGCCAGCAGGAACAATGTTCAGCAGCGCGTGAGGCATCCCCCATCTCAAAGCCGGAGGCTTGTTGGCAGGATCCGATTGTACAATCATGCAAAGAGGAAGCCTACCAGCCTTGAAGCTGCTTACTTCGTTGGCAACTCAGAGCGCTGCCATCACAGCAACAGCTTCGGCATTCTGGAAAGAACGGAACATTTTTTTTTAATTCGGTTATGTCCATGTGAAATGTCCTAGGCATGGCGCACGAATGCTGCAATTTATTGCAACGAAAATGTCGACAATCATTTCAGTGCGCTGTTTGACGCCATGATGCATTCTTAAACAAAACGAAACGCTTGCTGTCAATTACATTTCTTCCCTTGGCATTTAAGCACTCAGTTCGACGTCGTGCGATCGGATTCCAGCCACGACCGTTTCATTTTAGTGAGGATAAACTGTATAAAAAGAACTCCCATGCTAGAACACCCGCACAAGGGAATGCACCATTTATGTTCGCGTTAAACAAACCAAGGTAGTCAGAATGACTCCAGAGCCATTCACTACGAGCGCGTGCTTCATTACCGCACGACGGATTTGGCACCTAAAGCACCATCATTTGTCATCGCCCTCTTCGAAGGATTTGATGTTGGCACGATGGCTGAAGCCCATGTTGTCAGAAGTGCTCTCAAATGCCGGTACATTCCGCGCATTCCGGGAATCAGTGTCATGCAACCCAGTCAGCAAGGAAATCGCGCATGCCTAATTCTTTGGCATTCACCCAAGCGCTGGATGTATGTATGGATGGATGGATGGATGAATGGATGTTTTGAGCGTCCCCTTTATAACGGGGTGGTAGCGCGCGGGCCACCGCGCTCTACGTTTATCTGCCGGCAGGGTCACCTGCTGTAGTGGCATCGGTAGTGGCGGTGGCACTCGGCTGCTTAACCGTAGGTCGCGGGACAGAATCCCGGCCGAAGTGGCTGCCTATAGATGGGGGCAAAACGTTAAGGAAACCGTCAGCGAACGTTAAGCAAACGTCAGTGAACGTTAAGGAAACCAGTTGACTAAAATGTCCGGAGCCATCCACTACAGTGTCTCTGATAATATCATATCCTAGTTTTGTGACGTAAAACCGCATAAATCATCGTCAGAAATCAATCATCTCGGCGGGAACAAGATTTCGCTACCTTCTCGCTACTTTTGGAATTTATTTAGCTATTCTAAGAGATATCTTGAGATATCCCGTACAGTCAGCAACAAAAGCTTGCGGACCACGCGAGCGCGTGCCAAATTCCCTTTCCGTGCCGTCAGATCTCTCCGCCTGACGTGAATCCTTTTGCCACTCGCTAGCATGGCAGTTTTTTCAGGCCTATGCACTGAACTGATAGTTTGTCGCTTCGACATTTATGCGCGTTGGTCAACCTTAGCGCCTTTACCGCCAGGGGAATGTCGAATGTGCTGTCGCACCATACAAAATGCAAATCGACTCATTTGACATCACTGGCCGATTGGATCGTGGTTTCGGTATAGTGCGTTTTTGTTCATGTGAAGCGTCTCTCATAATCAGAACTGGTTTTGGGACGTAAAACCCCACAAAACAACATTGTTCATGTGAAATTAGTATAAAATTACCTAAGTATCGCGTTTTCGCGCACATGGATGACCATTACGTTGACACGGTCACAAAATCGCCGAGTTTACATTTAACACTATCCCATAATATGCACATTAGTGGCTACATTTGGTACACGTTAAAAAACTACAAGTCGGGATTAATTTCAAGTGCCGCTTTGGGGTATGAGATGAAGCATGTTCAGTTACGAAAGGAACACGAAGAGAGAAAAGCAAGCACGGGGAACAAAGTTGGGCCTGTTTGGGATGAGCATCGCAGTGTATTGAACTGCTCCTCTGTTCCTCGTCCAAGCAGAGTGCAAGGTGCGGTTATTTTTTCACGGTCTTCTTTTTTCAAAAAGATGGCGAGCTTGACTAGTTGGTGGACATTCATGTTTAAACCATAAGCTTTTTGAAGCGCACGAAAAAACGAAGGCGATGTAGTTCACAGGACAGCGCTAACTCACAAATGTGTCGATGCTAGAGGCCACAACCACAACTCGAAAGCGCTGTCCTGTCAAATTCTTTGTCTTTTCGCGTACTTAACGCCTTTCCTCGAGGTTAATTTTTTTTGCGTGAAGGTAAAGGCTTTTCACTGACAGATTGATTGACTCATTGATTGATCCATCCACTGCTTAATAGTGAGCGCTCGTAAAGTTCTCAATGTCTATTATCGTCGGCCCTTGGAAATGAAGCCCGGTCGCGAAACTCCGCCTGATTGTTAGTGAACTTGTATCCATCCATCGATTTTTGTAATCGTGGTGTACTTGAAAGAGCATCATGTTAGTGATGATAAAATGAATCAGCCGTGCTTCATTCATTCATTCATGCAATCTTTATTAATGGTAATTTTTATCGCGCGTCTTGAGAGACCTAGCAAAAGGCGCGAAAGGTGCCTGACTTGGCTACATCAACTGGATAGCAGCCGCAGCAGCGCCATATCATTTATTTCCAAATTATAAAACTGTTCGCCATGCATTCCCTTTTTACCAGCTTGATTTTCGTGTGTACCAAGTGAACGATCAACCAGGAAAGCACCGGAACGTAAGCGTATAGATAGATAGATAGATAGATAGATAGATAGATATAGATATATAGATAGATAGATAGATAGATAGATAGATAGATAGATAGATAGATAGATAGATAGATAGATAGATAATTGCGCCCGTGTACTTGTTTCCCCGTCACAATGTGTGCTGTCTTGCAAACTCTGTGTCATTGGTTTTCATGTTGTGCTCGCAAAAGTTAACGGTCGGCGTAGTTTTCTTTCATAACAGAAATAACATTTTACATTGATTAAAGCTCCGTGTCAATGAGAAGCACGGCGCTGCTGTGAGCGGTGCGGTACACACGACACGAGATCATGAAGTGCTCATGATGAATCTCAAATGCACCATTGCTATAGCCGAATGCAGATGCGGTATCTAAAGTGGCGAAGTGAATGTTACAAATGGGAACGTGAAATATCAGAAAATCAATGCGCAGCGCGCTACTAAATTCAACTGAGTTCTTCGAAGTCGCCCGTCCGTTTTTCTAATAATGCTCTAAACTGAGAAAACCGGGGCAGCATGGAGTCCCTATCGCGGGGTATTCTTCAATTCGTAGCCTGAAATAGGTCGTCAAGAAATAGATCATAGTGAAGAATTCAGCTGTAGCTTCTGCCTCAAAAAAATCAATTGAAACGGACATTACCACTGCTTACGGGCACGACATCACTCTTTTATTTTAAATGCCGAGCATTTCTTAGTCGCACGACGTCGCGCTTCGGCGTCGGCGGCCGGCGGCGCCATCAACACCCCCACTGCGCATGCTCGGCTCGTCTTGTGCCGGCCCAGGAAGACACCAGAAAAACTGTCGCTCCAGGCGGGCGTTTAGCAAGCCGAGCATGCGCAGTGGGGGTGCGGACCTCTCCCCCGTACTCCTCTCCCTCGAACGCAGGCGGTGTGTATATAAGCGGCGGAGCGCGCATTCGGAATTCAGTCAAGGGCGTCTTTACTTCGCTTTCGCCTGACTTCACGCTTTGCTCAAGAATAATAAATACGAAATAACAATTAAGCATTCCCAAACCATACCCAATTACGCAACATTCACGCGATACCCCCACCACTCTGCGACGCATGTACTGGAGTTCCCCCCGTGGGAAGGTGCGGACGGCACATTTTTAAGGGACACGGTTTCTCATCTGCATTGTCAACACCATAGTGCCAAGGAGGTCGTGTCAATCTCGGCATGGGTGTCTACGGCGCAAATGGGCACCTCAAGCTGCCCCCGTGCTTCCCGAAGCACCTGACCACGCAAGCCGCCGCTGTAACACGCTTTCAATGGTGAACACAATCTAATTTCTCAAAATAAAATCTTTAAGACTACAACCTAGAGCTTATCTAACGTCTACACAAACGATAGCTCCGCCTGCAAGTTTATTATACGAGAAAGCACAATTGTGTTGCAAGGAGGCGGTGCGGACGGGGCCTAATGAGGCTATGTCGTTCACTATATAGCGGTTCTTTTATTCATTCTTCCAGAAGTGCTTCTTCAATTACATTTTGCCCAGCCCCACAAAACGCTCACAAACTTTTTGTTTTCTTGAACACTCGGGCTTCTGTAAAGGCTTCACTACACCAAATGTACGTGTCAGTTCCAATGTTTTTCACAACATCCGTGGCAATACCTACACGGCTGCAGTGCTCATTTCATTACGACATACAGAGGCTTCTGATATATATATATATATATATATATATATATATATATATATATATATATATATATATATATATATATGTATATATATTGTAAAGAAAAGAGACATAGACACAGCGCCTTTGCCGCAGGCCGGCTGTTCTATTCCTCGTCCTTCTTTTTCTCTGCTTCTGCAGCACGCTTTTTCAAGCGCGAGCGTCCGAGCCCCAGTGCAGCTTTTCGCCATTACACTCGGCCACGACTGCGAGTGTCGGTAACGGCCAAAACCGCGTCTGGCGGGCGGCACTGGCTATGTCACTGTGGTCCATCTTGGCTACGCAATGATTTCTCCTGTCGAGGTGTCACTCAGTTAAGTCTCTGGTGGGCGAAACTGGCTACAGCGTTGCGGCCGCTGTTGCACGCGTTGCGAGCATGGTCTGCCAAATATGTCCGGCGAGCGGCATTGGCTGTGCCTCGCTGGTCGATCCTGCGTCCGCGGCGAGTTCGGGAGAAATTTCGCCAGTGGCGGACCAGGAAGCCGAAAATGTCTGTGTCGTGGTCGCAGCGGGCAAACGTTTCGTTGCAGCTTGTGACCGGGAGGACTTGAGCCCTGTACAACCATCTGTCGGACTAGCCGGTTATACTGACCAGCGAAGAGCCTGAATCAACGGACCTTGATGATAACCCTTTTGAAGGAATGGCGTCCACGTCCCGGGGTGTGTGGGCGACGTTCAAGCCAGGGGTAGACTTTGGCAGTAGTGACGGATCTTTGATAAAAGTGGCCTCATCCGCGGTATAGACATTGCCACTTTCTGGAGGGGCACAGCAGGGCGAATTGGGAACTTCAGCACACTCGGCCAATGACTGCCTTAACGGCCGGGGACATGACTGCGAGTTGTTTTGATCCGGACAATTCGAAGAAGCCAGGAAATGAAAAAGAAATGGCACCGAGCTCCCGTTTTTAGACAGTAAACTAGGAGCAGGAAATCAATAATCTCCCAGGGCAATCCTGGAGAAAAGCAGTTGCGGGGCAAAGATAACTACCGGTGAAATGTCAGAAGCAGCCCGGTGACCTATGGCCGAAAGGGAAAAATGCTTGCCGGGTTAGCGCCCCCTCACGTGACCTAAGTGCGTTTCACGCAGATTAATTTCCTCTGCCCGGCAGGCACTTTCGGTGACCTTGATCATGTGGTAAGGGAACGGAGTAATTTCCGGCTTGGTCTGCTTCAGGCGGGTGACCGTTATTTCTTAGAAGGCGAAGGAGTCCGGCGACAATAAGGAAAAAACCCGGAAGGCTGAAAGACAATGAATGCCGTTCATTTTTTGTTTCTATTGGCTTCCTTGACTGTCGCTAAGACTTCCTAGTTTTGAGAACACGCTTGTCCAAGCTGCCATTAATCACTCTCTTGCCAGTACACTTTTTCTCGTGGTACGTCGGATGTCATTATCATTCTTTTTTCCTCACTGCTTTTTATCCTTTTCATTCCTTTCATGGCATTCTTAATCGCTCGAATGTGTTGTGTAATGTAGAAGAAACGGGCACTTTTAGATACCTTACGATTTCCATGGAATCGCATTATTTGGTTGCGTTTCATCTGTGGCCGAAGTTCGCTAAGAAATGCTTAGAATTTAATATAGGCTCCACAAACGGAGCCGCATCGCGCTATTTTCCCATGGCAGAGCTCAACAGAGGAAGCAGTTGCTTAAGTTTGACGAAAATTTAAGTGTATGGAAAATGTACTTCCACACGGTGCAATGCTAATTAAATAAGGACCAGAAAGCTTCACAATTGACTTGTCAAATAATGGAGTTGGGAGCCTGCTGTACTGTATAAGCGTTGTTTAAATCGCGCCCGCCTCCCGCGCTGTAATCTAGGAGCTAAAAGTGCCCATCTCAAAGGGAATGTATTGCGCGCCATTATGCTATGCATGCATAAGATACTGCGTTTGAATCAAAAATTAAATGCAAATTAGTCATCCCTTTCTGTTTTTTCGAATGGGTAAGAAATCCATTAGTAACGGCGTTTTGCAACTGTTTGGTCTTTCACTCCCGCAGTAAGTCATTGCCCTTCGTGATTGCGGCAACCGTGAATCAAAGCGAAGTGTGGAAGTGACGCCCGGCCTTTTAGATGCGAAGCAACTTATGGCAGAGTTCAATCCGGTGGCGGTGGTGGTGGTGGTGGTGGTGTGCGGCTTGACCACCCTTACAGCGCATGCGCACACCCTCTCCACACACCTCGTCTCCACTCCCCCTCTCCGCACACCTCCTCTCCGAACGGCGCGCGTTGACTATGGATACGCTATTTCTTCGATGAACGCTTTACCAGCTCGCAAGGAACGAGAACGCGTCCTCGCCCGCGAAAGACAACGCTGACGCAGGCAGCGTCTGCTAGCGAGTTTCTTGATTGAAAAAATTACACCATCTCCCATCAAACCGACGCAAACGCGATACATAGTCAAACCGATGCAAACGCGGTGTGCACCCCCCGTGCTGCTTCGCATCGCCTCATGGTCCCGACGGGTTAAAGCTGGAGCACTCGCTTTGTCGCATCTATTCGTGCGCCAACTAGTTAATCGTTTCCTTTTCTTTCGGGATGTTCAAGATCCCTTTTTGCGAACTGTATGCCAGCTACGCCTCTGTCGCTCTTTACCTAATTATGTTGTTAGCACCGCAAGTATGCCTGGATCTACACGAGGCTACTTTAAGGAAATTGTGGACAGCGTCCGTTTCCTGTCTGTCAGGTTTTCAAATGAATATCTTTTTTCAGTTAATCGAAAGAAATTTTATAAAGACATTTGTGACATGATTTTTCCAGTACCTCTGTATAGAGCCATAAACAGTGGAGGCGAAGGCCAGGACGTACTCAAACGAGTTAAAAAAATGCAAGTTCCGTCAAGTGCAAAAACCTTCTTTTTTTAAGTTACACTCTGGTACTTTGCCAGTTCGGACCTTTTTGGAAGAGCGAGGTTTTTATTTGCCATGGGGATCCCATTGTTTTATTTGTAGAAAACCAGAGACAATAGATCATGTTTACTTGCACTGTTTGGAAGGGGTCTATTTCTGGGATGTGCTACAAAGGACGCTGAAGAAAGATTTGCCGCTACATCCAATTGGAATTCGGTTTTTAACTGTTGAAAACGATGATGGGCTCCCTTTCGACCTGATAATGCTGCTTGGCTTCCATTGTTTATGGCGAGCTCGAATGGCCGAGTTTCACTGCGACCCGGACAGGCGGCCAGCACGTGTACTCTTTCGAGAATGCATTGGCCAGTATAGTGATGTACTAAAAGATCAAGATTTTGTTCCGGATTGGGTAGCCAGGGTTCAACCTCTGGTTTACCTAAAGGAACTTTAAGAAATAACACCATCGAGACTACTGTAGTAGTCTGCATTGCTGTTTAAGAAAAAAAGAAACTGTATGTTACCTGCTATTTATGTTTGTGTTGTGTCAATAAACTGGTTTAAAAAAAAAAGTCCCCTTTAGCAGGAGATGGTGCAATTTTTTGTTGTTATGCCGCATCTAGACAAACATAAAAATACGACTGCCATCGGAATACAGCGTGGTATGTAGGGGCTATTCCGACGGCTTTTGAAGGGTGAGACCAGCGCTTTGACCGTCTTGATAAAGGTCAGGCTCTGACCGAAACGTCGACCAATAAATGGAATATCACTGAAGTGCTAAGTCTCATACTTATATCCATGCGGCAGCAGAAGCCACCTACTTATATATATATATATATATATATATATATATATATATATATATTATATATATATATATATATATATATAGTTTAGAAACAAATTGCGCACTTGCGAAAATCAAACGTTTATTATTCAACGTTTCGGCCGTGGCACGGCCTTCGTCAGAAACGAAGGCCGTGCCACGGCCGAAACGTTGAATAATAAACGTGCGATTTTCGCAAGTGCGCAATTTGTTTCTAAACTACTTTTGAACCGGACCCACAGGACTTCTTCCCCGAATTACGTATATATATATACATATATATATATATATATATATATAATATATATATATATATATATATATATATATATCTATATATATATATATATAGGCAGACATGCTGCCTTTAGGTCGCATAGGAGGGCTTATTGGGCAGCAGCCATCTCGCCATAAGATCACGTTCTACGTGACGCCTCCCGAGAATAAGAGCACGGCCGCTCGATTAGCAACGCACGAAGTGCGGCCTGCTACGTCGCGTGGCGAACAAAAGCGCACCTGTGAGAGGAAAGTTGACAGTTTTCGCCGCTTTTTCGGAGGGGGCGCCACTGCTACGGGACAACTCTCCCGGCTCTCGCCGCGCGGGCCGCTCCGCGAATCAGTACGGGACGAGTTTTCTGTGTGTGTCGATGAAATTCTGCACCTCGCTCGCACTGCCTGTGACTGCATCGTGTCGAGGTGCTTCTCGTATTGTGCCATTGCCTCCTATAATTTTGGTTGTGCTCGGCGCTGTGCGGCACAAAAGCAAGAAAGGGCGCTCAGATATGGTACCACGAGTTTCCGTGCGACGTAGATCGCCGTAAAGTATGACTAAAAACATTTCTCGACACGGAATAACTGGAAAATGAAGCGTGTGCGAGCCAAATGACAGGTCGCTGGTGTAGTTATGTCACTTCATTGACGGGGACTATAATAAGTCCACGAAGCTCAAGCTAATGCTTCCAACGGCTGTTCTGACGGCTGTTCCGGTGCTTGGCATCAACACTTCTACCGTACTGTGTGAAATGTCGGGAACTGACGTGTGACAGGGAGGAACAAAGCCACACCGAGGAGACCTGTGAGGTGTTTCTGAGCAAACTGTTGAGGCAAACAGAGCCGGAGACCTGAACGCAACTGTTCAGCGGTTCATACTCGCTTACAAGCCTCGGTCACGGAATGTGCTGCGACTTTGATGCAACGAGTCGCCTTGTCCGTGGATGTACGTGTTGTAACTTGTAAATACAGAAATGAGCCTGACACCGCCTTCCTCGACCTTTTCTTTTTTTTTTTCATTCAGTCAATCCGAACTAGTTCCGTCCTTGCATAGAAATCTAAACACACGTCTACAAAGCGGCTGAATTTTCATTTAGTTGTAGATGTCTGCCTCATATTTATAAAAAGCTGGAACTAAAGCAATATATAAGAACATTATTTGGCCAATCCAGTAAGTCGTATGCACACATTTGTAAGAACGTCTAATAAAACCAAGATCTTGCATTCCGGCCACTACAGAAGAGCGCCGCACCATTGCTCTATTGTGTTTATTTCACAAGTAGATTTACAGTAACAAATTTCACCGTTTGTCGCTTCATACCCCTTGCGCACATCTCGACGCATTCACAACGCGCGTAGTTTCATGCGAATTCATGGTCGCACACACGCGTGTAACTCATCACCACTACCTAGAGCCATATTGCACATTGGAACGGTCTTCCTGATCACATTGTATTCATTGCTAACCGTGAAACATCCCGTGATAACCTAATTTCGTTGCGCTTTATCATTGTATAACGTTCTACTGCTTGTAATATTTGTCTTGTTTCTTTCTTTCATATTTTTCCCTTTATATTTTATTTGATTAATTGTTGGTACTTTTCTCTTTTGTATACACGGATTCCCCCTTACTCAATGCCCTTCAATGGGCCTGTAAGGAATTTTGAATAATAATAATATTAATTACCGGTTTTTCTTTCAAGAGCAAACAAGCGCATCAAGCGAAGCAAGTATTCAAGCAGGCGATAAGGAACTTGCCAGTTATATTGAACGGTGGTCGCGTGTCGAAACCTGTGGCAAAAGTGCGCGGTTCGGGTTCGTGCGAGTCCACTAGCGGCCCAATGCCCGTACCGACCTCCTGGGTATAGTATTGATGTAAAAATAAATTAAAGATTTGTTGTCGCCATTTTTGGTGACGGCTACCGCTTTTCGCTTAGATAATGTAACATCATCGTAATACAATCCCTGGGTATAGTATAGTATTTATGTTCTTGCAGGCAGCGTAGAGATCTTATTTTGGCAAAGCAATACACATGCAGAACCAGCGGCTCCTCCCGCGTGCACTGGATGGATGCTATGAGCGTCCCCTTTGTAACGGGGCGGTGACATGTGCGCCACCAGGCTCGTAAGAAGATTTAAGAACTTTTCTTTTTTATCTCTCTCTCTTTAAATTTTCCTCATGCCTTTTAAATCTACTTCAATCAAATCGATCATACTATAGCAAAAACGGAAATTCATAGCCCAGTTCCCTGCTCCTTATGGCAGAAAGTCCATATTTTCCCTATAATTATTTTTGTCCGTTCTGTCTAGTTTTCTGCCATCAGTATGCTAACCGTCTCTAACTTATTTCAATCGCGGCTATGTTCAGCTTCCCGTTGTTCGCCGTAAAACCCAAGGCTTCATGAATGGTGGTGCCCAAACGTAGACCTGGGTGGATATTTCCGCATTCAATCAGAACATGCTCCGTCGTTTTCCGATCTTCCTCACAGCATGTGCATTTTTCTTCTTCTTTACTGAATTTCGCTTTATAAATACGCGTTCTAAGGCAGCCCGATCTCGCTTCAAACAATAAAGCGCTTCCTCTTGAATTATCATAAAATGCCTGCCTGTTTATTTCGTTTTTGCCCTCTCGGTAGTTATTCAGAGTCAGTTTTTTTTTTCTCCATCGCTGCCCTCCAGTAAATCTTCTGCGCCACTCGGACTTTTCCCTTTACGCTCTTGGTTGTCAGTTCTCTTAGAGCCGTATATTTACTGCTGAGCCCCCTAGTTCTCTTTCTCCACTGCGTGTCAACGCTCTTTCTATATAAATAGCGGAACACCTTCACTGCCCACCTATTCTCCTTCATATTCCTTAGCCTCTCTTCAAACCTTATTTTGCTCTGCGCTTCCGTTGCCTCAAAACTCGCCCATCCCATATCGCCCTTTACAGCCTAGTTTGTCATTTTCCCGTGAGCACCCAACGCGAGGCGTCCCACAGTTCTTTGATTCACATCCATCCCTGATTGTATCTCTGGCCTCATGCGCACCCCTGAGTTCCCAAATGTAAGCCCCGGTACCATTACCCCTTTCCACAGACCCCTAAGCACCTCGTACCTATTGTTTCCCCATAACGCTCTGTGCTTCATTATTGCTGCGTTCCTCTTTCCCTTTGCTGCCAAGGCTCTTTCGTGTATCTCCACGTATCTATCACCCTCATTTATCCATACGCCAAGGTACTTTAATTCGCTTACTCTCGGTATTTCTTGGCCCTGTATGGATACCGCCTGGTCGTTGGGACCACTGAATACCATCAATCCGCATTTTGTTACACTAAATCCTAGTCCTAGAGCCTTGCCTTGTCCCGTAGCAGTGGCGCCGCTAAGGCTGTGCGGAGAACTACGCTTGTCACACCGGTTTCGGGCGACGTCGCAGGCCGCACCACGTGCGTTTTTATCCAGCGGCCGTGATAAGAGTGTGCCACACCCGCCGCCGTGGTTTCGAGTGGCGCTGCCTAACACTCCCAGGATTACATATACATAAAAACCCAATAAAGTGGACGGAGGCACGACCGCCTTCGTAGCTCCGCGGTACAGCATCGGACGCGTCAACCGAAGGTCGTGGGTTCGGTTCCCACCGAAGATAGGTGTGTCTTTTCGCCCAGTTTAATTCCTTACTACTCACTCGAAATTTACAATACCACAATTATGAACTTGGAAAAACTTCTCCTATGCTTTCCTAGGCTTCAATGTTTATTGATTCATTAATTTCTGTGTATATGATCGTGTGTCCTCTTGAGTACCGCATTTTCCTCTCTACTGCTCCTCCTCGCAGAACGAAGTTGCGATAGCGTTGATGGCTTGTAGGCTGTCGATTTTCTCATTTTCTCCAAAAGCACATAAACACCCTCACCTACTAATTAAGCGCGCCTTCCCCCTTTACAAAGGAAAATATAGTGGGTACCAGGTGACACCAGGAATAAATTTTGGTCCTTTGACACACGTATGTGCTACATAGATTAATCCTCTAAGAACACCTCCATCCCAAAGGAACATACGTAGCCGTGCCACACTGTACTAGCGTAGCATCGGTGAAATAACTACTCCAAACCGCGGTTCCCTAATTCTTCCGAGACCTCCTTGGCACACCGCGAATTGTATCCACGACTTGCACGCATTGCTTCTTTTGAGAAAAGATCAAACACGCAACGGCGAAGGCTATGGACGCCTGCGACCAGGGAAATGAGAGCTAGAAAGTAGTACAGCCTCGCTCAGAAACAATGTGGTTTCGATATTTGGAGCGCACATCCATATAAACGCAATGGCAAACACCGTGCAGCATCGCATTGTCATACGAGCTTATGTGAGACTGTTTACGCTCGGGTTTCCTCAACGATCAATAATTTCCTCGAACGCTTGAGTACCTGAGGTCTGAGGCACATGTCCAAAAAGAGAAATTCCGGAATACCGTCTCCGTTGCGAATCAGTTATCCTGTAGCTGTTGCCGTACACGTAGGTCTTCATGAAAGCAGGATTTCATTATAGCGTTCTGTCGACTTTTGGGAGCCCAGTAGGCTGCACTGAGTTTTAACCACTGGATATCCGAGGAAAGTGATGCGTTTTCTTGGCCCCGAAAGCATCGCTAACGAACGCCTCTCGGCCTCTCCCAATGCTAGCGAAAACAGACGATGTAGCCACTGCACCCTTATGATGCATCCAGTTTTGCCAGAGTCAAATGGTGTATGAGTATGATGATGATGATGATTTTGGTTCGGTTAGGAAAGGACGCTAATTTCTGCAGCCCATGTGGGGAGCACGGCTAAGCGTCCGTAAAGGAGGGGGAAAGGGAGTGAGAGAGATAGAGAGGAGAGAAAGGCCGTAGTGGAGGGCTCCGGAAATTGAGACCACGCGGGGTTCCTTAACGTGCAGTGACAACGTACAGTACACAGGCCTCTGGCATTTTCGCCTCCATCGAAAATGCGACCGCCGCGGCCTGGATCGAACCCGCGTATTTTGGGTGGCAGCCGAGTACCGTAACCACTACACCACCGCGGCGGACTATGAGTATCCTCTGTTATCCATGCGCTACTAACGCGCTCATCGCTTTTCCCTTTTGGCAAAAAGTGACTTTTCAATGCGAAGCATTTCCCAGCGAACTTCGGCGACTTTGAGCGTGTCTGTCTATCTATCTATCTATCTATCTATCTATCTATCTATCTATCTATCTATCTATCTATCTATCTATCTATCTATCTATCTATCTATCTATCTATCTTGCCGCCTATACGGCTTTGTGCTCTCCTGGCCGTTTCGTTAATGGGATGTACACGAAAATTGGTATTCAACAGCACGACTGCATGGCGAACATAAATGACACGTCATAATAGAAAAATCATGATTTGCATGTCATGAGCGGCATGATTTACGTGCAACGGTCTTGGGGCTCTAGCGGCCGTTTCGTTAACTTGATATATACCAAAATTGGTATGGCGAGACAACAATGTATGACGACCATGGGTGACACGTTCTTAGAACATGAATGTCGTGACATGCATGTCATGAGCGGCATGATTTACATGCCACGCGTTTCGTTAACGGAATGTATGCCGAAATTGCTATGGCACAACACGACTGCATGACGAACGTAAATGACAGGTCATAACATTAGAATCATGACATGCGTGTCATGAGCGGCATGGTTTACATGCCACAGTCTTGGTGCTCTCGCGGCCGTTTCGTTAACTTCATATGTACCAACATCGCTATAGCGAGACAACAATGCAGAGACATTTTACGTTCCTAATGCGTGCTTCGAATTTCCTTGTTTTCCACTGCACGTGGGATCTGGCATATTTTTTTTGCCTATTTTTGCATAGCTTGCGAAGCGTCGCGCTCGGGTTGAGGCGGGAACCTACCCTTCTTAAATGTGAATATGCGGAATCGCCACTACGGAACTCCCGCCCCCTTCTCCATTTTTCAAGAGTGCACTCTTAGCCATGCTGAGCGGTGCGCGTTTCGCGATAGCGCTCTTCCCAACCTCTTTTTATGAAAGCTAGTAGAAGCATAGGTGGCTATTGTCGAAAGCTAAAGCCTTCATTTTTCGTTGTGCCTCAAGGTGCTGTCTACATCGATATGACTGAATAAGACACACAATGTTGCGGCGTTTAAACTCTGGCACTTTTAGAGCAAATCACCCGTTTTTTAGCGGGTCTCTTTCCAGAACGATGCAACGTAGTCCCCGCAGGTATGATGGTTTCTACGTATGCATAGTAATACAGCATTAGAATTGCGCGTGCGAATTGACAGAAAACGTGCGCCGACGCCATGTACGTGGCGCAAATGGTGTCGCAATATTTAATGGCTCCGTCGAAGAGGATAACCGAAGCACTGAAGCGTATCGTAAATGTTTGCCAGACGCGGTTGCGCTAACCTCGATGTCACAATACACGCGAATGGCAGCGGCCCGAAATCCAGTACCTTCAGGCGTGTTGTACGTCCCAACATGTACACACTGCTCGGTGCGAGAGACACCTTGCAATGATGGCGAAACAAAGAACATGCTGTTACATTGTGCCGAGCTCTTTAGCTTTAGTTGAAGAAGGATAAAGAACCGAAATGTGAAGTCAAGAACACAGTCTGCGGGCTAGACACTGTCTATTACACAAGCAACAGTATATCGACCAGCCTCGGAGAGGTGACGTAAGAAGGCCATTTTTAGCAGCGGGTATTATGGAATTCGTACTTACAGTGTGCGAGGGAAATCGATAGAACAGTTGGCTTTGTCTTTCTTTTCTTTTGTTTATGAGAAACAGATGTTCGTGACGGCCATGAGTTGAAGTTCTGAGGTCATACCACCAAGCGGGTTCTCTGTAGGTTGTCGCGAGCTGAAGCGTCAATAACGTGGGATCATGTTAACCCTATTGTAAGCGCATAACCGCCGTTCCAAGAGCTTGATTGGTTCCTGTAGTGCCCTCCACCCCCTATCCCACTTTCTTTTCTTTTTCTTAAAGCAAACGAATCAAAGTAAACAAAATTGCCGCTCGCCTCAGCAATATATGCCACTATGCGGGCTGCGCCAGCTATTGAAAAAGAAACTAATAAATAACAGTGGCTTTCTTACTGTTTACAATACGTATCGAATACTCATGTTATAGTTCAGGCTTGCACTCGGTTACGCTTTGCCATCGTATAGAAAATTAACCGCCCTTAGCTCCAACATGGTTTGCCCTAGTTACACGCTCGTAGCTGAGCAAACCAACGAAATCACATGAGCCTCATCTGGCATCTTTGGGACGATAATGGAAATATAATTACTCAGACGTCGACACATGTCCTATAAAGTTACGTGTTAGCTCGTTTAATGTTGTTGCTCTTCCATGTTGAGAAGGTCAGCGGTTTTCAATGCGTTACTCTCAACATTCTTCATTGCAAACTGACGTATCCAGTTTGACAAGCCACGTGACGCGCCAGGCCAGTCTGCTGCACTGCCAAAAACGGAAAGCTTCAGGTGATGGGGGTGCGGCCGAGTTGTCGCTGATAACTACGACCTAATTTTCAAGTTTCGCCAACTTCACGTCTTCAGTGTGCTTGAAAAGGTTCCGCCGTGAGTTCGTCAGTACCGTGGAATCCGCTTCTAAGGAAACTCGGTACAGAGAAAACCGCCTTATATCGAACACACGTGGTCGTTTTAGCACTACTGGTGTGAAATATATTCTTTATAGCGAATTTTACATTGGATGTTCCTGCCTGGTGGTTGCTTTCGATAAACACCTAGTGCACCGTTGCACAGGGTTGCCATAGTAGCGCGGCCGTGGCGGTACTTGACAACGTCAAAGAAACGAAGCACAGAAATTGCGCAACTGCTACAGCACAGCATATTGTGCGAAAGATAAGTGCCTTCCATAAACTCCCACCTGAAGGGGGGCACGATTACGCCGGAGGTATGCGTTCATATTCCCTGCTCTCTAAATAAATTCGAACATTTGCAGAGTCTCTGTCACACAAGAATAATAACTGTAATACGCTATCTCGCCTCCTTTTCTGGCTTTATCGCTGCGCACCTCCGTACTTCCCATTCATCATAGGCGCACACCTATCAGCGTGGCATGATAATCCGAATAGATAAATAGCTAGTAGTGGTTCGACTGTATCGAATAACTCGGCATGTTTAAGAAATTCGGGAAAGTCTTGTTGCTCGCTATAGCTGGGTTCGCCTTTAGCGTTGTGCTACACTGTGATCGAGTAGTTTGTGCATGTTTCTCTTATTTGTAGTGTTGTGCTTGATCAAATGGCTAGTAGCCACGTTTGTATGATTTTTACTCTCGTCGATGAAGTAGCGTGCGCGTTTCTCTGGTTTGGGGTGGTGTGCTTTTGTGGGACCAAGTATAGTCAGTGTGTGCATTTGTGCAATCGGAGGGATGTCCTGACCTGTGTGACGTCGCGCGACGGCCATCTTCAATTCGGAAGCCCGCATGGACTCCGTATAGGTAGGGCGAAAATTTTGGGTATAAGTGGGCATTTTTCGAGCTTCTGCACAGCAGCTACGTAGCGAGCAGTTATGCACTATCGCAGGATAAGAGGAATTTAACTGTGACCAAGACAATGCTCAGCACAGGAGCCACCACTTCTGGTGGCAGCTGTCGCATTTTCTTTCCGTGAAAATTCCGTATGGGCATACCTTTGCTAGGTTTGCTGGCATGAGACAACGCTTCCCCACCTCCCTCGCGGTGGGTTCAGAGAGAACTGTCGAATGGATCGTCCCGCGCTCGATTGCAACGTCAATGTTTGCGAGCCAGTTGACGTGGAGACGCCTACATTCGGAACGCAGTTACTGTGAGGAAATGTGTCCTAATTAGGGTGTACCTTCTCGGCGTCTCTGTCGACGATAGGGCTGCAGCCAGTGCGTTTGGTGTTCGCTGAACCACGGTGAACCGCGAGTTTTCCGCTGAGTTTTGCTCGAGTGCTGCCTGTCGACTCGAGTCTTGCTACGGGAAGCTCCTTACGGCAAGAGCGTGAAGTAGCCTAACACTTGCGGTAAGCCAACAATACAGCGTCTAGTAGCTGCACGATCAGCTCACTTACAACTGTTACCACTTTATCACCATGAATTGCTTTCTCAGTTGCCGTTGCCTAATTGGCATATTAAGTGCATGTGTTTACATTGACATGCATACACCGTTTTAGATTAATTTCCTTTTGGCATTTAGCATTAACTAGATTATTTTCGGTACACAGTCTTTCGTGACTAAACCACATGCAGTGGCACCCACTAATGCCAATTTGTACAAAGATGGAAAAGAACTGTAGATGGCATGACAGGCTCAGCAGATGCGTGCGAACCTCTAGGCACGTAACCTACGAGCCTGCCTAGTGACAGTAGAGGCATATGCAGGGTTCACACTATGTTGAGGTAAGCATCATTAAACGGTACTTTCGTCCTGTTAATAACACAAATGCTCTTACTTGCCGTGCTGTTATGTCCATCTGCCTTCTGGTGCAATGCCCACAATATGGTGTGAAGATTTAGTGCTGTGTTCTGTGAACAATAAGTGTGCCGTAGTTTTGTCAGAGGCAGACAACCGTACAAATATTTTTAACAAATATACAACTTTCATAAAAAAATCACTGTTGCATGTCAATAAATAGGCTACTGCCTCGTGAAGCAAGCAGGAACGGTACATTACCTTGACATTTTCCAACACCAGCAGTTCATTAATCTGGGGCAGCGAAATTGAACAGGCGTGGAGGAGCCAGCAGTAAGGCCACTTTGAGCCGCTGTTGCCCTTTTGGGAGCAGAGCAGCTGCTCCTTGCTAAAAAGAAAGAAAATTATTTCGGTGCGCACATTTCCGAATTATTTCAGAAGGTGCGCACGATTCAGCTACCTGCACTTCAGGTTTCTCTTTGAGCAACCTTTGGCCACATTTTACCATTTGCGGGAGTTATTGATCAAATGATCTTCAGGAAGGCAAAGGCAAAGCGAAAAAAAAAAGATAATTCGTTATTCATGCCTTAGAACGCTCTGTCGTTCAATATATCATGCGTAAGGAAAGGTTAGATGAGAACTACAACCGAAGTACTCTCGTTTGAAAACTTTGGCCACACATTTATGCAGCAATTTACTGGTCAGTAATTCGTGGCACATAACGAACGCATGTTCTACGTGCTGAACTTGAAAAACCTTTTGCTTCAGGATTACAGGCTACGTAGCAGTTCTCTGTCATAACAGAGGCTCTCAGCGGCAGTAGGATGTTTTAGACTACCACTGCAAATATAAAGAATGTATCCTATGCTCCTGGCTCGCTAGTGTGACTCTGGGTCCCAGTCATGTGTTCAATAAATGTCTTCTTTCTTCGTGTTCGATGGTGGATGCTTCTTCGATATAGGAAGCGAAAGTTCGATAAAGGTACAAGTTTATTTACATTGATTTACAAAACTGCACGAACTTTGAATCAACAACATCTCAAAGAGTTCTCGTAGGAGTGACCGTCGTTTCGTCTTTGCTCGTCCGCTCCCCGAGTCCGTCTCCTCCTCTGACCCGTTAAGGTCACCGTTCCCACGCCTCCGCCCGCTGCGTTATTCTTTTGGTCCCCCTTCCTCTTAGTGGCTCAAGCACGTGGGTTGTCAAAAGAGCAACAAAATATGAGGGGAAGCAAACATGCATTCCTCAACACATGAGCCATGGACAGTCACCAAAACTCGCCTCAATGTACCAGGGCCCCTTTCGCGTGATTAACCAAACTTCCCCGGCTAACTATATCGCGGAGCCCCTCGACCCACCCTCGAATAAGCGCCGTCGAGGGCACGAAATTGAGCACGGTCAGCGTCTGAAGCCTTATCACGATCCACCGGTGCTGTCTTACCCGTAGATCGCCGGGACGGCTTCCTTTTCTGAGGGGGAGATAAATGTACTGTAAATGAAGGGGGTAGTGGGCATATGGCTTACAAGAAGAAGACAACGAGTTTTCTCTTTCGAAAAAAAAAAGCATTCGAGCAGCGCGAGGTACAGCTGCGAAGCTCTGGTGTTCCTTCGAGTGAGGATTGGTCACGTTTAACTGTTTCTAGTCTTCCTCTTAGATTTATCTGTTGTCTTTTCAGGTACATCTGCATGCCGGTTTCCGGTCCCGGCCAGGGCTCGCCCTGGTCGGCTAGTCGCCCTACCGATTCGGTACCACTGCTGAGTTTCTTCCGGAATGGAGTAAGCTGTTTGCCTGTGGCGCTTGCACGAACCGATGGGGGAGCCATTCGGCTGAGTGAGTCGGAGCTTTTCCAGCAGGATCTGCGCAAAATAACCGGTCGTAACTTGACATTGAGGAGGTGAGGCGTTTTGGCAAAACTGGTATTTTGTGCAGGTCATCCAATCTAGAATGCTTGACCGACTTGCTTGCCTGCACAAGGTTTGCGCACACTTCAGTTCGTGCATTTATACCACCTCATCTCGCTTGCATGAAAGGCATTGTTCGTGGTGTACCGACAAATATCTCGCCGGAGGCTTTCTTAAAGATGCTTGCACCGGCTGATGTAGTCTCAGTTTACAGATGTAATAGGTCTATAGGCGATACACGGATCTCTAGCTGAGAGCGTTATCGTCTTGTTTGCCGGTTTAACGCGCCCATCTGAAGTGAAGGCATGGCCGTATTTGTTCCGTGTAGAGCCGTCGACGCCACGACCACTACAGTGCCGGAGCTGCTGGCGGTTTGGACGCAGTGCCAACCCTTGCAGGTCCTCTATGCGATGTGTAAAACGTGGTGGATCGCATTCCACATCAGACTGCAACGTGGAAACTCCCTGGTGCTGTTAATGTGAGGGAACCCACATTGCTTCAGACAACAGTTGCCCTGCCCGAGGCCGCGAGTTGCAAATCATTGAGATCATTGAGAAACGGCATTGTTCCCGAACAGAGGCTGTATGGTTGTTAACAGAGTGCGATAGTGGCTATGCAGCTGTTACATCTCGTCAGTCCATATCTCTAGCGGCTACAGTCTCTGCTGCTGTTGCTACAGCAATTGATAAGGTCATACCTATTGTTATGGAGCGCCTGTTCAACACATTTGCTGAAGACTTGACCGAGATGCTAGCTGCTAGGTTAAACGGGCTATGTAACTCTTGTCCGGTTGCTGCCGCTCCTGCTGGTGGACCCGCGTGTCCTGAAAGCGATTCATACAGTGAAAATCAAATGGAACTTGTACAAAATAAGCCCACTGTTGTCAGCTCACCATCACCTGTTAATGCCGAACCCAGTAATTCTTTTGGAGAGATGAGGCTGGGAAACGTTGCTAATAAACGTAGGAGTACCCCATTATCTCCGACACAGTCATCCTTGTTGAAGCCCAAGAAAGGCTCTACTGCTGATAAACAGAAGCAGTACGTATTGCGTTCTGCAGTCGAGTCGACTATCTTAAGTTAATCATAGCTCGTTCCACAATGGAATTGCCGGTCTGTATTCTCAGGTTGCACTGACCTTCTTTATCTAGTACACAAAATGGCTCCTGCTATTATTTTACTTCAAGAATCATGGCTTTCTACACATCTGAAATTTGTTATTAATAGTTTCCGAACATTCCGCTTGGATCGCCGAGGTAGGGGTGGCGGGTTGATAATTTCCCTTCCAGCTGAATTGGTCGTTTGCGCTCCGACTGCCTGATTTTACTTCAATATTCCTAGCATAACTTCTGGCTATTGCATTGGCGAGTTGGTAATTGAGCCCGTGCCAGACTAAAGTAATCATTATTACAGATGCTTTGTCTGTCTGTTCGCATGTAACATCTCCAAAGCAGTCGCCCTTACTGAAGATTTTCTCGACGCTTGCACCGCCTTACATATCAGAGGTTCGCTTGGTCTGGGTCCTTGGCCACACTGGCATTTTTGTGAATGAATCAACTGACTCGCTGGCAACGTCATCATTAGATGGCCCAGTGTTAATATAGATGGCCCAGTGTTAAATATAAATACATTTTTCGTTTATCTCAGCGGGGAGGTTTAAACGCGTTCTTCTTCTGAGATGCAGTTAGACATTTCTTCTAGATTAGTTCAGATCCCTTCAGATTATTTCAGATCCCTTCTAGAATATTTCACATCCCTTTCAGACACCTTCAGTTCGCATGGAATACGGACAAATGCCTTTCACGTCAGTGAGAGTGACTATAGCGAGTCTCAGATGTAGAGCTCCAAGTGTAAATTTCTATCTTAATAAATCTGGTTTCTCCTTAACTAACCTCTGTATGGTAGGCAATCAGCCAGAAACGATTGATCACTTCCTTCTGTCTTGCCGCCGATTTTCTTCCCTCTGCCGAATGTATCTAAATTTAATATTCCATAAACTGCGTTTACCTTTAACAACACCAAATGTTTTATCTTTTGGTGCCTCTCAGCCGTCATGCTGTTTTGTCAGCATAACATAAACTTATCGAAGCCTCCGGAAGACTACGGTGCTAGTGCTGTCGACCTCAGGGTTTCGTTCCCAATGTTTTCTTTAGTAAATTCTAATTATTATTTTTAATCAGAACTTCTTCCTTCCTTTCTTTCTTATATTTTGGCCTTGGCCTTTGAATTTTCATGCTCTCTATATCATTACTTGTAGCGTGGCCAATCCCCCTCGTGGGTATGTGCCAACTATAGAGGCCAGAACAACAACAACAACAACAACAACAACCTGGCTTTCGGTGCTCGATCAGCTGTGGTACCTCTCGCTGCTCTGTTCGACGTAGCAGTTATACATTTCTGGTTTATTTTTATTTCGAGTTTTTCTACGTCGGGCTTTTCTTGTTTATTTTTGATGGAATCTTAACGGGAGCGGGTAATCAAAAGAGAAAGCGAAGCAAAAAAGAAACAACAGAAAAAATTCAGTGCCCAATGACGGGAACCAATATGACCAACGATGCTGTGGTATATCGACCGTCCGCTGAGAAATTCTCTGTTGGCGCGGCTGGGTGGACGGGCGCACTTTGCTACAGAAACTATAGTCGGGTACAACTTTGGAAGGCAGAAGAGGCCCCGCCCAGATGACCGAAGCGCAGCAGCCAGTTGCCTCTGCGACCAAAGAAGTAGTCCCGGTCAAAAAAATTGTGACTGCTTCTAAAACGCGTATTTGTCGGTATAAATAAGATTTGTGTATCTTGACGAGTGCTTTGGTAAAACTCTCATGATGGAAATGCTACAGCACATGCCCTGATGCGAGAGAAATAGAACTACGTGCCTTCTACAACGCTGTGCGTCGTCTGCTACGGGGCGAGATCGACGGCACTGGACGTGTAACTATAAAGCTGTCGCTGGTTTAATAGCATAAGAAACGTATATACTTTTTGTGCGTTTGCACAAGCTTATTTTTTTAATGTGCTAGGTTCTTATTTATTTTTTTATTTATTTATTTTTTGCGGTTGCAAACCTGCATTCTCGTGAGTTTGCGCGTGGCATTCCGTCCCTGTTTTCGGCCATTGAGCCCAGTGAGGTGTCATCGGAACGCGATCCCTTGTTGCCGAACGAGCCTCGTGTCGCCTCGACGGCCACACCACCAAGGAGCTTCGGCATGAACAAAAGCGGCCACATCCTGAACAGCGATTCACGCAACATGACCTTCCACTGCTACACGTATTAGCGCAACAAGCAGCCTGAAGACAGCATGGAGGACACAAGCAAGCTTGTCGCCGATATGCTGGGTGTCAGCTTAAGGACTGTGTTCAGGGCGAGGGTGGCCAACTGACGACGCCCTCTCGAAAGCGCCCACGCAGTGCGGAGAAGCGAAGACGCAGCGCAAAGTTTGACAACTTCACGTTGTGCGCGCTGAGGTCATGTGTGCACGATTTCTTTCGCAGCAACGAGATACCGACGGTCGAGAAGATAACTACCGAGTTATCGAAGCGCATGGAACTCGAATCACTAAAGCGGTGTACTGTGCGTCGCCTGCTTGCCGAGATCGGCTTCAAGCACGGAAAGAGAAGCCGCAACTCGCTGCTTGTCGACCGGGATGACATCACTGATTGGCCGGATCGCTACCTCAGTGAAGTGGAGTGCTACCGGGAGGAATGCCAAAAGATCTTCTAACTAGAGGAGACATGGGTGACGGCGGGACACACTCGGTCGATCGTGTGTACAGACACCGTGGTCAGAAGCGCGGACGCCTATTCGCTCGAGCAAATGGCCTGACGACGGGCCTAAAACAACCTTCTGGGAAAGGTCAGCGCCTGATCGTGACGCAAATCGGCAGCGAGGATGGCTTCGTCGACGGCTACCTGGATGTATTCTGAGGCCATAAGACAGGCTTCGTCGACGGCTACCTGGATGTATTCTGAGGCCATAATACAGGCGACTACCACGAGGAAATGGACGGCAATCGCTTTGAGGGCTGGTTCAATGACTTTCTGCAGAAGTTGCCAGTGAGTAGCGTGTTTGTTTTGGACAATGCACCTTACCATAGCCGGCGAGAAGAGAAATTGCCGACGACGGTCTGGAAGAAGGAAGAGATACAGGAGTGGCTCACGAGCGAAAACATCACCTACGGGTAAAGGATGATAAAGAAGCAGCTGCTTGAGCTGGTTGCATCTGTAATGTCATGCTTTCTGAGGTGCATCGTAGACAACACAGCTGTAAAGGCCGGTTGCATTGTACTCCGGCTCCTGCCTACCACAGCGAATTTAATCCCATTGAGCTTGTGTGGGCCAAGGCCAAAAGTGGCATCGTTGCGGACAACAGAGACTTCAAGCTGTCCATGGCTCGACGCCATCTTGAGGGAGAAAATTAAGCAGGTAACGGCGGAAGACTGGAGGAAGAGCATTCAGCACGTGATGGACTTGGAGGCAAAGTTCAGACTTGACACGTCTGGGAGTAAGCACATTCAACCCATCATCATCCAGCTGGATGAAGATGACACTGAAGAAAGCGACTCCGACTGCGAGCTTTCTGGCATTGAGCCACTCGACGAAGCATAGCGGCTACTTATTAATGAAAGAACAGCCCTTACTATGGTTACCAAGTCTTTGCCGGTGGGTTTGCAATAGCCAACCATCCATTCCGCGACCTCTCAAATAAATAAACCGTTCCATTTATGGCGTCTTCCTTATAATAGAAACTCAATTCTGATAAACAAAGTCCTGCACACACCGTGCTAGATTTAAGGAATGGCATAGAAACACACTTAACCGCTGGGATATCTGAACTGAAACATTATTGTTAACCCTGGTTATCGTTGGCGAACTCAAAATGCTCATTCGGGCAACCACTCTCGAAGTTGACGCGCCCCATAGTGAAATAGCAGTAGTCCGAGCACGCTTTATGGCTCGGTTAGCAGCCTGCACTGAAAATGACAGTCATGTCATAGCGAGTGCTGGTGAAATAGCAGTAGTCAATACGAAACTGACAGCCCCTGTTAGCAGCTTGCACGCCAAAGCACATTCATGTGGTGCATTGTTTACTTTGGTTATCTGGCTCATACAACTAATGCGAATAAGAGAACAAATATAAAAAAAACATCATTAGCTTAGTGAGCCCCAAAAAGCTCATTCAGGCAGCCACCGTCGAGCTTGACGCGCCCATAGTGAAATAGCAGTAGTCCGAGCACGCTTTATGGCTCCGTTAGCAGTCTGCACTGAAATTGTAGTGTTGTCATGGCCAATATTTAATTTATTAATCTGACTCGGGCAAGTAACGCGAATGCAAGCAAAATTATTAACGTGATTAACTTTGCTAGCATTTTTTGTTATATTTACATACCGGAAAATTGCTCAGCAATGTTGAACGTGTTTTAGTAAGTCACTTTGTTCATTACAAGCCGTAGGCAAAGTGACGGCACAGATTCAGACAGTGATTTTGGTGAAGTAATAAGTGATGAAAGTGCAAAAGGTCTCACAGCACTGCTTTGCTGGACTGCATTCACTAGAAAACTGCGTTTGTAATAATAGAAGTGTCACTGACAGGAAATGATATCCCACTGCGCAGTGGTATGTATATGTACCACCACATGTGACGGGCAGCCAAACCATCTGTTTATTAAGAGTGAACGCAACAACATAGCAACGTGCTGTTTCACAATATGGCACCCTTTCATGTGCACTTCTGGTAAGCTGCCGCATGCATTGATGCTTAAACATATTAACAGGGATAAGAGACGACGTAACTGTGCAAGCCACGTGATGCTTTTAACATTTTGTATGTGTCAATGTTTCTCTTGTCCCAGCTGATAGAACTTTCTTTAATTCAAGTTTGTTAATCACGTTGCGGCAACAGCACAAGAAGCAAGGTCAGAATAGCAGGAGAAAACAAAGCAAGATGGCAGACTGAGGAGGCAAGGTAGACGACGGAGAAAGGCTTTAATGACATCGAAGAGGCCAGCCCTGCTATTCACAGGACTTGGTGCTTTGAATGAGACGAGTTAATGAAATTGTAAAAGATGTGGCTGCAGCATGCTTACAAGAACAAAAGCAAAAATAAAAGGACAGAAATGGGAAGAAACGTATACACGCACGGAAGCACTCACATATTCACACACATGCACACAAACACGAGCGCGAAAAACTGAGATCTAAAATACACAACAAGGGTAACATAACAAACATACACAAACACGCAAGAAAACATGCACACAGATTTAACGCAGACGCGAGTAGAACTATTAGGAGTCAGTTCACAAGCAGCTGTGCTTACTTTGTCGTACATCTTTTAATGCACATATTGGCTCTGTTGCCTTCACTGCCACAGGATTTTTTTAGTAGCGACCTATCACGACAATCGAAAAGCAGCGCAAAGCTGTGTTGTGGGGAAGCAAGTCGAGCGCTGGCAGCACAACTTATGCGCGATTGTGTCACAGCAAGCATTCCACAGCTGGCGCGTGCAGTGAGCATAGAGTTCTAAGCCACACAGCAGCGCGAATTCATGCCAAGCTCCCTTGTAGCGGCACCAGTGTATCAGTCATAATTTTATATTAGCACTGAGGCTGACATTAAGGAAACAAACACTGCTCCCAAACACCTGACCGTTAGCAATCTAATGACACTCTCTCAAGCAGTGCGTGTTAGTCACTGATGGTTAGCATTCATGGAAACCCATCAATCGACGGTGCTACACAACACTCGAACGACGCTGCTAGACGCATGGTTATCTTATCACACTGCTGCCAATGATCGGTCGTTTGCGCGCTGAGCTGGCAGCAACGAATCTTTGCGTGGGAGGTTGCTTTCGCAAGTCTTTTCTGTTGAGAAACTCGTAGGTAGGTTTCATCCGCGCACGCTTTTCTCATTTATCCTGGTAATGGTCTTGCTCCATCACTTCGCCACGTCCGACGAGAAACGCAGGGGCACAGTACACAAACACACCCGCCGCTCACAGTAGGTACCAAATTTTGGCAAACTCTCCTCATCGTAACTCCACTTAGGAGCAAAACAAAACACCATGGAACAAACACGCACGATGCTTGTTTGCAGCGGTATGTTGCTGCGGGATCCTGCTTCCAGGCGAAGCGCAGCGCAGGCGTCAACGATGTTCGCTGCAATCTCTCATCGCCGGCTCACGGCTCAGAACGAACACACGCTGCATAGATTGTGCATCGTAAGCTCACAATATTTCCGGTATGACAGACCACCACGAACAATTCTAATTCACGCTGACGAAGGGAGACGCACACAGCTGACCCGACTCGGCCCACTGCGACTCGACGGCAGCCATGTTGTTCTCCGACCGCGGCGTCCCCGGCCGTCCGGCTCATGACGTCACCTGAGGTGCGCGCATATTGGTGGAGGCTCGTGTTCATCCGCCTTTGAGGGGAAAATGCCGCTGCCTTCTAAAGTTGGACCCGACTACAGGATATACAGCTTATTCAAACATGATATACCTTCGGTTATCTTAGAGCATCATTCGATCGTTTTGACGACTCTTCTTAAATTATGAATTTATATTTAATTGACATCGTCACCATAACTCTCTTTCATGGGCCTTTAATTCACTTTAATTTCACTTATTCACTTAAATGACATTTTATTTTTCGTATGAACCATTGCTTCACGGTCTCGCTGGACCCACGATCGTCCCAACACAGTGAAATCGTTCTAAACGTTGTAATGCACGCGAACGCTACGCGCCAGAACCTACCCGTATACAGCGCCCCAGTGTAACACACTAAGCTGAGTGTTGCGACCAGATTTTCTGCCCATGGAAGTAAATGTGCGTTAAAGGACAACTGAACAGTTTTCTATATATATATATATATATATATATATATATATATATATATATATATATATATATATATATATATATATACATAAGCGTTCCTCTCTACTTTCGAACAGCTTGACAAGAAAATGGAGGGCGAAATTTAAACTGCCCGAACGAAATTGTGGAATTAAAAGAAAACCACGAGCCGCTCGCTCCCGCACGGCTTGCGGCGAATACGATTCGCGTTCCTGATTGGTGGATCACCGTTATAACGTCATTACAGGGGCCCGGAAGCGCAACGGCAGTTTGCGAACGTGCACTGCGATGATCTTCGCGGGGCCCTCGTAGTGTTGACACGCTGTGAGGAGTGGTGTAGCCAGGAATTCACTCGGGTAGTAATTGTGGTTGTATGGAAAAAAAAAGTAGGCAGTAAACAAACAAGCGTTTAAACAAACAAGTATGGCAGCAAGGAACACGTGAACGGCGTGCTTGAGCACCGTTAATAACAGTGAGAATTTGTTCCTGACACGAAATGGTTGGGTTGTCAATAAAAATTCCCAGCGTGCAGCAGTGCTGCTGAGGCAGAACCCAGCGCAAATCTATTTCGGGACATCGGTGGTCGCGGTGAGATGGCATTAGATAGCAGCTCCGGCCGCGTCTCAGGGGAATGGTCGCTTGTTTGGCTTGCACGTTTGCTGTACATTTTGACGGTATCGCGAAATGGTATTGTCTTTGATAATGACGCGTCGTTAATACGCAGGTTATAACCGTGATTATGAAAATAAGCGCTCATATGAAGCTTAAATTATAGACAGCAAGGGGTCGCGTAGGCGGCTCTTTATCGGTTGCGTTCATACAAGGCGTCTGTGGCGGCGTGCTTGTTTTCGCGCGCAATACCGTGCTTTTATTTCCTTTATCCAAGTATGAGGTTTTATTTGGTCTCATACAGGTGCGATGAATGCGGAGAGACAGGTTCATTTCGCACGCAGAGCATTTCGCGGCGCCTGCATAGTTTGAAAGGAACGAAACTACAATGCACAAAGTACATGGATGCTTCCTGTCACATGCGGATGCTTGCGGTGGCAATATAGTGTAAACCATCTTAGATATTACGTTATAGGTTGGTTGTATTATAATGTGATATTGATGTTAGGCAAGAACACACCGTGCCTGCAAAAGTCTCTTAGCTTCATTATTTTTTCGAAGCTTTACGCGCAAGAAATGTGTAGGTTCTATACTACTTCGAAAAACTGCTAAAGGGGCAGAAAAATATACGCAGAGAAACCGGTGATCAATATCATGATGGCTTATTCGGACTGCTTGCAAGAGCGAATGAAAATTTGGCCAAAAAGCAAGAAAGGCTGAACGTGTTACAAAGAAAGAACGGAATGGGTCAAGGGCTCTTTTATTTTTAAACAATTTAACGAAGTCAAGAGACAATGAAGCTAAGGAAAGCACAGAGAGACTGTTGTAGTGTTTAACTGTAGTATAGTAGTTGTGGGCTAAATGAAATGGAATTGAAGTGGACGAGAAAGAAAAAAACTTCTGCCTACCGTAGGGACCGAACTTACAGCCCTCGGATATGCGTCTAAAACTCCGTCGCCTGAGCTACCAAGGCGGTCGTTCGCCCGAGCCACTTTGTTGGGTACTTCGGTGCTTACAATCGTGGAAGTGTTAGTATGCGCCACTCGCATCCATGGAGGCGAGTGTGAAACACCCTTTTTCCAGAATGTCGACTAGAAGATGATCCTATGAGGAGGTGGCTGCTACCCAATAAACCCTCGCATGCTATACCTAAAGGCACCAAGTCTGCCGGAACGAGGCCAAAGCTATGGGATAACGGCAAAAGGGAAACGTTCAAGGGCTCGTTTATCTGCTAGAAACATTATAAAGTCAAGAGATAATGAAGCCAAGTAAATCACAGGGAAAAAGCATTGTAGGTTTTAGCTGCAGTATAGCTTATCTCCTTTGACGGGTCATACCGCGGAAATTATAGGCAAGCTCGCTTCATAACAGTTCACAGTCTCTGTTTAGGTCGTTGATATTCGTCGTAGAACTTTTTAGCCGTAGCCCTTTTGTCTACATGGTTGAACAAAGGCTAAAATCAACGCTTGTATCCTGCGTCTACGCTGTACACCTCGAGCTACCGCTAACGCTCAAGCAACCCGGATTACACCACGATACTTGATTGCAAAAAATCCACGCATCTCCACGAAGTGAATCATGACGAGTGGGCGAAGCACTGGGGATTGTTCGGTGTTACCGTGATTCACCTGTGACATTGCCCACTAATGCATGTAAATGAGTGACAACGCGGGTGTATGTTTACACACGCGCTGTAATTTATGCTCTTCGTCTTTATGAGGTTCCTGCACTCCCACGTCGTAGATCGTGCCGAGTTGCGAATTACGTTTAGTTAACGCGCACGCTGCGAATCCTTGTGGTACAACTACGCACAAGAGAAATCTCCCACCGGCACTACATTGCAGGTCAAGATCCAGTGCCTATATATATGGAGTGGCCGTTGAATGGTTGTGCAGCGCAAGCACTCGGTTTTTTCAATCAAGAACCCTCTAGCAGACACTGCCTGCGTAAGCGTTGTCTCTCGTGGGCGAGGGCGCGTTCCCGTTCCTTGCGAGCTGGTAAAGCGTTCATCGCAGAAAGAGCGTTTCCATAGTTGTCACGGATTGACATTGCCTCGTGGTGAAATATGACTGAAGATGTACGGCAGGGCCGCACGTGCAATTTTAGAAGCGCTTCAACCGCTCTCCAAACACGTCCAAAGTTCTCGGCCTTTCCGGAGAAGACATGGGGATGACGGCCTCCCTGAGCGGGGAAGCTTGAACTTGAAGCATTCTCCTGCGACCCCCCGGCGTGGTTCTTGATGGCCGAACAACCGTGCTTCGGAACAAAAATACGGGGCAGGACAGCGGGCAGCCGTTGACGTGCACTGGCCACGTGCGGACCCACGCTATTGTTTGCCCGACGGCCACCGTGTCCAAAGGGGACAAGTACGCATACCGTTGTTGACCGGCGAAGGGCACCCCCCGCTACGCTGATGACCTGTCAATCGGGGGTGCAGAATGAGGAGGCCCGTCGGCGGCCACGAGAAAGGGTTTGCCCATCGCTCTCTCCAGTGCATTAATTGCGACAGGGATATATTGGGCGGAGCCAGAAATGAAGTTACAGAGCAATTGTGTCAAAAACACGCCCCGATTCCGAAGAAAGCGAATCGGGAAAAACATGCGGGTATTTAAGCGAGGAGCATCGAGGAGCACGGGGTTCTAGTCGCTTGGCTTACACGGCGTAGAAGCCGATCATCGTATCGCTCTAGAAGTTGTTAGCGTGGCTCTGTACCGGCTGGCCACCTAACCTTAGCCGCTTCGCCTAGTTGAGATGTGCGCTTACCGTCTGCAACGTAGGCATCGGGACTTCGGCTCGAGTTAGTTAAAACTGCTCGGGTTTGCCGTCAAGCACTAGCTCCCCGGGAACATCAGCGCCGCAACTCCATCGTCCTCAACGCTGTGCCGTACCAGACTGCCGCACCAGACCGTCGTGGACCCTTCGACGCTGCCGGTCATCAGCACGTATGCCACCACCTGTTTCTATCCATGAACTTTCTTCTTGAACTTTCGTTAACTTTTGTAATTTAGATTTCTGTTCTCACTGTTGTTACTTACTGTTGTTAGTTTATTTTTCCTAATTTTTTGCGGTTCTCGCGCGTTAGTATTTTCGTCAAGCTTTTTCATCGCTGTTCATTGTTAGTTTGAGTGAAGTGCAGTGTTCACCTTGTATTCTTCGCGCTGCCCTATCATAGATTAAATTTTGCTGTTTTGTTTTGCAACCACGACTCCGATCCTTTCACTGTGCCTGCTTGCGTACGGAACGACCGAAACTGCCGTAGTTCCCTTCACCGACTTCGCGCCGGGGAGCTTGAACACGGCCCTGTAACAATAGTCAACGCACGCCGTTGGCTTTCTCTCACGAGACGCTGCGCCCCTTAACGGGTAATTAGATGGCAACGCCGGGTGTGCGCCGCAAGCTCGGGCCTAAGGTGCTTCGCCCCTAAAAAATTCAATTTGTCGAAGTAAAACCTGTCACAGCATCCTAAACTACGATTTAATTAACGCCTACACACATGACAGCTCGGCATGTAATTGTCTTGCGAGCGTGCTGTTTGTTGCTTGACGAGGAAACTTAATTATTTAACGACGAAACTCAAGCAAATCGAACACTTCATACACAAGGCGCCTGCGTGCGTCACATATTCATAGGCGTGCAAATCGCCGTTGCTCACGGATGCTGACACGAGGAGCTAAGACGTCAGTGCTGGGGTAAAACGCGAGGGAGCGCGTGCGCGCTCTTCCCACTAGTGCGATGAATTCGGTATCGCATACCAGTACCAGGCGCACTACGGAGGAGCCTTCCTCATCGACGAGTACTAATGGGTTATCTCCGTCAACTTGTACCCGACTGCGAGAGTGGCCGCGTGATTTCATTCCAGAGCCCGTAGGAGACCATGAATGCGCGCGCACTATGAATCCCGTATGCGTATGCGCTCGCACACGTGGCAGCCGATGTGGTGCGCTATCGGCTGCGCTCATGCGCTCCCTCCCTCTTAGCAACGCTTTCTCGCTCGTTTGCCGCCACCTGCCTTCACACAACGCTCCCCTTGTGTTTTCGATGGATGTTTGCATGGAAGGGGTGGCCGTGTCTTGCCCGTCTCACTGGGGGGGGGGGGGGGGGGGGGGTGGAATGTTATCATATGTCGCCGCTTCGAGGTGCGCATTCGGCGCTCTCGCTATTTTGCTCGTGTCACTACTACCAAAGCAAGGAGCGTCAGCGACGGGCGCTAAGCCATATGAAGGCAGAGTGTGAAGGCCACATGAAGGCAGAGTATGAACTAATAAAGGAATGTTGTTCCAGATGCCTACGCAGTTATGTGACAGCATGGCAAGCGATTCCAAATGTTATCCTTGTTTGTGTACACCCTTAGAGCATGTGGATACTGTGAAGTACCTTGGTGTGTTTTTTGACAGTGGTCTCTCCTGGAAATGTCACGTAGAATATGTGCGCAAGCGTCCTCGCTGTGTATCATGGATGCTGTATAATTTGAGACATTATATGTCTCTCTCTATTCGAAAACTTGTACATGCTTTGGGTTGTAGTGTAGTCAGATACGGCATAACTGGCATAACTGTATATGAGCATTGTGCTCACGTTTGAAAATGAGGGTAAACTCTATTCTTCGTCATACGCTAAAAAAACATTAGCTATGACTTTAACCTCAAGGCGAAAAATGATGTTTTTAGAACCTTATGTATGCCGGACTTTACTCACTTACTAATGGAAAGTGTAGTGCTTAGGCACTTTTGGAACAATAGCTTCAAAGCCAAATATGTTCCTGCACGCTGTTTGCGTCCCAGGGATCCATTCCTAGTAGACAGACGTTAACAAGATATGGAAATAGAGTACGAGACTGCTAAGTCCCTCCGTATTTCAATAAGTTGCCTCCAAGTTTACTGCGCACCCGGACTGAAGATAAGTTAAAAAAGGTTCTCAGGCGTCTTTATCGTCCTAAGCAAAGTGGTTGCTCTCTTTCTTGTGCCATTTTTCTCTTCTTTTATTATTTTGTTATATACGCAGATGTATAACACAAATCAGGCCTGCCAAAGCCGCATAAGGCTGAGCTGCCAGGAACTGCCGCTCAGCCCTATGTGGCTTTGGCAGGCCTGATTTGTGTACTATTTTCTTGTGAAATGACCAATAATTGTTGCTGTAATAATATAAAAAAGGGAGAGAAGGCGATGCGAATGGGACACAATAACGCGGTCGTGTTCCACTTTTAACGGCGAAGCTTAGGCGTCCCTACTATCTCCTCTTCATTTCCTTGCGTGGCGCAGGTGGCTTGGCCGAGTCATACATTTGATGAATTAATGCTGCGCGGAGGGGCGCATAGGAAGCCGAAGGGGCTCGGCTGTACCAACTTTGTTTTACTGATGCGATCTGCCGGAGATCTGGTCCCTGGGCAACTAATTGCCTGGTACATCGAGTTTTCCATAAGGCCTTTTAAAGCATGATTCACTAATTTAGATGAAGGGTCTCTCATAAAATGTTTCTAAGTGCCTGGTAAGTACAGGAAAGCAGATCTTTGCGCTTTTTGTGTGCGTGTGCGTAGAGATGCCCTGTTCATGGCGTCGCGCACTGTAAAATGGGTCGCAATAAAAACTTTAGTATACAGCGAAATTATAATAATTCACTGTTAAAGCAGACCAACTAACCGGTCGTAACCACCTCCCGATTCTCGAAACGAAAACGAAAACTGTGGAAATAAGTGCGCCTGCACTTCTAAGCCCACCCTTTCCTATCGAGGAAGAGTGTGTAGCCAATGACAAGCATGGTCGCTCAGCGCCAATCTCAGGAGTCTACTCTTCTGTTCAGAGAACCCGCTCATGTCTTTCTGTATCTGCTATAGGATACCGAAAGCGGCAGCTCCAGCACAGCGATTGACTCGAGTTCAAGTGTCAGTGAGAGTGAGTGACCAACTATAAGACACAAGAATCGGTGAATTCACTGAGTGCACCGAATTTTCTCTTTACCCTTTGCAAAATAAAACATGTATTTTCGCATCCATCCCGTCGAAATATTGTCGCTAAAAGGATGTGCTGTGCACTCATTTCAAATTTTTCGAACCTAAATACTCCTTCCACTACCATGATCTTTATCAAGTAAGTACTTTAATTGAAAAGTGGAAGACATGTGTACAAAGAAGATACATTCGATTATTATACATTAGTTGTGAAAGGCGGCGCTGCCGATTCTTAGAGATAAATGAAACCTGGATTGGAGACATCGTAGGGGAAATTGGAAATCATTGGGAAAGGCCTTAGTCCTGCAGTGGACTTAGTAGGATGATGATGATGATGATGAAACATGGATAATTTCATCGAGGAAACCAGAACTGAATGGAGAAAGCGCGCCGTCAGTATCGCATTATGCGACATCCTCCTTACGCATTATCATTATGCATGATGCATATGCATTATCCTCCCCCCAAGCCAAGCTACTGCCCGTTGCGCTCCTGGCGCCATCTCGCTGGTAATGAAGAAACGCTGTAAGCGCCTGCCGTCTCTGACTTCTGCTAGCGGTAAATTGTGTGCATAATAGGCTCGCCGTTAGCTTTTTGAAGCGTCTGCTCTTTGTGGCGTAGTGGTTAGCGCCACGCGCTGCGGAGTGAGAGGTTCCTGGCACGATTCCGCGCGTCGGAAACATTTATCTGAATTATTTCTCTTTGGGACTTTTATGTATATATATATACATCCTTATACATATACGGTTCATGACGGCGGCGACGGGGACGGCAAAAACCAGACGAGACTGTCCATATAATTGCTATCGCAATAAAAGAGAGAGAAGGCGATGCGAACGGGACAAAATAACGCGGTCGTGTTCCACTCTTAACGGCGAAGCTTAGGCGTCCCTCCTATTTCCTCTTCATTTCCTTGTGTGGCGCAGGTGGCTTGGCCGTGTCATACATTTGATGAATTAATGCTGCGCGGAGGGCGCATAGGAAGCCGAAGGGGCTCGGCTGTACCAACTTTGTTTTACTGATGCGATCTGCTGGAGCTCTGGTCCCTGGGCCACTAATTGCCTGGTACATCGAGTTTTCCGTAAGGCATTTTAAAGCACGATTCACTAATTCAGTGAAGGGTCTCTCATAAAATGTTTCTAAGTACCTGGTAAGTACAGGAAAGCAGATCTTTGCGCTTTTTTTTGTGTGTGTGTATAGAGATGCTCTGTTGATGGCGTCGCGCACTATAAAATGCGTGGCAGTAGAAACTTAAATAGTATACAGCGAAATTATAATAATTCACTGTTAAACCAGACCAACTAACTGGTCGTAACTCCCTCCCGACTCTCGAAACGAAAACGAAAACTGTGGAAAAAAGTGTGCCTGCAGTTCTAAGCCCACCCTTTCCTATCGAGGAAGAGCGCGTAGCCAATGACAACCATGCTCGCTCAGCGCCAGTCTCTGGAGTCTATCCTTCTGATCAGAGATCCCACACATGTCTTTCTATATCTGCTATAGTATACCGAAAGCGGCAGCTCGAGGAGTGCGATGGACACGAGCTCAAGTGTCAGTGAGAGTGAGTGACCAACTATAAGACGCCAGAAGCGGTGAATTCACATTTTGCAACCAATTTTCTTTTTACTCTATGCGAAATAAAACGTGTCTTTTCGCATCCATCCCGTCGAAATATTGTCGCTAAAAGGATGGGCTGTGCACTCATTTTAGATTTTCCGAATCTAAACGCTCCGCTCACTACCGATACCACGATCTTTATCAAGCATGCACTGCAGTTGAAAAGTGGAAGACATGCGTACAAAGAAGATACATTCGATTATTATACATTAGTTGTGAAAGGGCGGCGCTGCCAATTTTTAGAGATAAATGAAACCTGGATTGGAGACATCGTAGGCAAATTGGAAATCATTGGGAAAGGCCTTCGTCCTGCAGTGGACTTAATAGGATGATGATGATGATGAAACCTGCATAATTTCATCCAGGAAACCAAAACTGAATGGAGAAAGCGCGCCGTCAGTATCGCATTATGCGACATAGTCGTCCTCCTCGCAAGCCAAGCTATGATGAGCAAGCGTCGATATCACGTGGAGATTTTTCTCTTTTCGCTGCTGCGTGTGACACACTTGCTGGAATAACCACTCGACACCGGCGCATGCTCGTAGTCACTCGGCATTGCGTGGGAGAGTGGCTATTGCACGCAATGAAGTACCGAAAATAGCGGCAACTTCGCTCTTTGACCATTCAGCTTGTGTCTCCTGGCTGAAATAAGAACCATTTCAACGATCTGTAAAAATTAGTACAAGTTAGCAGCGTCGCCACTTTGTAATTATTACAACGAATAAGCATTCCTCTGACCCCGCCACGGTGGTGTACTGGCTATGGCAATCACCTCCATATCCGAAGGTCGCGGGGTCAAATCCCGGCCGCAGGGACTACATTTAGATGGCTCCTGCGAAATGTTGACGCCCGTGTACTGTGCGATATCAGTTCGCGTTTAAACAACGCCAGATGGGCGAAATTTCTGGAGACCTCCACTACGGCGTCTCTCTTAATTATACGGTGGTGTGAAGGGGCACACTGAGCCATTCTTATTGAAGCGTTATTATTGCGGAGATTATATAAGCGTAAACTGTAACTGTTATGAATTCCTTGCTTAAATATCCTCCATTTCTCCATTAGGTTTGACCGTCTACCGGCCCTTCTTTAAGAGTTACGCAGTTTCGCTTTCTTAATGACTCTTCAAAAGTCCACTCGTACCTCTTATAGTTAGTGCCGTCCTGAAAAAGGCACTTCCGTTTAAAGTACTATGTAAATATCTGCTTTCCTGCATTCATAACATTTCTAGGCGCAGTTTCAGAACGAAGTGGTTTAATTATTATGCTTGGCTGCGTATGACGTTGTATCAAACGTTATCACCAAAGAGTAAATAAACCACGCATGTTCCCCAAACGCTGCACAATGTTCATTGCCGTAAATTTGTAAGCAGCTGCAGAATTGGCAAGACAGTCCTTATGCGCGAGCGCTGTGGGGCATTCTTTTGCATGGTCTAGGGCCTTGCCCGTTCTGGTTTCCACACCGCAATATCGCAAAGCTCAAAAAATGATATATGGTGACATTTATTTCGAGAATTCGAGGGCTGTGTTCGAGCGCAATATTCGAAAACAGAAGTGATTTACCGGCACAATCCATTTGCCCGCCTTGCGTGAGAACATCTGACAAAGCCACAGCCACATCGTCACACGTAGCTTCCGGTAAAAGATTGTCGTTCTCCTAATGGACCTTACATGGTTGAAGTTCTGAGATAAATGGACGGCGGGTACATTAACGGCACTCCGGTGGGTGGCGACCGTCGATAGCTACTCGCTGGATAATGGGTTGCCCTATCCGAGAATGCGAGTGGGCTACAGAAAGTGGAGGCTCGTTTTAGCAACGGTTAATGTTGCATTATCACGTGTTTCGCTTCGGCAGTGCTGACTCTTCACTTGGGCGTAGCACGTCATGTCTCGCTTCGCCTTCAAAATGCGCTCATATCTGCTGGACTTTGAGCACAGAAATTTCATGCCCTAATGTGCAAGTTAGACTTTAAAGCGTATAAGGAAAATACCGTGCGGGAACTCTGTTCTCGAGGTTCTCACGAAATATGGCCCGTGCGAAACAGATGAACTATTTTTCTGGCTACGTGGGTGTTCCGTGGGAGTTCTGCTTCAGTCAGTTGTTGACGATCAGCGTGTAAAAAAGCACTCTAGCACTTGATAAGCTCTGTGATAAACAGTGGAGCTCTGCATTACCGAAGTTGTGCTAACTAAACGCTTTCGAGAGAATGGTTTCTATCGTTTTTGCTTTGTGAACTGTTTAGTATTTCGAAGAGAAGTTAAGTAGGTTTATTTTACGTTCTCGTATTTTCGCGAAGCTCATCAATACACAATTGTGGCTGCTGACTTCGAATCCAATGGAAACGGACATGGGACACACGTTCCCCAAAATGCATCGAAATATACTTGTTTACAATTACATTTCAAAGCTCCAGACTGAAGTGCCGGAAATTCTAGTAAATGCGTGGAATGTTAGTGCGTTTTAACGCAAGCTTTCCAGGCCTACAGCAAGGCATCTACGGCTTTAAAGACTCGCCCTACGAGTATGCGCTTGTAAAATTCCTGACCTAGTCTTTCTATGATTGTGAACTCAAGTTCTGCTCTTTCCTTCCCTTTCTTTTTTTTTTGAAGCAACCTTTCTTTCGTCGTCTACGGTGATACGCGGATGTATTCCATATTGGCGATTCCATAATCTCCTTCTGCATGGTATGGTAGTATCTATCGCCCTCAACTAAACAAATCCATGTTCAGAAAGCTGAGGAATAAGGCAGAAATTGTTCATTAAGTGAACGCCAAAGGCAGGAGGCGTTTCCTTCTCAATGTTTTTGTCGGCGTCATGAACGTGTTTTACTTTAGCTACTCCTGCTTTCAGTTTCTTCTTTCTTCGTCTAAGCAAGTCACCATCGGAAAGCGGAAGAGCGAGTAAGTCAGAGGCCAATTCAATTAAGCCTCACCTTACGCGGAACTGATCCGGGCATGCCTCAATGCGTAACGCAGCCGTGAGGAACTCTCCTGCATCCGATTAAATTGGGAGAAATGGTTCTCGCTAGAGTCCGAATGGCGGAGAAAATATATAAAGAAAGGAGTTCCCTTCTATTATTTTTTATTTGTACTAGTGTGCCCTGCGGCATAAATTAAATAAAAAAGATAAAGTGCAGGAGAGGCCGGTGAAGCGGACCGAGCATCCAGCGTGCTTAGTCGGGCGCTCCACCTCGATGATATAGCCAAGGCCGCGAAGGTGGCATGTGCGCCCTCGTTGAAGGCCCGGGCATGTCCCTAGTAGATGTGTCAGTGTTGCCTCAGGTGCAGGTGCAGTGCAGAAACGGCAGATCAGTGAGGGACGCCGGGCTCAAGACGGCCATTTGGCCCGGATTGCAGGAGTCAAAGAATACACGGATTATCCTAAGCGCAATATCCGCTCGGCTGGTTAAGTCGCCGGGAAGGTATGATCCACGCGGAGGGATGACAGCACGTGTCGAGCGCCGGAAGGATTCCTTGCGCAAGGGCAAATTGTCCTTTGGTGACAAACGAAGTAGAGGCGGCGGATGATGGACTTCCGCTGTATAGCAGTCGGCATCCGCGTCCAGTTGCGCGGGTGCTGACCGGCGGGTCCACAGCATCCGAATCGGACAACTGCACGATCCACTAAGACGGTATGCGTATCAGGCTTATATCTAGGGATCTGCTGACTTTTCGTTGCTCCGAACAGCCTGTGTACACTCTGTGTACAAGTTCAATCCACTTGATTGCAAACGATGTAGCTTGTCTATAAGGGATATTCAGCCATCCCGTATAGCTGCAAGCTCTGCCAGTATGGAACGTAGTGGTCGTTGCGTAACACACGAGCATGTTTGTTGCTCATTGGGCAGATGGGGCATCCGAGGTTGGTGCGCGAGACGCATCCAGCTATAGCCGCATCTATGTACACCTTTAAAGTGCCACCGCTGGCTGTGAATTCTGGCTTTTGCATGACGTGGTGTTTGAAATGTCGCAGGCGGTTCCGATTTGATTTTATTAGTGCTACTTAGACAAAATTATTTTACTATGTGTGAGCTTGAGCGAGATATTTGGCGTATGAAATGTGAGCCTTGCATGAAAACGCCAAGTAAGCTGATATGATTAGGCGCTGTTGGTATGGAGTGCGGCTACGGATTCTTATCACACAATGAGCGCATGCCTGGTATTGAAGCTTGAACCGTTTTTCAATATATTGGCTGTCATACGGTTTCACCTTTGAGACACACCGTGCGTCTGCTTCATCACAATTAGGAGGATTGCGAGTGCGACAGCCTTTGTCATACAAGGGGGCCTGAACCGTACCCCAAAATACGGAGTTGCTTCTGACTGACTTGTCGTTTCTGTCTGTCAAGGCAGGCCGGCAGTTGGCGATTAGTAAGAGATTGATAATTTCTGCCGTTCAATTCAGAATTCACGAAGCAAGGGCATGTAGAAGCTCTCAGAAAAAAAAAATTGGCAGATCCCACGTCCAGTGGGAATCAAGGAAATGCGAAGCACGCATCAGGAACGTAAAATGGATTTGCATTGTTGTCTCGCTATACCCAGTTTGGTACATATGAAGTTAACGAAATGCCCGCAAGAGCACCAAGGCTGTGGCATGTAAACCATGCTGCTCATGACACGCGTGTCGTGATTCTAATGTTATGACCTCTCATTTACGTTCGTCATGCTGTCGTGTTGTGCCATAGCAATTTTGGTATACAGCCCATTAACGAAACGCGTGGCATGTAAATCATGCCGCCCAAGATATGCATGTCATGCTTTTCATGTTATGAGCTGTTATTTATGCTCGCCATGCTGTCATGTTCTTGCATACCAATTTTCGTATATATCCCACTAACGAAACGCGTGGCATGTAAATCATGTCACTCATGACATGCATGTCACGATTTTCACATTATGACCTGTCATTTGTGTTCGCCATGCAGTCATATTGTGCCATACCAATTTTCGCATACATCCCATTAGCGAAACGGCAAGGAGAGCACCAAGAGCGTCGCATGTAAATCATGTCACTCATGACATGCATGTCATGATTTTCGTGTTATGACCTGTCATTGATGATTGTCATGCACTGATGTTGTGGCATGCCAATTTCCGTGTACGTTCCATTAACGAAACGTGTGGCATGTAAATCATGTCGCTCATGACCTGCATGTCACGATTTTCATGTTATGACCAGTCATTTATGTTCGCTATGCATTCATATTGTGGCATACCAATTTTTGTATACATCCCATTAACGAAACGGAAGGAGAGCACCAAGACCGTGGCATGAAAATCATGCCGCTTATGACATGCATGTCATGCAGTTCATGTTAAGATCTGTCACTTATGTTCGTCATGCAGTCATGTTGTGGCATACCAGTTTTCGTATACATCCCATTAACGAAACGACCAGGAGAGCACCAAGACCGTGACATGTAAATCACGCCGCTCATGACATGCATATTGTGATTTTCATGTTATGACCTCTCATTTATGTTCGTCATGTAGTCATGTTGTCGCATACCAATTTTCGTAAACATCCCATGAGCGAAACGGCCAGCAGAGCAGAAAATCGTAGGCGGCTAGATAGATAGATACGCTCAAACTCGCCGAAGTTCGCTAAGAAATGCTTCGCATTTAATATTGCTCATGTTGTAGATGTTCTAAACATGTTAAATACTCATTACCGACAAGCGTGAAACACGACATTTATAACGTACTCGTCCATTCCCGATTCACATACAACTACTGTCCTTTAGTTTGGTCGACCAGTACCAAATCCAGTTTGTCATCACATGAAACGCTGCAAAACAGTGCACTGCGTCCATTAGGAAGCTTGGGATGCATGAAGATCAGCAGACCGTACTATAGCAAACGTAAGACATTATCAACGTCAAAACGATTCCTAGAAATTTTACGGGAATTTCAGACACACAAAAATTCTCTCGAAAGAAAATATCACACAAGAAAAAGAGCATACAATTTCGGAAAAAGACTCGTACTTACACCAAGTAGTATAACTAAATATGGGAAACAACTCACCGTGTAAAATCCTAATTTCCTTATTGACTATCCAATGGCAACGTACACCTCCTAAGTTCTATAACTTCCACGCAAGCTTTTATAAGTTGACCAGGGATACATTACTTTCAGAAGAAAAACTGAAATTAGGATACTAAGTAATCTTGTTTTTGTCCTGTGTTTATCACTAGAGACCAGATTTTAGGCAAATGCCTTGTTGTTCTTTGCGCTCCTATGTCCCCTCTTTAATATATGAGCATGAATTAAAGGTTAAGAAGGGCTTTTATGGTGTTTTTAGAGTGCCTGTAAATGCCTATTTTCGCATTTGTGCCTATATGCTTACAAATGCCTATAAAGGCCTACATTCAAAATGGGCGCCTATATGAACACTATTTAGCCTCAAGTTTCGCTTTTGAGCGCAGCTTGAGACCGCTATTCATGTTACCAGGCAACATTGACTGTTCGGAACTCTACAATGTTCAACCTAGTCCTCTAGTTCAACGTACTCGAGGGAAATAAACGCTAGCAGCACTGAAATGGGACGCGCCGGCCAGCATACACCGCCACGCTGGCATGGCGCGAACGGTAGGCGAATGCGAAAACTCGGAAAGCCTTCAGGGGAAAGGAGAGTGAAGAGCAAAGGAAAAAAGGTGTCATTGCGCACGCGCTTTTTGTTTTGTTTATAATTTACAGTTTAAGGTATTCACCGCCAGGGGAGAAATTGGCTCCACGCGATTCGATCCGGCTAGGGAGCCTACATGTTTAAAACAGCGCTTGCGTGTTGGCACCATACAACCCAGTCATTCCTGCCTTCTGGTCATTTAGCGGTCCGCCCTTCTCAGCCATGCCGAAAAGAAAGACACTCAGGAGTGCGTTCATTCGACAGTGGACACTTGACTCACCATGCTATAGAAGGAACGGAGAGACCCCGTTCTGCGAACCATACGGGAAAAAGGTGAGCCGACGTGTTTTTTTACGTGCCGCGAGCGTTTCATTTGATTCCGGAACTGTGAAGGCTAGCCGCCATGGCCGAGAATCACTGTTGTTGCCTTTCGTTTATATTGTCCCTTGTGCTCAGAAAAGTAAGGAGGCAGCTGTATTGTTTCGAAAAGTGCAGACAGCGCTCCTTTCCGGGCCTGCATTTGTTCAAACGTTGCTTATTTTGCATGATATCTTTGTTTATAATGTTCTAAACATTAAATACTATTGAGGTTATGGGACCAAATGTGCTAGAAACCTTGTGGTAGCGAGTCACAACTCTATGTACCGTCCCTGTGTGCGGTGTTAAGTGAACATTGAGACGTTTGTTGATCGAACGACCAATTGATTGGTTGGTACTGAAAGACGATATTTGGAAGAGATAGCGCTGATGTACGGAGCACGTTTTATGCTGTGCTCTAAACATTTTTTAAAATGAGGTCCACCTCATTCAATCACTGCATTCTCCCAGTACTGACGTACGGTGCAGAAACGTGGAGGATAACGAAAAGACTAGAGATGAAACTAAGGAGCGCGCAACGTGCAATGGAAAGAAAAATGATAGGGGTAACGCTAAGAGATAAAAAACGAGCGGAATGGATCAGAGAACAGACAGGAGTAGCCGAAATTATTATATCAATTAAAAGAAAGAAGTGGACTTGGGCAGGACATGTCATGAGGAGAAAAGATAACAGATAGACAGTAAGAGCGACGGAATGGATACCAAGAGAGGGAAAACGCAACAGAGGCAGGGAAAATGTTAGATGGAGCGATGAAATTAAAAAGTTTGCGGGCATAAAGTGGAACCAACTCGCTCAGGATAGGGTGGAGTGGAAATCGATGGGAGAGGCCTTCGTCCTGCAGTGGACCTAAACAGGCTGATGATGATGATGATGATGATGATGATGATGGTAGCTGCACGGCTAAATAACATGTGTATGCAAGCAAAAATTACCGAGGCACGCCACGCCAAGTTAGCACCCGAATAAATTCTGGTACATTGTCCACGGCCGTGCTGCTTCCATACTTGCCACCGTGGAATTTCGCGGATTGGTGTCGGACACCGTACACGTGCTGAGTCAAATTAATATTTCGTCTGTGGAAGCTGAGCTTCTACTTACGCTTCAAGTACGTTGTGGTCGTATGAGGCGCGTGTAAGCCCTCTGATCAAGTCCAGTTCTTCCATCAAATAAAACGCGGCAGGGAGGTTCGAGCGCTTCGCTGTGAAGTTGGAACGTTTATTAATGCTTATCGTATTTATTTAACTTGTTCTTGCACGTCAGCATGCTCAGTATTTTAGCATGTTTATCGATGCTGTGAATTATACGTTTCGTATTTAAGAAATCCTAACGCATTTGAACAGATTCCCTGCGAGAAAAAGTACCATCTGGCACAGCATGAGATGACGGAAGGTCACCCGGCAAAGGTTAAGCGCGACAAGCCCTCAACATCCAAACAGTCGTTTTTGACAACAGCTTTCAAAGACGACAGGACGAGCACTTTTAACGCCGATTTGTGCGAGGCCTTAGTAGAGCTGCAAATATTCCTGGGTCAAGATTGAAAATCCTGTGCTGGAAACAATTCCTACAAGCATATTGCAACCAAAACGTGCCGTCTGTCTACGTTGCGGAAAAACTACCTCCGGGCTTTGTGTGAAGAAACATTAAGAAAAATCAGAGAAGAGCTTAGCGACTCCTGCATTTTGATTTCCGTAGACGAAACAACAGACGTCAAGGGAGGCTTTGTCACTCACTTGCTAGCTGGGAAGCTTGCAGCACACGAGAAAACAAGGGCTTTCCTTGTGTGCTTGGAGTCTTTGGAGAGAACAAAGAGGGAGTCCATAGCATACTTTGTAAACGAATCCCTGAAGGTTCTGTACCCTGCGGGAGCTGAGACACTAAGGTTCTGTTGCTCTACACAGACGCCGCAGCCTACAAGTAGGCAGCTCATCTTCTGAAGACCTACATGGAGATGGTGCATGTCACATGCCTGGCTGATGCGCTCCACCGTGTTTGTGAAGAACTGAGGAAGCACTTCATTGACGTCAACGAGCTTATTGCTTCAGCTAAAGCAGTGTTCCTGAAGGCATCATCTCGCGCGCGCTAGGTCGTTCAAAGAGAAGTTGCCGGATGTACCCCTTCCGCCAGAGCGCATCGTCACACGTTGGGGAACATGCCTAGAAGCTGTTGAGTATTACAACTGCTACTTTTCGGACATCAAGGTCGTGATTAGCGGCTTTTCAAGTGACGAGAGTGCTGCAGTCAGAAAGGCTCAAGCTGTCCTCTCTGTGGATAGCCTTCAAGGAGACCTCGCCTACTTGTGCGCCAACTTCACGCTCCTCGCAAATACTATAAAGAAACATGAAAGTTCGGGAGAAACTCTAACTACGAACATTGCTGTAATTCTCCATGCACAGCAAAGAATCGCCGCCGTTCCTGAAGGACCAGTAGCCGGAAAGGCACGTGCGAAGTTGCAGTCGGTCTTGGACAAAAATGAGGGATTTTCTGTCCCTAAAGAAGTTTCAGGAGTTCTTGCTGGTGAGAACTCTAGGGTCCCAATGTCGGTTAAGCCATCCAATGTTCCCAACTACGCTCAAATAACATTTCTGAACGACGAGCATTCTTTCTCAGCGTACAAGCTCATTCTCAGTGACAAGAGGCACATTTTTGAATAGAAATATCTGGAGATGGTGGTAGTTTGCTATATTTTACACAGTTTTTACAGTGATTTTTAGACTACTAAGTTCCGCGTGCCCTCCAACCAGATTTCTTCAAACAGTGTGCACTTCAAAATGGGTGGAACTGTATTTGGCAGTGTTGGAACGTCTTGCCTGTACAATCCGGAGAGTGTCACTGTATACGAGAAAATTGTCAGAGTTGTACCGAAACAGTCCTCATGCAAGAACATGTTTATTGTTGAATAAATCAGTCGTCTCTCTTCCATTTATTATTTGTATATTTTGTTGTGTCTCAATTTAATTGCGTAAGGCAGGCATGAAGTACGGCTTTTCTTAAGCAGCATTCCCAGCTTTCAATTATTTTTTTTTCATGCCTGTTTCACTATATGCAACGCTCGAGTCAGCGACTGTGGCTATTGAACATGAATATGAACAGTGTACTTATTGAATTAAGGCATGTGATCGTCATTAGTCCAGCAGTTTTATGGGACAATTGCACGGATACGGTTAATTGTCGGGGCCTCTTTGACATCATAAATAATAACAGTACTTGTTTTACTCTCATACATACAGGTCGCGCACGTCTTCGTTTGAAATTATTTGCATTTATGTAAAATTGTTTAGGCCTATATATACGATGTTGGAGGCCTAAAACGCTGTTTTTCCTACCTGTTTTTGGCGCCTAAAACCCGCTTTTTTAATGCCTAAAAATCCGCCCTCTATTTATCACACCTTATAATACTCTGTTGGTTAACCACTGCGTATCGTTCTTTCCTATTTATTGCCTCAATTTGTCTAAGCTATGCGAAGGTTCTTTTTTACTTCATTTAATCCTTGTTGTTGTATTGTTTGAGTGTTATATGTGTACCGGCATAGTGCTGGTGCTGTTGTATGGGTGGCACGATCGATTCAAGCAATGTTTGCATTTAGCTGTGCCCCCTACGGCAATCCTCTGTATTGTCCCGAATAAATCGATCGCGAAAGAAGGAAAGAAAGTAAGAAAGAAGTAAAGAAAGAAAGAAAAATTAGTGTGGAATATGATTCCGTGTTCGGTGGTACAGTATAAGCCATAAGCGCAACCACCCCTCGGGCGTGGTAGCGGCTTTGCCTCTGTGACACAGTTTCCCGCCACGGTGGTCCAGTGGTTATGGCACTCGGCTGCATATCCGAAGGTCGCGGGATCGAATCCCGGCCGCCGCGGCTGCATTTCTATGGAGGCAAATGTTGAGGCCCGTGTTCTGTGCGATGTCAGCGCACGTTAAAGGACCCCAGGTGGTCTAAATTTCCGGATACCTTCACTACGGCCCCTTTCATAATCAGAGCTTGTTTTCGGACGTTAAACCCCACAAATCAATCACTCAATCAATATGTCATACAGTGAAGGGCTATGGTTTCGTGCCGCGACTTGTCATAGTCGGAAGCTTGCTGTAACCATTGCCTGTGCAGATATACAGCGTCGTTCTTGCATTGTTTCCCAGCCATACGCTTTGTCAGCATGTTCTGCTGCAGCATGCACTCTGATGATGGCCGCTCCAGCGAAGTTGCGTTATGGAAGAAAAATTCAAGCCTCTTCTACCACCTAAACACAGTCGGAACCGCAAAGCTGCTACTTTATCGTTAAATATGACGCAACTGGCAAAAAATTGTGCGAACCTTAAACTTCGCATTAAGAAATGAACGCAATAGCGATGGGTGGCACCATTCTCATCGCACTCTTTTTCGCTTGCCATGCTCTTGCTGGGCTAACCACGTAAATGACATATTTGGTGTCTGCTTTCCCTGCCTACATTTTATGTGGCCTCCCTAGTCATCTTGCGCTATTGACATGACATTTAACATGCGCCGTCAATGCTCGCCGATGAAGAAGGCATCATCAGAATTCAGGCACGAGATTGTTGGTAATGATTCATCTTGAGGTAGATGTAGCCCTACACGAAAGACGGACGAAGAAGAAGAAGCACGTGTCCTGTGCGTCTTCTTCTTTGTCCGTGTTTCGGGCAACGCTGCATCCACCTCAATATGAAGAAGGAAGGAGGCTGTATGTACAGGGCCATTTCCAGTGGAGGCCCTGGTCTTGACGTAATGAAGCGTGTCAAAAAAATTCCACTCCAACCTGCAACAAAAACATTCTTCTTCAAGCTCCATACGGGCACGTTATCGGTTAAAACTTTTAAGAACAGCGAGGACTTTTCTTACCATGGGGCACTGCCTGTCTAATCTGTAAAAAGCCGGAAGATATAGGCCACATTTTCATTCATTGCTGGGAAGGCGTGTATTTCTGGGATGTCCTTCAAAGAACACTGAAAACGGAATTTCCAATTGATCCCCATGGTATAAGGTATTTGGCGATAAAAGTGATGATGGATTACCCTACGACCTAATAATGCTTACGGGCCTCCACTGCTTATGGGCGCTCCACAGTGGCTGGGTACCATTGCGATCCTGATGCCCAGACAGCACGTATATATTTTCGGCGGTGCATGGCACGATACATCGAGGAATTGAAGCAGCAAGAGTCTGTGCCTGAATGGCTTAGCCAGATCGAACCTATGACTGATTTAAAGGAGTTCTGAATGAAAGCGCAGGACGAATTCACCTAGTGTACGACGCAAAAGTGATCGCTTCAAGTGAGACTCAATTTTTGTTCACCTTTGTGCTTACTTTTGTAGTCGAGTGACCGTTGTTTTACCTTGTCTGGTAATTAAGGAAAAAGCGGGATGGCCGAGCCCGTAGCGCGTCGCGCTTCGGAGCGGGCGGTCCCTTGTTCAATTCCCCGGCCGCCGAAGGTTCTTTCTTATTTATTTACATATATTGTGAATTTTCGCTCACGGACAACGCTGACTTTTTGCTCGCACCCAACGACGCCGTTACCACCGCCGACACCGGAATTTCTGCGAAAAGAGCTCTTTACCGCTATCGCGTTAATAGCGTGCATTTAATGATGTCATGACGTGTCAGCTATGTTAGTCATACTACATTCATAATTACATACTCAGCCTATGTGATCCTTCGATTTGCACTTCGTTCTTTCTTCCTTCCTTCACATTTCGAGCTATAGAAATGCAGCCGCGGCCACGAGCATTCAGCAAGGAGGCATTTAGCTAACCCTTTTCTGCACTCGTGATGATTTTTCAGCCTCCGTTGAATACAGTACGCACCATCCTAAGTAGGCTACACAATTTTCCTACACGATAGCCGAAACCTAGCTAAAAGTTCTGGATATACTTCATCCACTGAATTACGCGGGACTGTGATCATCACTGCTCGCCGATGGTCTTTCCGCAATGAAGCAAGGTAGACTGTGAATTTATAGCGCCGAGCCAGGACGCTGATGCCGCCAATGTCAGACTCTTTCACGTGTGCAGTCATCACTTTCTTCCTAACTTCCTCTTTCTATTCACCTTTCCCTCAGCCTCAGTGCAGTGTACCAAACTGGACGTTCGTCTGATTAACTTCCCTGAATTTCCTCTTTTGCTCTCTCTCTCTTTCTTTGCTACACTTATCGCACAACCCTTCGAATAATTACTGTCATGTACCAGTAAGCTGGCGGTAAGAGTGCTTCGATCACCGCAGTTTGCCATGGCTCAAGGGCAAAAGCGGGTTTGCTTTTCCCTCCTGCTTTACGACGACAACGACGCCACTTATTGTGAGGATCGTGTTAAGTCATGTATCAGAAGAGTTATACCACATAAAAAAAGAAAAGCAATGCTAATCTTTGTTGGATCACTCGTGACATCTTACAGTTATATCGTCATGTCCGTTGACATAGGCGCTTGTGGTGAAGAACGACGACGACGACGAAAGCAGCTACGTGAGCGGCGCGTTGTGGGAGAAACAAAAAGAGTGCACGTGGCGGTGTTGGCATAAAAGAAGTAGGAAGAAGGCGCGAGCAGGACAGCCGCCACAGAACGCAGGAGAAGACAACGTTCAAAGAGCAAGGTTTCAAGAGGTCTACCCGGGCTGATGCGCTGGGCAGCCTCCGGACCGCTCCTGCGAACGTCCTTAGCCGGCGACTGCTGCTTGATTGCGCCCGGCGACCAGTGTGACCGGTACCTGCCTGGTTTCTGGTTTCGGCGCGTACCTGCGCTGGGCCGACGCCACTTCGTGCTGCGTCTGAGAGCCCGAGCCACCGCCACCGTCCGAGCTCCGCAACCTCTCCTTCCCGCCGCGTCCCGCAAGTCACCACATCGAGGACTCGTGCTACAGGCGTCGACATAGACGTGAGCTTGTGCGCATGCACGCGACTTGGCTTTTTTGAGAACTGTGCACAGGACTTAACATGTAGCTCGCGAGCTTTATTGTTTGTTGGTTTGTTTATTTGTACGTGTTCTTTGAGAGTGGCCATTTAATATATGTGTGTTTACCTGCCTACCGTTTACGGCTCCATCCTTCACCGCACCGCACGTCAACAAACGTGACGGTCCGCACCCACTCCCTACATTTCTGGCGTCCGCGACAGGACTAAGCTCTCGTAAGACCTTCTGACAGCCTCACTTTGTTCATGGTGTTCATGTGCGGTGGTTAAAGATGTATGTCGAAAGGTTGATTGGTGTTGGTAAAGAGTTGGGACTCTCAGACAAGGCTCGCCAGCAATGGGTTCCTTATAAAATCGATAGCCTTCATTGGTGTGGCATGGCACGTAGGTGTAAATTATATCGTTTGAAAATGGTGCGGTCTAGCGACGCAATAATTTTTGTATTGATAAGTACAATAGTATGTGACTTTCCAACTGTGAATACGTGGTCCTATGGCCTCTCGTCGACTCTAGTAATTAAGACACTTACGGTTGTGCAGTGATTTGATTTCCAATTGTGATATATCTCGAGCATGTCTCTCTTAATTTGAGCCATGCATTTGCCTTCCCTTAGTACTCCTCAATAAGCGATTTCATTCGCTGCATGATTTCTTCTTTTGAGTAATCAAAATAGCCTTATTTGGAATAGCGTGGTAAATAAGGTTTCGCAGACTCGATAGTCGAGAGGCTGCGTAGCTGTTACAACTGCATTGTCCGATACTGCATGCACACCGCTGAATGTATTGTAGGATGACCATTTCTTACAAGAGCTATTGCGGGGCAGTCGAGGCGAAAAATCGAAGCTTGCGTATATCTAAGGGTCGATATGGGACTCCGCAGGCGGACGACGCCCCGAGCGTGAAGGAGGGCGCTATCGATATAGCCTAGACAGCTATGGAGTGTGACAGCTGCTGCAAGTGCGTTGGCCTGACGGGCGCAAAGGGGCGCGTATAGGGGCCTCCGCGACGAAGCTCGATTGAAGTGCAATTGAAGTTCGACGAAGTGCGATTGATGCTGCAGCTGCAGCGAATAATATAGGCGATCACCCGGCGTGGTAGCTTAGCAGCTATGATGTTGGCTTGCAAACTTCGAGGTTGCCGGCTGTAGCGCGGGCCATGGCGACAGCATCTTGATGGGGTAAACTGGAGCAAAAAGGTGTAGTTAGATTTAAGTGCACATTACTGAAAGCCGCATGGACAGAATCACTCCTGGGCGTCCACTACGGTGTTTGCCGCATATGTATAGGCGGACTAGGCATGTACGATTCCATCAGTTGTTAGTGGCAATAATACAACTGATTGGTGCAATGAGTCGCTGATGACTTAAGGTTGAGCAAATGCAGTAATGCGGGTGTACGAAACTAACCGTACCTTTACACCCGTCATCGTAGCGATATTCCCTATACATTTCGTAGTGTCATATAAATGTGCTAGAGTGAAGATCACAAGCGACTTAGACTGAATCACGAACAGTGAACATGAGAGTAGCCCAATTTCATTTTTCTGAATATTTTTGTTGAGTGGTATCAAGTTGGGCTAGCTTGTAGATTTGCATGGTTGATGCTGTTCAATAGGAAGATCAAAAGGAAACCAAGCGTCTTCACCCAGTGCGCTGTTGTCTTCCTTGTCTGCGTGCTATTGCGTCGCTTCAACCACGCAAGTTTCTGCAATTCTGTGTGCTTAAGGCAAAGTGTCCTGAGGAAAAAAAAGCTCAGCGCTGAATATCTAGCGCCTTCTTTGTATTCCTCTCCCTCTGCTAGTTTCATTCCTTTCGTGTTGAGCGCAACTAGAGAAAATGCTACTCAATATCGCAGTAAGATATATTGCGCTCTTGGGTATTCGTGGCGTGAATGCCCCCCCAAAGAAAAAAAAAAGAAATAGCCCTCTGACTTAGGACCGCTGCTTGACAAGACTCTTATACGCTCGTAACTTGAACACGCGTCACATGTAATGGATCCTAGACATGATAGATTTTTACCTCATATCAGCCAGTACGAAATATACCTCCTGGTTTCAATTCCTTCTGTCTAGGCCACCTGGTCGACTAACAAGAGATAATATTGGTGCAACTATCTCACCTAACGGCTCCCGCACAAACATACTTCGGTATGCATTTTTTTACAGATGTCATAGGAATATCAGACAGACCTCATGTACATAGTGCTGATTTCGCAGATGTAAAGCAGTTTAATATTTATTCCTTGAAATTTGTTGGTTCCTTCATGTTCATAACCTTTTTCATGCCTGTTCATGAGTTTGCTACATTTAATATTTTGCTGAATTTGCATGTTACCTGAAAATTTTTTTAATATCAATTGTTATTTGCGCTGTGCTCCCCCATTTAGTGACCCCCAAATAAGGGTTTAACAGTACGTCCAAATAATAAGAGCACCACTCACGCACATTCCCTCCGCACACCTCAGACTGAACATCGTTCATGTGTATTACAGGAACAAGATTACGCTGTCTGACTCGCCAGTATGCCTTTAATGTAACGTCCCTGAAAACCTGCAACCCATTCCATGTGAGTGCAGGTGCTACACGTCAGCGAGACATTCTGTGACGCCGACATTCCTCCTTCAGCGGGACTCTAGCCTAGAACGGCCGCGTATTTGCGGCCCATGGCAAAGCACCAACTAGCATCACGCGCCTTGAAAGCGTTGTTGACATCCTTGCAGGCCACTAGCCTTAACGAAACTTTGCAGGTAGTGTAATCTGGCTCTCTTTCTTCCTCTCTCTCTGTGTGTGTGTGTGTCTGTGTGTGTCTTCGTGCGTTTCTCATTCTTAGTCTCTATACCATAATCACCACCTCGAACCTCCAGTAGCACGTGCCGCAAAGAACCAGCCTAACCTCGCTAGTCTTTCACTAAAAAAATTTTTGCTCTTTCTCTTAGCACGTATTCCATTTCCTAAACAATTAAATAACACTGTCTTTGGCTACATTGTACCATTTTCAAATCATTGATAGCTCCCACATTAGCTAGTAGTGCTATATAAGACCTGGGCTCATTGCAAACTTGAGTAACCTTTCTGTTTTTGTTGTTGCAGTAACCTGAGCCGCAGACAGCTTACCAAGAAGCAACTGAACATTTATTAGAAGGCGCACCATATATATATATATATATATATATATATATATATATATATATATATATATATATATATATATATTGACGCGAGGTAGGTTGGAACGCTGTGCCAACCGCCCCTTGAAGCGAGAACCACGAAGTTCCTGGACGCGCACGTGCTCTTGGACGATCAGCCTTTGCTGAAACGAGACGCTCGCTGCCAAGCTCGCGCTTACGAACGCTTTAGCCTGGCTGTAGCTGAGACATCTGCCGATTCCTTGCTGGTAGGCAGCTATATATATATATATATATATATATATATATATACGCTGAAGAAAGGTTCCCTGGGCTTGGTTGCGAATACGAAGAAAAAGTCAGACGTGGTGAAGAAGCAGTATATTTTTGACGTTTCGGCCGCGGGACCGGCCTTCGTCGGAAAACCGTGTTACAAGCAGTGTCTGATATTTATACGCTGTGGCTATCAGAATCGGTACTGATAATGGTCAGCATCTATGAATAAAACAAAACCAAAAATAGTTCACACTCATGCACTTACACACGTGCAATGGTATGCCCTGCAAACGAAATAAAATCACAAGAAAACAAAGACACGTGGCGAAGCTGCCATGTGGATGATCCTGCTGAACCGACACGTGCGCGTAACCATGCATTGCAAATCATCGAAAATAATAATAATACAAGGGCACGTGAAGAAACCTAGTTATAGATAATGCCTTGCTCAGTGTGTTTGTATAATGAGCAAGGCATTATCTATAACTAGGTTTCTTCACGTGCCCTTGTATTATTATTATTTTCGATGATTTGCAATGCATGGTTACGCGCACGTGTCGGTTCAGCAGGATCATCCACATGGCAGCTTCGCCACGTGTCTTTGTTTTCTTGTGATTTTATTTCGTTTGCAGGGCATACCATTGCACGTGTGTAAGTGCATGAGTGTGAACTATTTTTGGTTTTGTTTTATTCATAGATGCTGACCATTATCAGTACCGATTCTGATAGCCACAGCGTATAAATATCAGACACTGCTTGTAACACGGTTTTCCGACGAAGGCCGGTCCCGCGGCCGAAACGTCAAAAATATACTGCTTCTTAACCACGTCTGACATTTTCTTCGTATATATATATATATATATATATATATATATATAGCTGCCTACCAGCAAGGAATATATATACCAGCTATATATATGAATATGCATACCAGCTATATATATATATATATATATATATATATATATATATATAGGCGCAGAACCACGCGAACGGTTGCACAGGAATGCGCGCACTGAGTGCGCAGTGATATGTGACCTCACGCTACAACACTCCTTCCCCCTCAGATTTACTTCCGAAAGTCACTGGGTTGGTATCTATTCGGGGCATGTCGTATACGCGTGCACTCCGACGCAGAGTTGGAAGTTCGGCTGCTCGTGCCGTATCTTCGGCACCGGGCTGGTCCGGAGAGCCGGGGGCAGCAGTGCCGGCCGTGGCCGATGCTGTTGCCGGAAGGAGAGACGTCGCAGAGTCGGTCGCGCAGAGATTTGCGAGAGGCGACTGGCCCACACGCCATCAGAACCGTCGGAAAAGTTGTGTCTTGGGATGCCGTCGGAGCCGGTTCAGCAGGTTGTGGCTACGGCTGAGCAGTTTGTGCCTGCGGACAGCCTGAACAATCCTGGCCTCCGTGACGGGCTCTGATGTGGTCGGCATGCGTAAATCGCACCGCCTGAGACACTTTCACCAGATAGGTTACGGGACTGATAACTTGCTTCCCGACACCGTCTTCCCACGACACTGTTTCACCTTGCACAGTCTTCACCCACACAGGGTCCCCGTCAGCAAAACATCGAGAAACACCCCGCGACATGTAATTTTGCACTTTGGTACGATGCTGCTGCTCCTGCATCGAGAGCTGGAAATCTGGTTTTAGCAATGATAGCTTTACTCGTGGCTGTCTTTTCAAAAATAATTCTGCCGGGGTCTGGCCAGTAGTACTGTGCGGGGTATTCCTGTAACTCATTAGATAGCTGTCGAAACATTCCCGGAATGAGTGTTTCTAGTGGCTAGCTTTGTCCTGCAAAACATGCTTTGACAGGGCTTCTTTGGTGGTCTGCACTAAACACTCGGCCGCTCCGTTAGAAGCGGCGTGATACGGAGGTGTCTTGACATGCCTTACACCGTTTACGCTCAAGAATGCCGCGAACTCTTCGGAAATGAATTGCGGTCCATTATCACTCACCAGTACCTCTGGCAAACCATACGCGGCAAACACACTACGTAGCTTCTCAATGGTTTTGTTAGCCGTAGTGGATGACATAGGCGAGACCTCAATCCATTTAGAGAACGCGTCGACGAGAACCAAAAACGCCTGAGAGCCCTTTACAGCATAGTCTACGTGAACGCGTTGCCAGGGCCTTGTGGGATAATTCCATGGTTGCAAAGGGACCGGTGAAGCAGCTTTTTGGACGGCCTGACACACTTGACATTGTCGAACGTAGCTCTCAACCGAAAGGTCGAGGACAGGCCACCACACAAAGCTTCTTGCTAACGCTTTCATGCGACGAGATCTCGGGTGGTCCTCGTGCAATAGCTGCAAGACCTGTAGCTGGAGCTTATCAGGTATGATCACCCCTGATCCCCAAGTTATGCATTCTTGCTCTACTGATAGCTCGTCGCGTAGGGAATAAAACGGTCTAAGTACTTCAGAACACTCTGAAGGCCATCCATTTAGAATGAAGTGCGTCACGCGAGACAAAGTGGGATCACGTCGTGTGGCCCGCGCCACGTCATCCGCTTTGAGGGGCATGCTGTCAAATAGCAAGAGACGCTCGGAAGGTTCGTCGCCCGCCACAATAGGCCGATGAAGCCGAGATAGAGCGTCAGCCACTTCAACATTTCTTCCCTTTCGGTATTTTAGTTTATATTGGTACGCTGCCAGAGTAATTGCCCATCTTTGCATTCGCGCTGCAGCCAGAGCAGGCACAGGCTTGTCGTGGCCTAATATTCCGAGTAGTGGCTGACGATCTGTATAAAGAGTGAACTCTCGCCCATACAAGTAGCGGTGGAATTTTTTAACCCAAACATCAGTGCTAATGCTTCGCGCTGGCACTGAGCATAGTTTTTCTCCGCTGCTGTAAGTGTTCTAGATGCAAATGCCACTGGCCTTTCGTGTCGGTCTGCGGTCTCATGAAAAATGCTAGCACCCAATCCATACCACGAAGCATCACATGTCATAGCAATTGGTTTCGCCACATCGTAAAAAGTGAGCACATTACTCTGGACAAGTAACAGTTTCGTAGAAGCGAAAGCTTCGCTACACTCCCGTGTCCACGACCACTTTTCGCCCTTGCGCAACAAACGGTACAATGGCTCTGCCACGCAGGCAAGGTTACTTGAGAACTTCGCATAAAAGGTTAGCATGCCTAGATAAGCCTTTAGCTCTGTTTGGCATGTGGGCTCGGGCGCTTCTGTGATCGCCTTTATCTTTTCTTCTGTAGGATAGATACCTTCAGCCCACACAGTGTGACCGAGACAAGTCACAGTGCTCTGAAAAAAACGACACTTTTCCTCTTTCAGTGTCAGGTCGTAGTCACTAAGTCGCTGCAGGACTAGTTCCAATGTCTTTTTACAGTCGGCGACGTCTTTTCCCGACACAATGACGTCGTCTATGTAACATCCCACATGCGCTATGCCTTTGAGCACCTCATCCATGAGGGACTGAAAATAGCTGGCGCGCTGGCTACCCCAAATGGTAAGCGCTGGAACTCGAACAGCCCCCTGTGCGTATTAATGGTTAATAGTGGTCGGGACTTGGCAGTGAGCGGAACCTGCTGATTCGCGGCCGAAAGATCCAACACACAAAACATTTTGCCGCCAGCTATTGCAGAGAACAAATCTTCCGGTCTAGGCAATGGGTAGTGGTCGGCCTTTAACACGGGATTAAAGGGACCCTGAAACGGTTTTGACGATTTTGTGCAAACATGGTGATCCAGTAGAGCGAGTCATTAGGATCATTTGAGGTCATATTTCAGCGCTGTGCATACAGTGTGGAATTTACAATAAGGTTTTCAACACGTGAATCGCAAAAATCCCAGCGGCTCGCCAAAAGGCGTTTCCAAACGCCCCCGCCATCGACCGATCGAATGAGAGGTCGCTGATTGGCCCCGAACAACTGACGTGCACGTAATTTTCAAAACCTAGCTGCGAACAACGTGCTTCTACAACGTACTCCTTCGTTTCAGCCAACGGTATCGTCGCGGCATCTGGCGGCGTACACACGAGTCGCCGGCGCTCTATTACAGAGGCTAGCACTGCCGAGGCGGGCGACCTCAGTGAGGATATCGGGGCGCTATGTCAGTACGGAATGCTCGGCAGAGCGGCTGACGCGGGAGGCGCTGTCGTCGCTAGCGCACACTCCGCAGCAGATCGAGTTGAGGAGGAACAGCAGTGGTAAGGGAGAAGGCGACAGAAATAAGCCCATAGCTGCCTTAGCGCATGGTGCTTCGCTTTATTTACGGTGTGAATGATTTCATAATTATAATTGTGTTGCCTAAGCAGTGACGCAATGTCAAAAAATTGGCCGCGTATCTCCGTGCTTCGCTGCAAATGCCGTCGAAAGACGATAGCCTTCTACCGGCCGTACTACATGAGTCCCGTTTCGCGTGTTTCCATTCCCCCCGAGGAGTTGCGCAAGCGAGAGGGAAAACGAAGAGACGCGAGGAGAGAATGGGACCGGCCGGAGTGGCGGGCGGCCGTTCCCTGCCTTCCGTTCGGCACGAGCGCGAGATAAGGGCGCCATCTGGCCATGGTTACGGGAAACGCAAGAAGCTTGCCTAGCACAGGAAACGTCCGCTTTTGCGCATCCTAACAAGCTCTAGGGTCTTTAGAATTACGCATCTATGTATTTTCTACTAAAGGAACACACCGTCCAATGCATACGTATTGATGTTGCGCCTCAGATATGCGTAATATTTGCTTTTTGGCCGACTGTGTTCAGAAGTATCAAGGTAGCCACCAGTTCAAGCTGGGTGGCCGTTGAGGAAGGGGTTCACCTGTCGCAGCAGGACGGACACACTAACCCACACACACACACACACACAGACAGACAGACAGACAGACAGACCAAAATTTGCCTGTCGTGTTGCTGCCCGTGTGATCTGTTATCTGCGTTGCCCTGGGGCTCGTCTTCGTGACGTGCGCCCTCGGGTCCTTCTTCACGTCATCCGCGTCCTGCTGTGGTTGCTGCCCCTCCCGGCCGCGCCACTGCACCGACCCCGTGATCGGGGACCACCCTGCTGAGCCGGTGATGTTCTCGGAGGCCTCCCAACCTGCCAGAGCCATCTGCCGAGCACCCAACGGACCTGAACCTAGGAGAAGCAGCGCCTGCGGCTGAGCCCGGCTGTCCTGCTGATACGAGAGTGCAGCGAGAGTGCACGTGACCAGTCTACCAGACACGCCCCCCGTCCCGACGGCTCTTTTAGCCAGCGTGGCGCGCGGCACCGCCCACTAGCCATGGCTTCACAATTTAACTTCCCGGTGAGGGAGAACTGTTTCTTGTTTAATGTACCTGACGGTGACGTGTCGATTGATGACCTCATTGACGCGATAGAGCTTACCGCGGGAGATGATAGTGTATTGGTGCTCCAACACATGGGGGGTTCCAAATTTCTAGTCTGCACGAGAAACGCGAACCAGGCAACCAAGCTCATGGTGGCTGAGGGGTTCAGGCTAAACCACGAGAAGGTGGCGGTGGAAGCTGTCACCCCACCTGTCACGTACGTGAACGTATATTGACGCGAGGGGATGTGCCCACTACGATTACTCCTTGCCGGCAGCGAGCTACCCACTATGGCCACCCCTCCTACATTCCGAAGACGAAGAAGAGCGGAGATCGTGCGAGCGTTCTGATCGAGTTGGACGCCATCATTAAAGCAGGACGTGCTACTTTTGCTGAGCCTTGTCGATCACCTTCGTGACATTTTACTGGTGGAAGTGCCGGGTATATGCAACCACTGCCGGAGAGGCCGCGCACCCCTGAGTCGACTCCGGTGAGTAGCCCGGGAGACATTACCCCTGTGCACGTACGCACCAGCCGTCGTCTTCAAGGGCTGCAGCCGGAACACGGTCTGTTGCCTACTCCTAGCCGCACTATGAACGTGGACCCGCAGTCATCTGCCGCGGCTGTTGCAGCAGCGCACCAGGTCATTGTCAACCAGCCGCAGACACCAATTGTGTTCCACGGAGACCCTTCTGAAGACGTGGAAGACTGGCTTGACCATTTTGATCGGGTCGCCGAATGCAACGGCTGGAATGCAGAGCGTAAGCTGAGGTACGTGTACTTCGCGCTCCAAGGCTCCGCGAAGACGTGGTTCCATAATCACGAAGCGGCGCTGACCTCGTGGGACGAATTTCGTCGGCAGCTCACCGCCGCATTTTCGAGCGCGGACAGGAAGGAGAGAGCGGAGCTGGCTATACAGTCAAGGTTTCAAGCCCCGAACGAGAGTGTCACCACGTATACGGAAGACATGGCTCGACTGTTCAGACGTGCTGATGCCTCAATGGCCGAAGACCAGAAGGTCAGACATCTGATGCGGGGGGTGAAGCAAGAAATATTTGCTGGCCTTATTAGAAATCCACCCGCAACTCTTACGGACTTCCTCGCTGAAGCAACAACGATGGAAAGGGCTCTTCGACAGCGTGCCCGACAGTACAACCGCAACGTCATGGAATTTTCGAGCGGCCCATTTCAGATGACTACGGGAAACAACACCGACGACTTGCGCGAATTCATCAGGGCTGTGATACGTGAGGAGCTCCAGAAAATTCAGGGCACCGACGCGGCGACAACGCGAATTTCCGTAGCGGAGATGGTGCGCGACGAGGTCCGTCAAGCGGTTCAACCTCCGTGCTACGATGTACCCCAGCACTACGAGGTACCCCAGCATTACGACGCACCACAGTGTTACGAGGTACCGCAACAGCAGGAGCCGATTCGAGTGACTTATGCGGAAGCCGCGCGAAGACCAGCGCTGTACGCCGCCTCGAACGTCGTGCGTCCCTTCGTCCGAACAGAACCACCGTACAGGCGTCGCAGTCCCCCCTACGTCGAGGCGTCGAGGCCCAGGAAATCCGACATTTGGCGGGCTCCAGACTTCAGGCCCCTCTGCTACCATTGCGGGGAAGCTGGACACATCTACAGAATGTGCCCGTACCGACGCGTGGGTCTTCGGGGATTCGCTCCAAACGCACCTCGCCCACGACCTGGTGAACGACCTTCCGAAATAGAAAACTTCATCGCCAATCGTGACAATTCATTCGATCAGCGTAGGCATGAACCCCGTTCCGCATCACCCGCTCGATACCGATCACCAAGTCCCGTGTTTCCTCGAGACACCCGTAGACATCGTTCGCCCAGCCCTGCAAACCCGGGAAACTAACTTCAGCGTCCTCCGGAGGTGGGGCCGCTGACACTGACGCCATCGAATATCCTCCCTTACGACGACAGCGACGACAGCGACGAGAACACGCCGACGTCCATACACACGCGGGTGATGAAAGGCGAGTGGTAACGTCGGACATACTGGTTTCCGTGGACGACGAAGAAGTCACAGCTTTGATTGATACTGGCGCGGACAGCTCGGTCATGAGCCGGGATCTTGCGACGAAGTTAAAGAAAGTGTACTTGCAGTGGACTGGAACGCAGGTTCGTACAGCAGGAGGACACCTGCTCACCCCCGTGGGAAGATGCACTGCTAGAGTAAATATTCGCGGGTATACCTACATCGGCGTCTTCATTATTCTGCCCAGTTGTTCACGAGACCTGATACTCGGCATGGACTTTCTGCA
>CM023487.1:77051009-77312232 GCA_013339685.2 Hyalomma asiaticum | reverse complement strand
GAGAGAGAGAGGTACACTGACAGAGAGAAAAGTAGAGAAAGAGAAGGCTTGTACGGTGCAATGAAACTTAAGTGTGGTTTTCCTGAAAATCACTTCAGCTTAGCTTAACTTTGCAACAGTCAACGCATGCAGTATAGGTCAGTGTGTGTAGGGTATCCATACTTTTATTATCCGTTCTGCCTGTTACGTATATAGCTCTGTAACCGGCCTGTAGCTTGCGGGTGTAACGCGAATATAAACGTGCACAATATTAAAAAATGTACGCGTTGTATTTACGTTCCACTATGCAAAGTGCGATCGGCAATCAATATCTTTTTCTTGCTATATTTCGGCTCGCACTATAAGCCACCAATATCAGAGTGTTTTCTTAGAAAAAATTTAAAAAAATTATCTCGTACCTGAACTTAATTGTTCCACCTAGAACACTGTATTCGTTTCATTTACTGCGTACAGTCAAATGGTGTACCTCAGCTCCTAACATAGAGCTTCTGCGCAGTAATTCCACCGACACGTTGTTCAGGTTCGCGTTACGTCCCTCAATTTAAAAGTTCACTGAATACCACAAAGTATAAGAGAATCACAGCTGTACTCATCTTGCTCAACACATCTTTGCTAGGCTTTTGCTGCATCGGCTTGATGAAATAGGGACCACGGCAGTCCCGAGGGATACGGTGGACGTAATTGGATTTGCACCTCATAGACCGTTTAGAAAAGGAGGAATTGCTTCTCTTTTCACGCAGATGGTATCTGTCTTCTGTTAATGGCAAGGCTAGTAATAAGAGATGAGCACTTCCTGGCAAGTTCCCTACTGTGGTATTACGGGTACAAAAAAAAATAAGAGAAGCGAAGATAAGCAGGAACCCAACAATTACGAAACAAATTACAACTCCATAACAGAGCTAGAACTACCGAATAGCCTGGCTCTTCCTCGGATAGCTTATTGACTCTCTGCAGAATCGTAAAATCTCGGACGTCTCAGCAATGCGGTGATGCTGAGGGGAAGAAGTATAAAAGCGGAAACGCGAGCGTGACGTGGAGGTCAAGGAATGTGGTGCCTAGTAAAATGTTAACGAGTCTTGTGTCAATGAGTCTTGTGTCGAAAATAATAAAAGAAAGATTAAACTCATTGCCTTAGTTTTTTTTTCTTCCTGGAAGTGCGGGCGCGGATAGCATTCCAAGAGAAGCCTTAGAAGGCATGGTCTGCGCGGTCTTAGCGCACGGAAATGATGGCACCATTGGTTAAGGTACATTAGCGGTTAGGGAAGAAGTTCCGTTTGCTGGTAACGAGCCTAACAAGACGTTATCACGCGCGTAACTACAAACAGACCCAAGAAAGAGACGTGGCTATAGCGGGGCACCGTGTTCTTTCTTAGATCGCTGTCTCGTTGAACTAGTCCTCACATGCTATCACGCTTCTTACCTACTACCCAGAATTCCTGACTTCGCTGGCAATAACTGCGCGTGCCATGATGGCTATTTGAGAAACCTCTGTCCATATTCATTTGTGCATTGAATTAACAGCCTAGGGTATCCAAGATTCCATTCACTGTGCGATGTCAGTGCATGTTAAAGAACCCCAGGTGGTCAAAATATCCGGAGCCCTTCACTACGGTGTCTCTCATAATCAGAGCAGGTTTTGGGACGTTAAACCCCACATAACAACGAAGATTCCATTCACGACAACGACCGTCGAATACTTTACTTATCCTCAAATTTTCTATAGGTAAGATCACTCGTCCCCAGGATGCCGGACCACGCGCGTCACAAAACCGGTCGCGCCTTGCGGCCTCTACCGGCGGCGCGGCCACGCGTAACTGAATGGCAGTTAAATTTCAAAGATCAATAACTCCTCAAGTGTAGCAGCTATCAGATTGCTCTCTGGCTTATTAGTTAACAACCTAGAAACGTTTGCTTAAGTCGAGTTTTATCCGTAAAGCTCAAGTATTTCGTTTTCCCGAGGCGATTAAGTATGACAGAATGGAGCATATGAGGAAACTAAAATATGCACCATTTGGCTGTAATTGTTCATCGACAGCTACATTAATTTACCATTTATCGAATTACTCTTCTGGATTTGGGTAGCCCAATGCTCATTCTTTAAAACAAAACAAAGTTATTCACATTTGAATGAGCAGATTTATCTCCTGTGCTGTTTTTCTACTGGTGGTGAATACTCCACATCGGTAGGAAATGCGTGGTGCCCTCTCTCGGTGTGTTGGCTAGGCGCTTGGCTTGCGCATGTAAAGGCTTGGTTTTCCAGAGATATGGTGTGGGGTCGCATGAATGTGCGTTTTTGTGAAACCTGGTCCACTTTGAGCAAGGCACTCCTTTGTGTGGCAGGTGCATTTATTATGAGAAGCGCGTGTTCAGGTGAGCGGGTGTCATACATGAATTTCGTACGTATAAACAATACAAAAAAGTGAAAGTTTGAGGTACTTGTGTTCACGTTAAGAACTAATTTACAGGAGCTCATACTTAGATATCACTCAACCACATTTTTACGAGCGCATCGCGTTGTGCGCTGAAGATACTAAAGTCGTGTATCTATAACGAGATTTTGCAACACCCGATAGCCCAAATAACACTCAGCTCTTAGAGAGCTTTAGCGGTGTGGGGGCACATCATAGATACCAGTAGCCGAGGCAGCGTTTACACGCTACTGAAGTAACTCTCCGATGACAATTACAGTCCCTCCATTTGAATGACTGCAATGGTCAATTACCTCCCTAAAGCAAATGCACTGCAGAAGTCTATTCAATGCCTGGTGACTTTCGCGTCCACATTGCTTTCATATCATTTCATTTTATCATACTGTTAGCCTGCTTGGGCTATAACAGGGGTGGAAGAATAAAGTCGTAGAAGAATTTCTGTACCTAGGACAGCTACTTACTGGAGAACCCACCCATATAAAAGAAATGCACCGTAGAATAAACATGGGATGGCGCGCATATGGGAGACATTCCCAACTCATGAACGGAAACCTACCACTATCACTCAAGGGGAAACTATATAACTACTGCATCCTGCCAGTACTGACTTACGGATCAGAAACCTGGAGAATTACAAAGAAGCTAGACAGGAAGTTAAGAACCGCGCAGCGGGCGATGGAACGAAAAATGGTAGGCGTTACACTAAGGGATAGGAAGACAGCCGAGTGGGTCAGAGAACAAACGGGGGTCGCCGACATAATGAACGATATTAAGCAGAAAAAATGGACATGGGCAGGCCACGTGATGAGAAGGCTATATAACCGATGGACAGTTAGAACGGCGGAATGGATACCAAGAGAGGATAAGCGTAGCCGTGGGCGGCAGAGAGTAAGATGGGGGGACGAAATCAAGAAGTTCGCAGGCATCAAATGGAATCAGGTCGCGCAGGACAGGCAAGGATGGCGAGGATTGGGAGAGGCCTTCGTCCTGCAGTGGACATAAGATGGGCTGATGATGATGATGATTTCTGGGAGATAATTGATGGATGAAAGGTTCTCAGGGCTGTTAGTTAGTATTAAGTCTAGGATGTTTGCTGTTTCTTGTGTAACGCGCGTTGGTTCCGAGACTAACTGACTCAGGTAAAAATTTAAACATACGTCAATGAAGTGTTTAGCCTCTGCATGACGTGTTAATGACGAAATGCCTAGATTATGTCATTCAATGTTCGGGTAATTGATGTCACCGAAGAGAAGGATGCGAGCATTGGGATAAGTGGCAACAAGTTGTCCTAGGCTATTGTTCAGGTGTCTGCAGAAGTCTGGATTAGTCTGCGGTGGTCTATAACAAACGCCGAGGAGCACTGTTACGGGAGGAGCGTGAGAAATGAGCCATAACGATTCAATTTCGGATGTGACGAGTGCGACAGGACATGTTATACCTTGGTGAATTGCTACAAGAACACCACCCCCTCGGGAACCTTTTCGGTCGCTACGGTACACAGGGAATTCGGGTAAGTCACTCAGGATTTCGGCGTCTGAAATATTATCAGTCAACCAGGTTTCAGTTAGCACGAGTATGTTGCTACCGGATGACGAAATTATGTTTGATAAGAGTTCGTGCTTTGGAATGAAACTGCAGAGGTTAGTAAATATCACGGAAAATGAGAGGGGTTTGGGACGTGCTGCGCGTTGACGATGCGAAGGTACTTGGTGAAAGGACGATTGCTATGTGCTTTGTTTAACTGTGTTAGATGATTGATCAAAAATGTAACGTTTCGGGCCTTTGTGAAGGTTTTTATACCGCAAAGAGAACTTGGCAGATGTAGCCTTCGCGAAAGCAATAAGTTGTTTCCGCGCTCGTCGAACGGAAAGCGAAAACTCCTCGCTAATTCTAAAGTTAGTATTCCTTAGTTTCCGGCCGTTCGATAGGATCGAGTCCTTCGTTTTGTAAACCGCGAATTTCACCATTATGGGACGATTTCTACCGGGCGAATGACGACCGAGGCGATGGGCTCTTTCGATATCATTAGGTCCTACGCTTATTCCTAGACTATCATGGCAATAACCAATTATAATCTTCTCGGAATCGTTCCATGTTTCGCTATCAGTAGGGTCAGAAATGCCATAAACGTTGAGGTTATTTCGACGTGATCGGTTTTCCTCGTCGTCCAGTCGGTCTTCTAGTTCCTCAATCTTGCGAGATATGTTGCTTGTATCGGCCTGCATCTTTTCGATGTCGTTTCGAACAGGGATAAATGCCTGGTAGTGTGCCTCTAGGTCGGCTATTCGTTGGCATAAGTCCAACCACTCAGGTTGGCATTCCTTCGTTTTCTGGTATTCAACAAATTTCAACATACATTCTCGAAAGTATAGCCGCGCGGGCCTTGCATCAGGCTCACAATAAAACCCTGCCATGCGAGCTCGCCATAGGCAATGGAGGACCGTTAACATAATTAAATCCAGCGGCAAGCCTTCTTCATCATCAACTGGAAGAAATCTGATCCCGTATGAATCTCACTACGCCACCCAACGTTGCTGTTCTTAGGGGATAAAATATCGAGGGGCCGGTGAGGCCGTCATCACCGTGCCACCGACAAGTCACATTGTCACAGGCGTCCAATAGGCGGGAACTGCCGGCAACCTTTTGCCTGAGATCCTCGGCCGGCAGCCGGCAATATAGGCCCTACCATTTTATTAATAAAATCATTGACTTATGACGAGGATTTGCAGTGCTAAGTGTGTTGATCATGTTGGCTAGCACTGCACTTATCCTTAACGTTTTTCAGGCAATGAATTTCGCGGTGACGTGATCGCATATGACTGAAATAATACACAGGTTACCAAAGCATGGGTAATTGAACCTAGAAAGCCAAACGCTGTGCGCACTTCTTATTAAAATTATGCACGAGAGAGGACGTGCAACACTTGTTACCATAAAGAAAAGCGCAAAGATTGTTAAAACCACTTTCCCTGCAAAGGGTGTGGTAGCATAAACTTCGTTTCGCATAATGTGGCTATCGTACAAAAATAGATAGGGGGTGAAGCCACTACAGTTTCCCATGTAAATGAAAAACACTTCATAATGTGACGTAATTCGCCTTCTGATAGCGATGTGGACATGTCACGCACAGTTTGGACTACCGAAAAGCAACGTAAAGACGGGGATACCGTACACTGGATTGTGCTACTTTTCAATCATTCCCCGTGGCGCAGTGCTAAATCATTCGGTGCTCGCGTTAGTTTATCACGTCTGGCGGTACTACAGGCTGGCTGGCCAAGACATTTACAGCGTAGATGTAGGCCACTTTATGAACTCTTCTCCCTCAACATAGCACTACGATAGGGTCTCATTTCGTTCAGAGCAAAATGGCCTCATGGGCGGCCAACACAACAATATTATTTGGCTCCTATTTTTTGCTTGTGCTGCGCTGATAACCGAGGTCTGTGTTGCTGATTACTGATTTATTTCTGTCTAAGAAAGCGGTTTTGAGAGACGCGCTTGGCAAAAGCCCGTAAATCGTAAAGATTCGCACACCTACCAAACTGCCTTCAAATTTTGCACAATCCTGAAATTTCGCATTGATTAACGACGAAAAATAAGTCCTTGTTGCTTCTACTCTATACAGACTGAAGAAGCGTTTGTATAACTTAAGTGTGAGATGTGGCATAGATGCGGAGTAAAATGGTTAACGCGTATAGAGCGTCTTCCTCTATACCACACGCTTCTAAACTCTACACCACAGCGCAGCAGAACAACGAGATTTTTCAACTTGACAGTTAATATTTATCTTCTATGGAAAATGAGTGCGCTCGAAACATAGTCGCAGTTACGTTGTGTGGAATAACATCTATGACAATACGAAGGCATCAAGGAAGCTGAAAAAAATATTCGGGACCCAATTTGCGACTGCCCCATCTGACATTCCCAGCAGGTTCAACCACTGCAGTGGCGACGTCGTGTTTCCGCCTAGGCTCTAGGCTCGTACGTCATCCATGGAAAGAGGAAGCACTTCGGATAGAAGTTATAAATGCATAATATGGCTAGAAATAGGTTCTCCAGGCTATTCCATCAAAAAATAATAATAAAATAAAATAACTGCCGTACACAGCTCTAGTGTGCCTGCTACCTTAACGCATGGGCACAGATGCAGGATCCCTCTTAATAGAAGGTAAATTATTTCGTGACTCGAAATGATAAGTAAGACACACTCCGAGTTCCTTGTCGTTATATATGAAACATCGATATAAGAAATAATCATATCGAATAATTTCATTTCAATATTAGTAAGCAGCACACTTATGGCATAACATACGTCTCAAAGTGAGCTTAGTTTTCTCATTTACGCAATCGCGAGGCGAACATTCATGTTCCTGAATTTGCTCATTAAAATCGGGCATTATTTTTAAACGGCTTTGCATCCCTTCAGTTTTCGTTATTTCTACAGTTTTGGAACATTTGGAATTTTATAATTAAATTAATCCTTGATGCAACTGCACATTTCTTGCCCAAACTTGAAGAACTCCTCCCGCAGACTACAAAAATATTTCAAGTTTACAGGAGAAAGAAAAAAGTGGGGGGGGGGAGTTGCTCAAGTACAAAGATGCATTGTGAGCGACGTAAGTTACCGTTGCCGTGGGCCAATAGCACTGCTGGCCTGAAGCAACTGAAAAAATTTTACGCGAGAAGAACGTGTTAACTTTAGAATTATTAGGCCTTCAAACCTGTAACACCTAGCTGTAACTTGTGAATGGGCTGTTTTGCACCTGTGTAAATCCATATTCGATTTCGCGAAACGAAGGTTGATTCCATCTGAGGAGACATTTGCCCAGGTCATATAAAAAAATTCGCAGAGGAAAAAAACATAGTTGGGACAACTCTTGGTCTACCACTCTGAACACAGCCTCCTATGGAGACATGTAGGAAGGTGTCAGGGTTAGCAAACGTTACTACATACGCGCGGGGCAGATTAGTGAGCCCTACCGCCTCTAATGGAAGCGGTACGTTATGCTGTAATTCTGAGAGTTCTGATAGACCTGTGCAAGATATAGGCAAACTGTAAGTTACTTAATTGTATAAAACAAGACTTTCTAAAATGTCTTGGCTTAATTATATCCGAACAGTAATATAAATTATTTGACGAATCGCAATTAATATAACACGATATATGTAGCCATTACCAATTGATGTAAGAGGAGAAGACCGTAACGTTTCACTTGATGTTATGCTTGTGCAGCAAAATTGACTTGCTGTGGAAGTGGGAACGTCCCACGTAATCGATGTAAACCAAGGTAGAAACTCTCATGGTAGTAAAGTCGCCTATAATATGTGTAACTGCTTTCCTGTAGGTTACAACAATATGTAGTAAAATCATCGTAGTAACGTTGCTACACAGGCATTTACAGCTTAGGAAGTGAACGTTGTGAAATTTATTTCATCAAAGTTAGTAAGTAGCCGTACATTTTAAAGCGTGTACGCTTTTTCAGAGCATATAGTTCACAAAGGCACGATACGCCAGCTTTATAGGTTTCTTTTTGAGTGCCTTCGGCATTGTTGACTATTGCAGAAAGTTGAAATTTTTATTCCAACCTGGGCCCTTACGACGTTTGCACAAGCTCTCGCGCTAAACATAACAAATAGACAACACGCTCATTTATCTGCGCTATTTACCATATCCGCACACACAGTGTTACGTGTGCCTAGAAAACACGACAACCGAAACCCTGCCATCAGTGGAACGCAGGCTAACTTATTTTCGCTATTTACGAAATCACGCGCACGTGTAGGCATGTTTGCGAGGGAAATACGACAACCCGAACTCCATATACAGCTGACGAGCCTGTGTTTTTCTCCAAAAGCGTCGTCAAATGAGCCCAAACGGCCCGTATAACTAACTGTTGTCAGATGTCGTTAGCTGTAATTCGTAACGTAAATAACTGTATTAACGCTTGTAGAGAAGTAAATACGAATGTAATTTACTCACGCTATGGTACTAAATTAGCATCTCTGTGTCAGGCTGTCTAGTTATACTATCCCGATGACTTCGCCAACGCTTATAAAGGTGTGAAAGTGAAGTGCACTAGAGAATCGGCTGACGCAAGGCCAGCTTGACGCCGACGGCACCTTCGACAGGTTTCCAGCAGCCCGTCGGCAGGCTGTCGGCGTCGTTGCAATTCAAATAGATGCTGAGACGTCAAAAGACGCTCCGCAGACCGAAAGCAGACCGAAAGTTTCCTTGTGTTGGTCTGTTAAGGAACAGTTTTCTGTCATAGCAGTGTTGATAGGCTTTACAACAATTACATTAAAATTCATCAATTGCCCTTATTTCGTATGGTGGTATATTTATATAGGTATTTTTGTGTTTGTTTTGACGCACTTGTGTGTAGCAGTAGCTCCTTCGTGCACCAAGTCACCATCATTGCTTGTTTGGCTTGTTTTTTTTTTCAGAGCAAGGGGTACCTTATAAAATGGAAAGGGTACTCTAAATGGCGCTGTACCCTGGAACCTAAGAAAAATCTAAACGAAGCCTCTCTGCGGGAAATCCAGCACCCAATCAAGCCATCGCCACGGCGACTAGAAGCTGCTTCTGAGGACATCCTTTATGCAGTGCAAAAGAAGCTTGCCAACAGCCGTCGTTCAAGCGGACTTGTCAAAGTGAACCTCGACTTTGACGCATTTCGAATGGATTTTTAGGCGCAAAGGGAAACGTCTCGAAAAGGTTGGATTCTTTGCGTTGAATCAGACTTTTCAAAGCTGAACCTTCCCTTCGCATAGCATAGTCGGGAAACAAAACTTAAAGTGTTGTTGCGATTGACTTTCCAGTGCGGGTGAAGGCTAGTGTAACAAGGCAGAAAGCGTGCAAGCGCTTTCCGTGTGGCTACCTCGTGGAGAGCCTTCAAATGTTATTCGTGTCAAAGGTGACGGCAGCCAGTACCTAATCCGCGGAAATATTTCCTGTCTTGGGTTTTGATAAGTAAAAGGCTTTTCACTCGTGCTGCTGAGCAGTGTTCTGCAGTTATGCATATTTCAAATTGTGTTCATTCTCGCATTTTAATGGGCGTTCTGGTAGAGCCATTCCTAAAAACGAGTATGAACGCTTTGCATCACAGGTCTCAGAACGCATCATTGCGTTTAGACAAACGAACGAAACGGCTCTGAAAATCAGAGACAAAACATTTCTGGACAAAGCATTTTTTGAGACAATAACTCTTTCGTTCCCCATGGCATGCCAGTCCCAGAAAGCTTAAGAGGTTCTGTGGAGACAAGATTTAGGAGCTTCTCCGCCTCAGTGGACACCCAGCACAGAAAAATGAGTGGCAGAGCGAGAAAACGATTCCTTCAAAAAGAGCGCTGTGAAAATATTGCCTTTGACGTTGAAAGTTCTGTTTAGAATCCACATAACCACACAATCAATGACATCATCTTTCAAGCTTTAAAAGATGAAATGAAGAGAATGGAGGTCTTTGCCCAGCAGTCTATTTCTTAACTCTCTAAATCCGTTCGTGACTTTGAGCTCAAGTGCGTTCAACTGGAAGAAAGAAACAATTTTATCATCACAGGCAGAAAGAAATCGCTTGCCTCACAATTCCGGAAAGATGGTAGGGGAAGGTTCAAAAAGCACAGACAAGAGGAAGCTGCATTCCGCTGGCAATGCGATTGTTCAGGCTCTGGAAACAGTATTGGAAAGCTATGGGCTAAACATATGTCGAATGGTTGCAGCAGACCTTCGAGGTGTACTGCACAATATTACCCTCTCTGACAGCGATGGAATTTCTGTAGCCCGAGGTATCAAAAACGAATACCGTTGGGCTGGTCAAACTGATTACCCGAACCTTTCTTCACCCGACAAGAAAAGTGTGCGTGAAATCACGGCACTCTTAGATAACCACTTTGTCAGCACGTCTTTTGGGAGAAACTTTCTTCAACAGTCCCTAACGTACGCTCACTTCGTGTTACCAACTTGTACAGGCAAAGCCTGGACGAGAATACTGTTGTGTTTAAAACACCTGGAACGTCAGCAGGCGCGTAGGTGTCTTATGCACGCGAACTACAGAATTCCATTGCGGATTTAACAGTGAGTCGAGGTATCAGCGGAGAAGAGCTTAAGGCGCATCCAATCCTTGTTCAAATAGGTGATGGATGTGTCGTCAGCAAGCAAACTAACTGGACAACTCTATCTTTTATGCTCATCGACAGGGGTCAACGGCTGCAGAGCCACAGACTGCACCGACTGCTCGCAATCGTCGAAATTTCCGAGAACTATTTTCAGATTAGAGAGGCCCTAAAGGATTTGATTGACGGAGTAAACTGTGTGGCGACCAAAGGCAGTGTCAATGCAGAAGGCCATGATGTTCCCGTTACTATCTGTTTGGGCTCAGGCTTAAAATTTTTACTCATGGTCCAAGGGCTGCAGTCGGCATCTTCGCGATACCCATGTCCTTTTTGTCGCGCCGACTTAACGTAGAAATCCCGGAGCGATCACAAAGGAGTTCAACGAGCCGCCTCTCCTGCGTATATACTCTCAGAAACATGAGAGAGGACAGTCTCGCGGAAGAACACGGAATGAAGGCAGTGCCACTATTCCACATCGATCCCGCTTTTCTGGTTCCAGGCATCTTGAACATGCGAATTAGAGTTGTTAATCGCCTAGTTGACGACCAAGTTGTTGAAGCCATGGATAAAGACAATAGAGACAATGTTACGAATTTCACAAGCAAGAATACTCACGTGGAAGCCATTGTGAAAGCGATAAATAGACGTAATATAAAACTTGAAGTGTGGGAAGATGAATGAAAAGGAAAAAAAATTCACGGCTATTGAAGGGGATGCTTGCAAGCGTCTGTTAAACATGCTGCCAGATAGGCTCGCCAGAAAACTCAACCCGCCAACAGGAAAGCAAGGTTATCTCTCTTTCGAAATACATGAGTGCCATTAGTGATCATCTTGAACACATTGTGACGGGAGAAAGTATAGAGAAGGAAACGACAGAATTTTATAAAACTTACTCGAAACTTGGTGAATTAGGCCAGAAAGGTTATGGAGTTGAGCGAGTTACGCCATATATCCAAATCCTTGCCTGTCACCCCTCTCAAAAACACGAAAACTTCAAATACTTGGGATGGTTCTCAAGTGAAGCCATCGAGAAAAAAAAAGCATCTTTAAAGATTTGCATCACTCAAAATTTAACAAATGGGACGCTGCTGCGGATGCTCTCAAACTGGCAAAACGGCTTGAGATTAACGGACACGTGAGGACCAGTCGCGCCTACAGGAAGCTCGATCTTTCGTACTGGCATGAAAGTATAATAGAAGAAAGTCGCAGAAAGAGGGCGCGAAGCGCCCTTGATATGGAACGAGAGGATGCACTGCCCCTGTGTGTAGAGGACATGGAGGCTGCTGAACTGCGTACAGAATTGAAATCAATGGGCATTTCAACTACAGTAAAATCGGTACCAAAACTGCGCCAAATGCTGCGCCGAGAAGGAGAGAAGCGATCTGCCCAGAGTTGACATGAGCTGTAGCAGAAAGTGGTCATACTAATTTGTGACTTCACACAATCCTGCCCGGAGTCTGTCCAAAACTAATGTTTCATAACATAATGTCGACTTTCACAGTCATTTGTGCAACTTAGCTAGACTGAAATGCTCAGCCAATGCGTTCACTGATGAAATATGCAGTAATTGTGCGGTAATTTTAATAACACATTTCGAGCAATTTCTTGCCATATTTCAGGAGAGCTATATTTATTTAATGCATGTATTATATGTATGTTGGAGTTCCTATAATCCAATGTCTATAAATCTTGTATTGTGCTGCATTTGTATTGCTTTATGTTTAATGAAAACTAGATGGGCCATATGTCGCGTTTGACCATTTGTAACGTTTGTTTTGTTTGTTTTACCTTTTGTTCAACGCTTGTATGTTCCTATGATATCATAACTTTACTCCCTCCAATGTTGCTTAATGCCCAAGAGCGGGCCTGTGATGTATTGTCAGCAGATAAATATGTATGTTGTCACACATTACGGTGTATATTCGAACTATCATCACAGAAACAAGCGAGCTGGATTCACCCACGCCCACACAATGCTCGTTGTCTAAATTCACTCCACTCCGCCTGTCCCAAACGGCGTGGTCATGCCGCTAGGCTCTCTGCAGCGCGGCTACTGCGCCTTTCCTTTTTCGATAACCAGCCTGTGGCCGCTGGTGTGGTAAACAACACGTAAACCTGTGTCGCGCTGAATATTTACACTGACACTTTCATTGGCATCCGTGTTGTTGCATAAGTGCAATCATGATTTCTAGCAGTCTCTGAAGATGTATCGTATTTGCTGTGCCATGATGTAACGCGATAATAAGAGTCCTGTCGTGTGAAATAAATTTATATTTTGTGCTTTCCCTGTGTTTACTTTTGAAGTCGTTTCTAAATAGTGAGGAGTTTTTTCCCGAGGAAACAATCCTTCACGGGGTACAATTCATTTATCAGGGGTGGGGTATTTCCCAGCATGAACAAAAGGGCGGTATAGAGAAGAGAACAAAACGCCCTCCAGAACTATGAAGATCACGACAGCATGGCTAGCTCTTATCGCCATGTGGTCCTCGCTATCCTCTAACCGCGGTTTCCGCTTTATATCATACCGAGTGTTTGCTTTAAAATTGCCGCTACGAACGGCGTCGGGACGGTGATAAAAGAAATGGGGCATTGCATTGCAATAGTTCAGGACAAGAAAATTAATGCACTTCATTGCAAATTGCAGAAAAAGTAATTAAATCACAGTAATTCATTTACTACCAAACTGGAGGTACGCACTACCAGGCCAAGAAGAGCCTGTCCAAAACTTTGTCCAGCCACCATGACCACTGGAGTCCTAGAATGAAAGAAACACCTCTCGACTTCAAGAGCAATGATGTCAATAGCTTAAATAACTGTTTTTCCTCTCCTGCGTATTGCGAAAAAAAATGAAACGATATGGCTCCTGAAGGTACACTCAAATATAAAACGCTGCAAACGAGTCAAGTATCGGATTCATCTAATTACCACAAACGACGGCCAGCACTATCGTCGCCTATAAGCTCCAGGTTTTTTAAACAAAAAGAAACAACAAAACAGATATGCATACAACAACAGGTTTGCAGTTATGCTTAAGTCACCCCCAGTTGCACTCAGTCCTCCCCTGCATGGCGCGCATAGCATGGTATACTACGTTTCCTGCTATATATCAGCAGTCTCTTTTTCTATGTCCTACTGTTGTTATACTGCAACTGGGCCTTAGATTTACGACACGTCTTTCTCATGAACCTATATGAAAATTGGCCAGCTGCTTCTCTGCCACCCTGCAAGCTAGGTGACCTTGTTGTGGTCCGGTCATAACCACGTGCGCTCAATCTCTGGAACCGGTTTGTTGTCGCTCTTTCAGAAAAGGAAACACCCCCGCTAGCGCGTTTCCGCCGTCAAGTTGAGATTCTCAAAAGTGTACCACTTGTTACAACTGCTTTCTGGAAAAAAGAGACATTTAACCAGTGGCGTACCAAGGAATACTTTTCAGGGGGCGTTATACACCGACACTAAAAAGCATAATGAGAGAGAAGGAGAGTCTGCGCCCGAATATCATCTTTGCCTTTGCTCCGGTTCAGTTAAGCCGAAAGGCTATAGTTTCGTTAACTGTACCATATAAGTAAAAATGTAAGTGCACACAGGACTCCGAGGATTTGGCTCACATAGATGATTTGTGTTCCCACAAAAGGAAACACTTCAAACAAAAAGAGACGCCAATGTTCTTATTCTTTTCTTTTTTTTTACGTTTTCATATATCGCTGCAGTATGTAACTAGCATGGTCGAAGAGAAGGCCTAAATGACGGGTAGAGGAGGACAGAGGCCGTCGTCTTAAAATCAGTGTGTACACCAGGGATTACCACAACGCTTCTCGAACATAACGCCTCCCCTCCCCAGGCGAATGGGATTTCTGGATAAACACCTGAGCACAATGTTCTTATGCGCGGGTCTGTGGGCAGCCACTTTGCATGTGTTCAAGTGAGTGTACGCTTGAAATAGCGTACATACACTTCTTAATGAATGTCAACCAATGGCAAGATGCAGCGAACAAAAGACACGTGAAATACATGAAGCATTTTCGACCTGCGAAGTAGAAGACTAGATAATAATAAACCTGGTCATCAGTTGTGGGCTCTCCACTATGCCCCTTTTCCTTCAAACGTTCCGCGTACTGAAAACATTCTTCGGAAAAATATTGAGGGGAAGTACGGGGGAAGCGGCGTTGTCACGGGGAGCGGGGGTGACGACTCGTTGCGGTGGGTGAAGGGGAGGAAGAAATAAGTAGAGATTGACAGTGCGGTGGGTACGTGCTCCATTCTAGTGACTTACAACTCTCGCGCCTTTCTTCTTTCTTTTTCTTTCTTTTTTATCCTCGAGTAGCCCAGACTCAGACCGTCGTTATTCTTTGGTGACCGACTCGGAAAACGTGTGTCATTAACTTTGCAAGCAAGGCTTAAGAATTTCCTTTTCAGTGCTTCCAGAATTCGTTCATCTCAACTGGACAGATTCGCGAAGTTTGTCCGATGACATCCTCCGGCAGGGATACCGTACTTTTCAATAAAACAAAATGAATAGACTTCTCCCTGCCTATTCCTTTCCTCTACGATGAGAAAACATAAGCGGCTTCCGAAAGCTGTAGTGATGCTTTGACAACGACGGAAGAAAGACAGAAAAAAAGTCTGTTACCCGTTCCAAGGCGCCCCTAACCAGGGGAAGCAATAGGCGAGGGGGGGGGGGGGTGCATAACATAGGCGAGACCGCTTCATAGCAGAACATTATAAATTTCTCCCAACCACACGGAACTGCGCTCGGAACCACTCTGAGCAACGTGCGAGCAAAGAGTTGTTTTCTTTCTAGGTGATATCAGTGGTAAAATGAGCAATATTTTGAAAACAATAAATCCGTTTGCCTGGGCGTGTGCGTGTACACGAATTCATTTATTTTCTATGCATGTCAGTCACCTTGTGTCGTTGACCGGTTTCCAACCGCAGTGGCTAGAGCGTACACTGTAGGCATGGTTTGCCATGGGTTCCATTCCTGCCTCCGGCAGACAACCACAAGGAGAGCTACCCCGACCTTACACGCTCGCTCTTCTGCCTAAACTCATGCTTGGAAACGATGGCCTCTCCTTTCCACTGTCTTCTGTTGCTCCCTCTCCACCTGACTCCAATGACGCTGATTGAGCCGCGCTAGCAACTCGCGCTAAAGGATATGTCCACAGAAATAAACGCTCTTGGCAAGCAAACAAGACGATAATTTTAGTTTAGCACGGCCCTCTTTAAATTGTCGGTCACGGATTCTAATATCACAGGCGCCTCACACTTTACACAGCAGCCCCATTGCCACTTGCTCAGAGCGAAATGTCTAACTATTGCATGGAGACTTCTGAAATAATGTGCGCATTAAGATGGTGAAATTATGTCGCTATGACCATCATCGTATAAGAATCATACACAGCCTATTTTACGTCCACTGAAGGACGAGGTCATCTGCCAATAATTTTCCATTCACCCTGTCCTCTGCAAGTTGATTCCACTTTATGCCTGCGAATATTTTCCCTCTCTTGGTATGCATTCTGTTGTTACCATCCATCGGTTCCCTCTTCTCCGCATTACGTGTCCTGCCCATATGCACTATTTTTCCCCTTCGCTGTTATAACGATATCAACAACCACTGTGCGGTCCGTGCTCTACTCTGCTCGCTTTTATGTCTCTTACCGCGGCATTCATAAACTTTTGTTCCATTGTACGTTGCAGTCGTTAGTTTTATCTCGGCTGTTGGTTACCTTCCATATTTTTTTTTATCTTCAATGCGTTTGATATATCTCCAAGAGCATAATTACGTATTTTAATGTGTAGCAAATTGGTAGAGGTGTACCTTGAAATAGTCTTGAACAGACGCTCCATGCAGGATAACATGAAGTCGTGGCGGGAATTAATTACACGCTGTCATGTTATATCGCAGAAATGATCAGTAGAACACTGTTGCGAGTCATTGTTGAGGTATAGCTTTTTATAGAAATAATGCTTAGCACAACATAAACGTACCCAAATTGTGCAGTGAAACATAGCTAAAGGAACTATCATCCTGCCACACCGCGCACTACAGATCCGGAATATGCGTGTGTACTGAAATTTGCTCTTAAATGTCTTGCCAGAGAAATTGTTGCATTAGTAATTATGTCGCTATGACCATCATCATATAAGCATCATACACAGCCTATTTTACGTCCACTGAAGGAAGAGGTCATCTGCCAATTTCCCATTCACCCTGTCCTCTGCAAGTTGATTCCATTTTATGCCTGCAAATCTTTCTCTCTCTTGGTATACATTCTGTTGTTACCGTCCATCGGTTCCCTCTTCTCCGCATTACGTATCCTGCCCATATGCATTTTTCCCCCTTCGCTGTTATAACGATATCAACCACCACTGTTCGGTGCGTGCTCTATTCTGCTCGCTTTTATGCCTCTTACCGCTTGTCATAGCCGCCTGGTGTTCTCGGCCACCCTCGTGTCCAACGAGATAAGATACGGCGTGGGAACGTGCTGAGCGAGGTTCGGCGTCCTCTGAAAAAATGGAAAAAGCCGCTAATTGCCTCCCGAGGAAAAGCTTGGACTTGCGGGCCGTTTTATCACCAACGCCTCTGGACGCCGCCGGCACCGCCGAAGAAACGCAGCCGCGGGGCTGGGGCCCCCCGTAGCGGGGTGGCGCGCTTTGTCCAACTTAAGATGCGGTCAGGCGGAAGGGAGAGGACGATTCTGGCCCGATTTGGCAGCCACGACAGTTGACGTCTTGACGACCAAGAGAGCAGTCAGCAGTGTCGCGGGTCTCGCGTAGTCGTCGGACATGGAGCAGCCGAAGTGACGAAAACAGTCGTGCACAACATCGGGCCCTCTCTTCGTCTACCGAAGCCGGCGAGACACCAGTGACACCCGTCAACTCCTCTACCTAAGAGTTACGACCATTATTGTTGGACATTTCCGTAGGGCATAATTATTTTCATTTAATGTTCTTTTTATATTCAACGAATTTCGGTGTCGGAACGAAGCGTGCGCTGCACCGCACCAGAGATAGTGCATCAAGCTAGTTCTCGTTATGTTTTCTTTTCATGTCGTTATTTTACTACCAATGTTTAACTCCTGCATTGTTTATATTTGCACTGATACCTTGTCGCATGTATTTCCTCCGAGTTCCTGTCGGGCGTGTTGCTACAGTCTCATTTCATTTCTTTTGTAATTGCCTATTGCCTTGCTCGTGATTAAATGCTTTTGCTTTTGTTTCTAAGCACCTATCTGTGTTTGTCTGAGAGTGCATCAGCCAGGACCAACACCACCAAACGTGCCACCCGCACGGGTCGGCCGGCGAACTCAAAACAAAGTGTACCGCTTCGAAGCTTTTAGGGCGTCGCAGGCCTAAGCGTAAGTGGAAGCCTGCGAGTCTGCCGAATCCCCGCTACTGAACGGCGGGCCTGAGCGAAGTGTGTGACATATTCTGGCGTCCGCGACAGGACTGGTCAACCGAGTGGTGGTGTCTGGGGGACTGACGTAACTCATTCAGTGCTTTATTGTGCAACCATCCAGTTATCGCTTTGCGCTTGTGCTGCAGTGTTTAGCAATGGATGACACGGATTTAGACTGGCTGATTGAGCAGGGCAAAACCTTGGGTTTTGAAGGAAGAGAGCTATATGCTTTTGTTGAAAAAGAACGAAATAGGCGAAAAGAGGAGCGCGAGGCGGAACGCAATTGGTACAGAGAACATGCGGAACGGGAGATTGAGCAGGAAAGAGAAAGATCGGGAATAAGAATTCAGGACGAGAAAGAGCTTTTGTTGTTACGGCAGCAGGCCACTCCACACAAAGGTCAGAGCTCAACATCACAAACGTCAGGTCGCGCGCATCACATCAGTCCTTACAAACTAATGCACCTTTTAACGAGGAGCGTGACGACCTCGACGCATACCTGAGGAGATTCGAGCATGTAGTGCAAAGTCAAAAGTGGCCCCACGAAGACTGCGCAACGGCCTTAAGCCTCTGCCTATGTGGTGAGGCATTGAATGTCTTTAGTAGAATGTCGGTGTCCGAGTGTACTGACTACGAGAAGTTGCGCAAGGCGCTCATGATCCCCTTCCGGCCCACCGAAGAGGGCTTTCGGGAGCGATTCCGAACAGCCAGACCAACGAACAACGAAACCTGTTCGCAGTACCTCACCCGCCTAAGGAACTTTTTCGAGTGGTGGGTTGAACTATCTGGCGCGGGCAACAGCTACGAGGCTCTCTTCGAGGTGCTGTTGAAGGAGCAATTTCTGAGCGCTTGCGCAACCACCCTGCAACTTTTCCTCAAAGAAAAGACAGGCGCCTCGCTAACAGACATGGTGGCGAGGGCGAAGCAGCACACCGAGGCTCACGGGTGGCAGAACTTCTCAAAGGGTGCATCTGCGACGGAAAAGCCCAAAACGACATTTAAGCAGCCCATCCAGAACAGCGACGTACAGCCGCCAGCCGGAACCAAGCGGCAGCGCTCAGGGCATAGCACCGAGACCGGCAGGGTGTCTAACAGAAACAAGGGGGACACAAGAAAATCGTGTCAAGTATGTGGGAAACCAGGTCATCCCACTTGAAAGTGCTAGAAGAGAGGCACGCCGAACTGGAGCGCACCGCCCAAAGAGTCGACCGCGTCTTGCATTGAAGATGGATTCTTAGAACTGAAGAACGGTGAGAAGGTCCCGATTGTCGATGCGGGACTTACGGAAAGGTCCACGAAGGCGGCTGAACGACTGCCTGTGGTCCCCGGCTTGATGGGAGGCAAGGACGTACGCGTCCTCCGAGACACGGGCTGCAATACCCATCCAGAACAGCGACGTACAGCCGCCAGCTGGAACCAAGCGGCAGCCAGAAAAATACTGTTTTCTGTGCTCACGCTCAGGGCATAGCACCGAGACCTGCAGGGTGTCTAACAGAAACAAGGGGGACACAAGAAAATCGTGTCAAGTATGTGGCAAACCAGGTCATCCCACTTGGAAGTGCTGGAAGAGAGGCATGCCGAACTGGAGCGCACTGCCCAAAGAGTCGACCGCGTCTTGCATTAAAGATGGATTCTTAGAACTGAAGAAGGGTGAGAAGGTCCCGATTGTCAATGCGGGACTTACGGAAAGGTCCACGAAGGCGGCTGAACGACTGCCTGTGGTCACCGGCTTGATGGGCGGCAAGGACGTACGCGTCCTCCGAGACACGGGCTGCAATACCGTCATAGTCAAAACGAGCCTGGTAAAAGAGGGAAGATTTTACTGGGACAAAGGCACCAGTCTACCTCGTAGATCGATCTGTGCGGATGTTGCCTGAAGCTTGGGTAGATGTCGACACACCGTGCTATTCAGGCCGGCTAAAGGCGAAATGCATTGAAAGCCCGATATACGAGCTCGTGCTGGGTAACGTGGAAGGTGCAAGACCGGCCAATGACCAAGATTTGTACTGGAGACTTTCAGCAACTCAAAATGTTGCTGGCACAAACGCTTCTCGGAGTGTAAGAAAAGAAATTAAGCGTAAGTGGAAGCCTGCGAGTCTGCCGAATCGCCGCTACTGAACGGCGGGCCTGAGCGAAGTGTGTGACACCGCTGCATTCATAAATTTTTGTTCCATTGTACGTTGCAGTCGTTAGTTTTATCTCGGCTGTTGGTTATTCCATTTTTTTTTAATTTTCAATGCGTTTGATATATCTCCAACGGCATAATTACGTATTTTAAAATGTAGCAAATTGGTAGAGGTGTACCTTGAAATAGTCCTGAACAGACGCTCCATGCAGGATAACATGAAGTGGTGGCGGGAATTAATTACACGCTGTCATGTTATACTGCAGAAATGATCACTAGAACACTGTTGCGAGCCATTGTTGAGGTATAGCTTGTTATAGAAATAATGCTTAGCACAACATAAACGTACCCAATTGCGCAGTGAAACATAGCTAAAGGAACTATCAGCCTCCCACACCGCGCACTACAGATCCGGAATATGCGTGTGTACTCCACACCGACCATGGCAAAACGGGGCCTACAAGAAAGCGCCCCACGAGAAAGAGCGCAGAGAAGCAAGCTAGGCAATAAGCGGTTTTCCCCCCGCGACTACCACCACAGCAAGGAACAATAGTCATGGTCACGGTAATGGTGCTTGAAGCATCACTTTTTGCCTCCCGCCGTGAGTGGCGCCGTCGGTGGGAAGAGGGTCTCCCAGGTGGGAGGAGAAAAGCAAGAAGAAAGGGAAGGGCTCAATTCTATGCGGCACTTGGTGGAGCTCTTTGGAACTAGCCCCGCATGAGCTGGAATCCTGGCCATGTTGATAAAGGAGGATGTGCTTTCGCTTGCCAATTCAGGAACAAGGGACACAGCCCATGCCAGGCAAATGACCTACCACAGTCACTCAACGGTGAACTGAAGGGCAAGGATATGCGTAGTGAGTCGGGGGCAAGACCGGGTCCGCTGTTACCTTCTGCGTAACAAGAGAGTTTTCTTTCTTTTTTATTTCTTGCTTCTTCGTTTCTTATTTTTCTTTACCTCATATCACACTGTCCTTCGCATTACAACCATCATATAACGGTGTGGCTTTCTTTTATTTTTTCCTTCGTTTCACTCCTCTTACATTGTGACTCGTATAACTGCTATGTTGCCGAGGACTGAGGGCAGGACGGCTGTCCTGGACAAAACTAGGTCGGCGTGTCCTTCGTGCTTGTCGGACGGCGGACACTGCTAGCTCCTGAAGAGCTTCGCAGTTAAAAGGGGCAAGAAGCACTACACAAAGTCGCTATAGCTATCAGCTCCCCACCGGCAGTAGGTTGCCCTCCTCACATCATCAGTATACCTTAGATCTGGTTTCCCGAGCCAAAAAAGAAGAAACAAGGCAAGCTGCGGGTATGGTGGATTTCCAAAGCCTTACCAGGATCCCTAGTATTGAGGGACCCTGGCCTTACCGACACATGAGTAGGAAGGCCGAGCAATGCGTTATGAAATACAATAACGATAGGAATTTTTCAGGAGCACAAATGGAGAGAAAGAATGGGAATCTACTGGAGCACACTGACCATTTTTGTCCATTTTTGACGAGTATTTTGGTTCCTGTTCCCACGTGCAATGATTACGTGGTCCTGCGGACTAGTCAAGCCGCCTGCTTGCAGCCTTGTATTCCGTTGTTCTTTTTTCTTCGAAGCATGATGGTAATAAAGGTTCGATTCGATTTGAAAACAGCGAAAGACAGACTTGTGTTCCGTAGCCGATGCAACATCTCCCTCATATTTTTCGAACAATATTTCACAGAAGAGGTTGCACATAGAAAACATGTTTTCATATTGGCGATGTGGTTCCGAGTAAAAGGCTCTCTTGAAATTTGTGATAGGTTTAACTCGTGTGCAAGCCTCGCCATCAAGGTATTCTTTTTTGAACCTGCGTTATAGGTGGTAGGCGTTTGTAGGCATCGGTACATTAAACATAAATAACGAAACAATGGAGACAAAAAAGCTCGAGGTCGTTCCAGCATACGCAGTGACACGTATCAGTAATGTTAAAAGCAATTTATTATGCGGCAGTAGCGAAAAGTTCTAGGGAAACCTCCCTGGGGTATAGGATCGATAACCACTTTCGTTCACTATACATGTAGGCATATAAAAGTTCTGACCAGGCTTCGGCCATCTAAGCAATAAAAAAAAGGATCATCTATATACATAGGCCAAAGTTTTCGCGATACATCATCACGAAAGGGATTTACTTTACATTACAAACTATGCTCCCGCTATAAAGGGCTTAGGGGAGCTCATATAGGGTAGGACGGATTAACGGCATTTGGCCTCCACGCGCTGATGCCGTGAAACAGGGGATTCATATTTTTATTCAGGGATCTAATCTGAATTGCGTAGCAGGCCGTGAATTGACGCTATGGAGCAATAAACTCCAGATGTCCTATTTCAGAGCTTTCTCCTATATAGCCAGTGATTGTGAGAACAAGGTTAGCGTGGACAAAAGGCAATTTTCTAAATCACCATTAGGGTAAGCTTTACAAAGTTTTCCTCTGAGATACCCCCCAGAGAGTGATATAATGCAGTAATTAGACTGAGACGTACAGGAAATTAAATTCGCTTATTCCGTTTATGTGTCTTTTCCCTTAAATCTCATGCGAGTATTATTAAATAAACCAGCTTTATAAATAATATTTGCCTTCGTCAGTTCGCATCTTCTTAAGCAGTTTAGCAATGAGAACAGAGCGAGGGAAATTTCTTCCAATTAGTATCTCGAGAGGAGGAGGAGGAATAAAACGCAGGGAGGTTATAGCCAGTGCTGAGACAGGCTGGATACTCTGTGCAAGGCAAGCTCAGCAGCATCGTCTGCGTGTCGGAAAAGTACTATTGCCTATGAAAAGGGCACATCAGTTGGCTTCAGAATCACGATAAATGCTCCCTGCTGCATACACTATCCGTGAACAGAGGAATTTTCGGATGCAAAACGAAGGTAACTGGGAAGAAGATATTACGCGGTGAAAACTGTGTTATATAAATTGAATGAAGACAGTTGATTACATGGCGAAGCATTCTGGGTGCAAGACTGACGCTCTCTGGAAGCCACAGGTGAAAACGGCAGCCGCTGGCTCGAATTGGGTTGTGCATGATTCGGTTGACCGCGTCCAGGCTCCGACATCCCACACAGGAGTAATTCGTAAAGGTGCCTTCAAAATCCGGTACTGCAGAAGACTTTATTAAATGTTTTGCACAGCTTAGAAGTTTGTCGTCTTTTTCTCGGTGAAATGGATGTGTTGGCTTGCTCAGGATAAATGTATTCGGAAGCCTTTTCTGGCACCAATCGTAACTGCAAACATTGTGTCGTTAGCGGAACTGGTGAAGCTCTGCATAATATCGCCGCCTTCAGCAACACGCATAGCACATATCCAAAGCGTACAACTCGGAAATAATCAGACATAATGAAAGGAATTCACACGGCGTTACTCGCCGTACCGATGATACGTCATATGCTAGAAGAACAAGTTACCCCACGAAATTTGATACTTGCCAAGCAGCGGAATGGACTAGGGAACAAACAGGGGTAAGTGACGTACTTATTTTAATTACGAGAAAGGAAGGGCCCCTGAACGGCGACGAGATGAACGGACAACCTATGCAGAGCGAGAAGAAAAGGATGGATCCAAATGGGTGGAAAACGCAGAATAGGCAGGTTAGATTGAGTGACCAAATTGAGATTCGAGGGAATGTGTTCGAATCGGCAGGCTTAGGACGGCGCGCATTGGAAATCACTGGGAGAAGCATTTGTCCCACAACGGGCTTTAACAGGTTTAAAACGGCGAGGGTGGCGATTTTGATGGCGGTAATGGCGATGATAATGTGACTATTTCTCGTAGAAGAACTTCTTGCTGGGCGAGTTGGTGCACGACTTATTTTTCAAGTTTGCTGCGCGAAGAAAGGACGATCACAGGAAAAACAAGGCCCACAAAAAGAGCGCAAACTATCAACTGGTTTATTTGTTCTTGCATCAGCTTATATAAGCATGTCCAAACGGGAATGGAAAGAGATGGCAGAAAGGGGAAGCATACAATTCAGAACACCTTGCGTCACAAACACCTGCGCGGAAACTTGTCTTCAGCAACATCTTCTGTGTCTACAGCAGGACGAACGCTTCTTCCAATGATTTCCAATCCATTGTGTCATGAGCGAGCTCATTGTACGTCACGCCGGAGACTCACGTATTTTCATTGCCGCACCTAAATTATTGCGTACCGCTGCTGTGTTTACTTGCTTTCGGATCGACTCTGTTGTTCTGATTGTTCATCATTTATTTTACTGAGCATCACGTCCCCTGCCCAACTCCAGTTCTTTCTTCTAGTTTGCGCAAAGATATCAAATACCCCTATTTTGTCCGGGGCCATTCCTCTCTATTTTATACCTCAACCTCATGCTTTCATTTTCCCTTCTATTTTCCGCCCTGTAGTACTTAATTGGCCTAGATTTCTTGTCCCCTGCTTTCTGCAGCTTTTGTGCACTACAAACGGCGCGCCTTATATACATGTCGTAGTGATCGCAAGCAACCTGAAAGAAATACTTCAGATATATGAGGGTAAAATCCTCTCGTTCACGCTATGAATGGGATAACAAAATGTAGAGGTCCCATGGGATTTATTGACTAATACATGCCACCCGCGTCCACACTTCGAAAATGATTGGCAAACATGGAAAACGTGGGAATAATCAACGAACTATTTCTTGCACGATACGACCGCGCCGCCAACCGGAACTATTAACCCCTCATTTTCTGTTTCATTTAAGACGACGGTCACTTCATAAGGCAGGAGTGATCGCACTGTCTTCATTTAACTTCGCTCTAGTAACGTGCTTTTTTTGTGGTAAAAAACTGAGAACAAAAGAATTTGCTGAGTTTCCATCTCTATATTTTGCTGCTGGATAGCTGCGCATTGTGCATCAAGCGGGCATGTTAGCGGCCAGTTCTCCGCAGTATTTCCACTGTAAAATTACGTCTTTAAAACAGGCTACTGTACTTCTATGCTGTAGATGAGGCATCCAGGGTACTCGTCGCACGTATCTCCATCATTTGTTTGCAGCGTTAGCCTGTGACGCTAACGCTGCAAAGTACAAGGCTATTACGCATTTCCGGCTAACTTTGCCAGATTAAAATAAATAAAAGCGTCAAGGACCAATGTGGCAATGCTCTGAATTTATTTATTTATTTATTTAGAACACCCTCTGCCTCGTAAGGCATTAAAGAGGAGAGTGGTTAAAGTACAGTAACAAAAAGTAAAGTGAATTCAAAAATAAATTTGTTCTCCAGATTACACAAACAAGTTAGTTGAAAAGTAAAGAAACGAGTGCAGTGTGATTGAAAATAACAGAACAATTCACCTGGTTATACAATGTTAGCTAATGCTTTGCAAAACTTTTTGTTGTTGGTAATGGTCGCGACACTCGTGGGAACGTGGTTCCACTCCTGAGATGTACGGGGAATAAACGACTGAAAGAAAGACTTAGTTTGACATGGTACGATTCCTACCTCATGACGATGATCAACTCGGTTTGCAATGTACTGAGGTCGCCGTATAAAGGCATCATGAAGTGATGAATGGTGGAAAAGTTTGTGAAACAGGGACAGACAGGTGATTTTGCGTCATTTAGCCAGCGGAATGAGTGCTAGGCTATTTTCATCGAGGCTATACTCGCACTACGGTTATAGTTAGAGAGGATGGAACGACTCGTAAGTTATTTGGGATGTGTACATACACCAAGATATTTATATGAAATGACGGATTCTCTTGGAACGGTGTTTAGGTAATAGGTGCTAGGGTTGCAATTAGTTCTAGATACATGCAATATTTTACATCAGCTAATATTTAATTCCATTAACCACTTCTCGCCCCAGTCAGCTATATTATTTTGATCACTTTGTAGCATCCTTGTAGCCGCACTAGTAATTTCCCGGTAAATGACACACTCACCTGCAAACAGATGTATGTTAGAACTTACTAAAGCAGATAAATCGTTAACATAGATATGAAATAATAGAGGACCCAACACGGATCCTTCAGGCACACCTGACTGAACTTCAGTGAATGGACAGTTATGATCATTAGCAGTTACAAATTGGAAGTGATTGGTGATGAAGTGTTCTATCCAGTTCATGAGATTAGGGTCGATATTTACTAAACTTAGTTTAAAGAGTAGCAGTTTATGACACACCTTATCAAAGGCTTCACTGAAGTCCACGAAAATACTGTTAGCACAGGGTGACCGATCCAGGATTTGATGCAGCTGATGTGTGAAAAGAGCAAGTTGAGTTTCGCAGGAATATGATTTTCTTAAACCATGCTGTGAACTGATGCAGTACGAGTTAGACTCTGGAAAGTTGGCGAGATTCGTGAGAATGGTCGCGCCCTTTCTTCATGCACGCCACTCTATGAAGAAACCTCGAGAATGAACCGGGGCTAACCTTGAGGTAATATGCTTTGCTCATTTTGCGGAGTAAATGCGCCCTTTGCAAGTGTCACCTGGTCTACTATTTTTGAACATCACTACCAAAAGAGCGATGATCTAAGCAAGTATACTTAACTCGTTAGTGACCGGTTTGTTTGTTTGCATGCGTTGTAGCAACCAATGCTGTTTTTTGTAACTTATATGTGTTGTGGGGAATTAGGCTGCTTGCCTCCGCCGCCAATCATCATCATAAAATACGCTAGCTCGTGGCACGTACCGCCGGCTTGGGGCGGAGCGCGTGGAGCGGATCTGGGCAGTCGGCGCTGGGCTTGCAACGAGTAAACTACGTTGTTCCAATGGCTCGTGTGCCCATCTCTGGGAGCCTCAGCTGGCCAGAGGCTCAGAAGCCACGGCCCTGAGCCCACAGTGTCTAAGTACGTCGCACAAAACAATCATTGCTAATAGGCTCATAGTTTACAATGTATGTCCCTTGACCCGTAAGATCATGCTGGGCTATTAGGCTACAGAACACAATCACAAAGTCAAAAATTCCAGTTCAGCCATTGCAAGAAAATCTACTTGGGCCTTCGTTGGACATTTCTCTACTATGAGATGGTTCTAAATATGGAATATGGGAGCTGATGTCACAGTTGCTGCGCGCTTTGACCAATGAGCTGCTGCACTTCGTGTCCAGCGCACCTAAGGCCCTTACTGTTAGGTGCAGCTCCAGGAAATCGGGCTACATTGTCAAGGCGTGGAGTGCAAAGAGAAACGAGGCCATCGTTTGGCATTGTTCGACGACCATGACATCTTCGCACCTTGTCGCACAAGGGAAGGTCGTTCGAGCTATTTGCTTCAGGAATAAAACATAAGCAGTGTTACACCGTGCCGTCTAAATGAGTGCCGAACCATTTCACATGGCTACATAGCGCATGGCCCCACGTACGGTGTTCGCCAGGAACAGTCGTTTTTGCACCGAGTCACAGTTACCTGCCGTTTAGGTAGCCTCTGAGGCCACTTATTCTCACCTGCACAATCTTCGCCACCTTAAACGTTCATGCACGAGTACTAAATTCCAATAGCTCAGACGCGCATTCGTCATCCTATTTGAGCAGTCTGGCTATGTGTTCTAAAGTTAGCCTTTGTTCGTATTAAAATGATTAACGACTATCGCGAGCTGTCATGTAAGAAGCGTAAAACGAAGTAACAAGTTCGGGTACGGACTCCAAAGGCCCAGCGTGACCATGTCGCAACACATACAAAGAAATGTTCGATCACCAGCTAAACAGGCGGACATACCTTCTAAATTGCCGCTGTCGGCTGTATAGAAACAGCTATACAGGGGCATGTGCATCACGCTATTTTTGAAGTGAGCAGCGCAGCGCGCGCTTCCTGCGGGAGCATTCAGCATCGGCGCGCCAAACAAGAAAACCCTTATTTACCGGCTTATTCGGAAGCCCAAATTTCACGTTTCCATAAGATATATTACCACAATGCCACTCTCCGATCGCTTTTCGTTCATCCACCACCATTCAAATCTGCTCATAGGGATCACTCTCATAAAGTCAAGGTCTCATTTTGTAACACTCTCACGTGCGCACAGTTCCCATGACCACCAGTCGATTGGAATAATCTACCATCATCTATAGTGAACATACGTGATCCAATCCTTTTCAAACATGCTCTTGTGAACATGATCTAAAGTTGTGCCATTTTTTTCTCTTGTTATTTGGTGCCCTGAGTTTATGCCCTTAGGTTCTTGCTTCTTAGTATTACAGATTCATGCCTAATTTACTTAATCGAGAGTTAAGTTTTGTATAACCATTGTTTAAATCGGTATTATTAGTTACTTTTTGTCTTCGTTGTACATTGATACTCTATTCATTGATTTATTTTTATGCGTATTCTTTTTTCTTCCTTCCTACCTTGTTCCACGTTACATACAATCGTGTTCTTGCCCCTCTCCTCTATAATGTACTGCATGTACGTTGAGGGTGTTTTAAATAAATAAATAAAAATAAATAAAGAACTTCCACGTCCACTCGCCTGCAAGTTGCACGTTAAGATACAAATTCCTATGTGGACGTGATTGGGGTGGGCTTTATTGAACTTGTATAAAATGAAAGGTATCGTACTGATATGTGCGACCATCTAGTCACACTCTTACCTAATGGTTTACACGGCCCACGCAGGTGTCATGCCTGCGTTTCGTACGAAGGCGCGAGACGACTTACGTTTTGTTAATGTTTTATTTATTCCTTTGTTTGACAACACGGGATTGTCTCAGTGCAAGAGACTGAAGGCAGCTTTAGTGGTCACGTGAATATAGGCCTCCAGAACAGCATGTTATAGTCAGAAGAGAAATCAACAGATTGGGAATAAAAGAGATACAATGGTACAATAACACCACTGAACAGCTAGAGGACGCACCCAAGAAAAAAGAAGAAAGCAAAAAAAGAATAACACAAAAACTCAGATAATTCGAAAGCGCAAGTAATGATAAAGGACAACAGAAGAAATCTAGGCAACGGGGTTTTCTATTTGGACATATATAGAGGGTTCTGTACATATACAGTCACATATATCACACATGCATACTATATATGGCAAAGGAATCAACGAAACACATTCAAGGAAGCACGTCTTTGACATCCTACTGAAACACAAGATAGACGATTATTGCATTACCAAAATTAGCACGTACAGATCGCCGTTCAGCAGATGAGAGATCTACAATTTTAACAGTTGCTGACCATAGCTGGTTCTAGTTTTCTTGGCTTCGAAGCCACCCGGCTTGTGCGAATCTGTTCCAGTCGCGATTACATTGTGACCACGCTGCAAAACACGCCCGAATGTTTTTCGGCTCGATCTTAGTGCTTACGCCTATACACGTTCTGCAAACTGAAAAAAAAAATGTCCGCGTCGTATAAAAGCGGGCGTGACACGCGTAGTACTGCATGTTCTTTCCTTCTTGTTTTTTCAAAAGCTTACAAAGCGTTAGTTTTCATGGCGGCCTGCCAAATGCGCGACAATGATACATATAGTTAAACTGAACAAGTAAAATGAGTATTTCTCTTCAAAGAGCAAATCGACCACTGCGAACATTAGGCTTGCTGCAGACAGAGAGCTCGTTTTACTATGCTCTCGAGTTATCTCATTTCCACTGAATAGCAGCGTTCAGACAAATACGAAGTTATAAAAGGAATCACTTATAGTAGCCAAGGACATCCCGCTTGAATTCTCGCTGTGCGGAAGTGCTCTTTTCCAACAATATTAACAGCCCAGCAGGCAGAGTTAACGGAGCTACTCACAATGCGACGACGGGATTTCAGCAATTTTATTTTATTTCTACTACAAAGGAGACTAACCGTCTTGAGCTCCACTGTAGACGACCAAGTGCGCGCCGAAATACGTGCTCCTTTAAAAAAATACTTTCTACGACGGGCAGCCTAAGGACTTGAGACGGTCTATTCATGTTCGGGCACTTATCTTGGCCACGGCACACTGAATAAAGGACACACATCCAGCAACAATGGGACAAATTTGAGGAAAGAGAAACACAAATCTATTTCCGAGCCTTCTTTCTTATTGTAAGCCCGGCCAGCGTATTGTCGTTTTAGAGACGTTGCTCAGTGAAGCTGACTAGACATTCAAGAAGAGAGCCGACTAAGAATTCCATGAGTACGATACATTGCCAGACGATAATGACTGGTAAATATAGTTCCTTTCATCGTCCGTGTTAGGCCGACGAACCACTCCAGTGCATATCTTCCCGCAGCAGATTGTAGCTGTATTTCTGGCTCGGACGTGGGACCACCATTTGAGAAGCATTCCTTGAACGGCTCAAAGCCACATTAATTAAGAAGAGCGAAATGGTTTCATAGGGCAATATCGCTGAATACACTGTTATAATTTTAGCGCATCTGATCATGTCGTTAAAGAAACGTAAAATTGCATCGAAGCTACGACTGAGATGCAATAGCATAATAAAAATATGCCAATTAAGATTATGTGTTTTTCATCCGCCCATTTTGCTAGCATAGAAACGGGCAGTAGCTGCCAAAAAGGGAATCGAAGGCGGATTACATGACCGGCTGGCACATTGAAGATACGACAGCTGGTACATCATATTGATGAAAGTACGTTTAATGCATCATTCCCCATCTCCCCCAACATATTTCACCAAGTACTGTAGGCTGCGAACACAAACACACGCACACGCAGAAAATGTCTCTCCCTTTCAAATCTCATCGGCGGCCATCGTGATATCCAGCATTGTTTTCTTTAAGGCAATCCTTCGATGCGCACCCGTCTCTCTCACGTATATGAACTGTCCTCACCATCTGTCTCCTTGGTGTCAGGCGCCGGCACGTCGTCGGAATGCGCCCGGAGGCTGAGTCGCAGCACTAAGCCGACAAGTCATTGTCGTTAATTGCCCGCCCGGCAGTTCCGCCGCTGCTGCTGGTCTGTCCGGGGCATGCCGCAGGTAGCTTAAGTGAGCATGCAGCTGCGTCTCTGGAAGTGCAATTTTCAGCTTTCTCCCGCGACGTCCCTTCCATTCCGGCTACCCAAGCCTCGGCCCTGTGTCCGCGGACAGCACTTCGCCGAAAGCGTAATCGGGTGACACGCCACCTTGTTTGTGGGTCGCGGCCGCTGCAGGACAGACAGGCGTCCATATAGGCAGGTGAGAATAAGACTACTTCTTGCTCGAAACCAACGATCCCCTACTTTAACTGCTACTCAGCGGCAATGTTTCCCTTCCGCGCGCGTGCGTGTTCGTGTGTGTGTGTGTTTGTTTGTGTGTGTGTGTGTGTGTGTGTGTGTGTGTGTGTGTGTGTGTGTGTGTGTGTGTGTGATTTAGGGATCGGCGCCAGAGGGACGCTGCGAAGACGAGACGTCGACGATGTGATCATGTGCGCGGCAAGCGGTGCGAGCGAATGCTTATGATAGTGGTTCGGTAGAGGAAAGGACGCTAATTTCTGAAGCCCCGGTAGGGAGCACGGCTAAGCGACCGTGAGGGTAGCGGAAAGGGACTGAAAGACGTAGAAAGGAGAGAAAAGCTGTAGTGGAGTGCTCCGGATATATCGACCACCAGGTGTTCTTTAACGCGCACTGACAAGGCACTGTACACGGGCCTCTGGCATTCTCGCCTCCATCGAAAATGCGACCGCCGCGGGCGGGATCCAGCTAATGCTAGCCTGGGCCAGGACTTGGCTGCACGAGCTGCTAGGTGCTGCGGCCCTGAACTTTACGGCTTACCGGGTCTGACTGCTTTAGGCCGAAACGCGACCACCACCCATAGTAAACAATTCACCTCTATTATTTGCGATCTGCAAAATGACATTTCATTCGCAAGTGCTAAGTGCTCAACTCAGAAGATTAATCTCGATGTACTATCCCAAAATTATGTACGTTATGAGAGAAGCTTAGAAAAAGTGATTTTTTGTTGCGAAGGACTACTATAAAATGGGGAAAGACAATTGCAAGAGTGGGGAAGGAAATTAGATGGACAACTAGCACACCGCAATTACTTTTTTCATCAAACCTGTCAAATGCACTCGTCTTGTTTCATCCGTCTCTTAGCTCTTGCGCAATTCGATTTTCCAAGACATTGATCGAAATATGTTCAAGCGTTGTAGTACTTTGAAACATGCCACTGCGTGCGTATATTTGGTTCGTTAATCGCTTGTGCGTTTGGGGATTTACGGCATGGGGATTTACGGCGCTAATGGCGATGCATTAGCGAGCCTTGGGGCTCCCCGCGCCATTCGGATAATGAGAAACCCGGGTTCTTTGCACTGCGACATCATCGCTCTGCGAAAGCTTCGATCAATGCTTCTGAAAATGAGCGCCAGCGGTTCTTACTCTCAGGCGAACTGTTCCCGTGTCAAATAAATACCGTCCAATTCAATTTAACTTCTTTACGCAAGCCTTTACTTACCAAAATTAGTAACAGGACAGCTAGAACATGAGTGTGTGTGTATTTCTGCTTTCTTTCTCTCCTTTCCGTGAGCGTTGCACCAATTAATGATGAATCCATACCAACTTGCTGAATTTGCAATTATAAATGTGGGTTATCTGCCTCATTAAAAAGTAAGGCGGTGACACGGAAAGGTCTATTTATTGTTATCTGTCAGCTTGTTCGCCGTGGCTATATCTCTTGATGCCACATTGTTTTGCTTGGTGATGTTTGGTCATGGGCGTGTGAATGGACAAATTGTGAAATGCTACCGTGTACTGTCTTGGTATTTACTTTTGAAGAAGCACTAGTAAGAATACAAAAAAATTACAGCATATCCACGGAGTGAATGATGGTGAGTGGGCGAAGCTCGGGAGGTTCATCGTAGATCGTGCCGAGTTCTGGATTAATTTAGTTAACGCGCACTCTACGAATCCTCATGGTTCAACTACGCACAAGTGAAATCTCCCACCGGCATTTCATTGCAAGTCAAGATCCAGTGCATATATATATACATATATATGGGTTGCCGGTGAACGCTTCTTCAACGCGATCAGTCGGTATTTCTCAATCAAGAAAGTCGCTAGGAGACGCTGCCTGCGCCAACATTGTCTCTCGCGGGTGAAGGCGCGTTCTCCTTCTTTGCGAGCTGGTACAGCGTTCCTCTAAGAATGAGCGTTTCCATAGCCAACGCGCGCCTCTCGATCTCTCTCTGTCTCTCTCTCTCTCTCTCTCACAAGACAGCAGAGGCATGCGCCGGGAGGCAGCGCCGGGAGAGAGAGAGAGAGAGAGGCACGCGCCGAGCCGAACGCCGAGGGCGAGCGCGTGCCGGGAGGCACGCGGGATACGCCTGACGACTGACGCCTGACGCGTGACAAGGTTAGACTAAGAGGAGCTTCGCCCCTTAAAAAAATCCGCGCATATCCGCGGAGTGAATGATGATGAGTGGCGAAGCTCCGGATGTTCATCGTCGATCTTGCCGAGTTACGGATTAATTTAGTTATCGCGCACGCTACGAATCCTTATGGTTCAACTACGCACAAGTGAAATCTCCCACCGGCACTTCATTGCAAGTCAAGATCCAGTGATTATATTTATTTATTTATTTATTTATTTATTTATTTATTTATTTATTTAAAAATACCCTCCAGGCCTCCAAAGAAGCATTGTGTAAGGGGGCATTACAAAAAAAGAGTGAACTTCCGCCGTACATTCTACTTACAATATGCATGAGAAGCAGTCACGCACGGAGTCACAATGAGGGACAAGTGCACTGCAAAGTAATTAATTAAAGCAGCGTCGGTAAAAAAAACGACAGCTCTAGGCTAAAGAAAACATATAATAAGAAAGAAAAGTCACACTGGGCATTATTGATGGACTCGTAACGTCAAGGAAAATTGCTGTGTTATACAGTAATATGATTGCAGTAATATGAAAAAGGGTCAAGGATATACACACGAACGAAAGCGACAGTACTGTGCTATACAATAAAAACTCCGAAAAATATACGATAATACACACGATAAATATATGATAACTATACATAAAGGAAAGCGACAATACCGTGTTATACAATAAAAATTCCGAAAAATATACGATAAAACATAGAGGAAACTGAGATCATGGCAGGTTTACAATTTGTTGGCGAGATAATTTGTCACTGCGTCCCGAAATGCGTCAATATTTTTCAGGATGCGATGCTATCTGGAAGGGAATTCCACCATCGGACTGCTCGTGGAAGCGCAGAGCAGTTGAACGCACGTGTCGACCCGTGACTGCGGCTATAGCTAAATTGATTATGAAGCCTGTGTTACGTAAAGTAGGATCGTTTCAAGCATGCTGGTGTTGTTCGAGATGAATGAATGAATTTGTGAAACGGGGCCATATATATATATATATATATATATATATATATATATATATATATATATATATATATATATATATGGCTAGCCGGTGAACGGTTCCCCAGCGCGAGCAGTCGGTATTTTTCAATCAAGAAACTCGCTAGAAAGCACTCCCTGCGTCAAGCTTGTCTCTCGCGGGTGAGGGCGCGTTCTCCTTCTTTGCGAGCTGGTGGAGCGTTCATCGAAGAAAGAGCGTTTCCATAGTCAACGCGCGCCTTTCGCTCTCTCTGTCCCTCTCTCTTTCTCACAAGACAACAAATGGAAGAGTGGGAGAGCTCGCGCGCCTCACACACGCGCCCTCCTTGTAGCGCGTTCCTAGTAGGTAACGCGCTACTACAACGGACGGACAGACCCAAACCTTTAGGAGCTTCGCCCCAAAAAAGAATCGCCAAAATCCTGCCCTGCGAACTCGAATGCTCAGTGAAGCTGTATCAAACGCTAAACGTGCTGAGGGAGGGTAGGTTTTATTATTACACTATTGTTATTGTATTGACAATCGGTTTGTTGTTGTTGTGGTAGACGCGATTGGTTCCGCGACCATTTTCGCTTCATTTGCTGACACCAAATGCTACTACAATCTCTTCGGAGTAGTGCATTCTATGTAACTCGGTAATCGGATGACGTAAAACGGTGCTTTGGAAGGCAGCTACAACGCAATCTTTACCGGGAACGCGTGAGAAGGAGTTGCCATTGTGCGCTGGCGCCTTATTTTATTTATTTATTTATTACATACTGCTGACCTGCTTACCAGGTCTTAAGCAGGAATGGGCATATACAGAACTCTTCGCTGCAAGAGTAACATAATAGATACACTAATTTGCTGAAAGCCATATGGAAAACATGATACACAGTGCAAACAGTATACATTAGAACATTTTATAACAATATAGGAAAAAAAAACAAAAGCACAACAAATAGCATGATTTCACCCTCAGGAACGTACTGAATACAAAGAAAAGCAATACGTATCTCTGGCAAATGCATGGTTATTCAATAAGTAATAGTACAATTTCTTAATGGTTATTGAGTGCACTTAGGAATAAATCAACTGTTGTACATTCCACTATATCGGCTGTTAGGCTATTCCACTCACGGGTAGTTCTGGGAAAAAAGGAATACTTGAACGTATCTGTGCGGTTTACGTAATCTACAACTTTCTTCGAATGACATGAGCGCACAGCACATTCAATTGTCTGTTTAATGTGCACTGTTTTGTTAATTCCAGTTTTACCCTGAAAAGTGAGGTAAAAAAGCTTCAGCCTCTCCGTTCTTCTTCTTTCTTGTAGTTTTCCGAGCTCCGCTTTAAACAAAAGAAGTGAAGGTGATGTGCGCCAACTGTAACAAGTAAACACAAAACGCACCGATTTTCTTTGGACCATTTCTATTTTCTTAATGTTGGACATAGTAAAGGGATCCCACACAGCAGCTGCGTATTCTAATATTGGTCTAATAAAAGTTTTGTATGCTAGAAGTTTGATGTGTGGTGTAGCATTTGCGAGTGTCCTTCGCAAGTAACCGAGCTTTTTCATTGCCCTTCTTTCACTATATTCAACATGTTCATTCCATTTTAAGTCTGATGTGAATATTAGTCCTAAGTATTTGTGTTTAGTGACCTCTGATAAAGCATGACCAGCGATGCGATAGGTAAACAAAAGCGGCTGTTTCTTACGCGTAACTCTCATTGCCACTGTTTTGCAGTGGCAATGAGAGTTATCCATCATGCATCATGCATAAGTTACGCATCATGCATAATGAGCTTTTGATGCTTGTTTTTTTTACTGCCTTCATTGAAACGTGTACTGAGCTCTATGCAGTTTGCCTGGGGCGCCCGATCGGAGATCTTTGTTCGGAACACTTTGCGTTAGCTCGCTGCAACGTCACGAAGTGGGGGCGCGGCTCTCGATGTGCGCGCTGCTGAATTGCGCGACAGAGTGCCGCGCAGGCTTCAAGGATTGGTCACCCTCCTTCGTTTGAGTAACTACAGTTTTGTGACAGGGTGACCCATAAAATATGCGAGAAGGACAGGGCGAAAGCAACCAATGGACAAGCGGCGAACACCCCCAAAAGCTGACGAGCCGGTTTTGTTGTGTTCTTTTAGAGAATCAACATATTTGCACAGCGCAAGACTACGAGTAGTTACGACGTAACTACAGAAGAAGAGACAAGGACAGAAAGGAGAAAGGACAGAGGATATATAATGCAAAACGAAAAGATTTCGACTTCAAATGAGTAAAATTGTGTTATGAACAGGATGAATTTTTTTTTCCGTGAGAGTAAATGCGTGACGGTGCAGAGAAAACTCGGTAATGAAAAAAAAATCCACGCATATCCACGGAGTGATTGATGATGAGTGGGCGAATCTCCGGAAGTTCATCGTAGATCGTGCCGATTTCCCGATTAATTTACTTAACGCGCACGCTACGAATCCTTATGGTTCAACTACGCACAAGTGAAATCTCCCACCGGCACTTCATCATAAGTCAAGATCCAGTGCCTATATATATATATATATATATATATATATATATATATATATATATATATATATATATATATATATATATATATATTGGCAGATCCCACGTGCAGTGGAAATCAAGGGAATGCGAAGCACGCATAAGGAACGTAAAATGGATTTGCATTGTTGTCTCGATATACCGAGTTTGGTACATATGAAGTTAACGAAGCGGCCGCAAGAGCACCAAGACTGTAGCATGTAAATCGTGCCGCTCATACACGCATGTCATGATTGTAACGTTAAAACTTGTCATTTACGTTCGTCATGCAGTCGTGTTGTGCCATAGCAATTTTGGTATACATCACTTTAAGGAAACGAGTGGCATGTGGATTATGCCGCTAATGACATGCATGTCACGATTTTCATGTTATGACCTGTCATTTATGATTGTCATGCAGTCATGTTGTGCCAAACCAGTTTTCGTATAGGCTCCATGCAGTCGAGTTTTCCATGTGCAACATCAGCGCCAGAATGCACGGCCTGGCGGAGAGAAGAAGCAAAATTGACCAGACTGTGACAGGAAAGTACGCGAACGCGATGAGCGTCTCGAACTCTATAGCAGCAGCGACCACCCGTCCCACCGTATTTCGTTTTATTTCATTTTAGACGGGCGCTCCAAACCTGCGGCACACTGTTCCAAAGGTCGACGCCGCGAGCGTTCGTTCGGTTCGCAGCACGCCGGGAAAGAAGCGAAGAAACGCGCGCGTCGTTGTCGCCTCGGTTTCCACCGTGCGCGCACGTCTCATACGTGCGACCGAAGCGGCCAATGTCAGCGATACTGAGCCGTCCGACGAGAGCTACGTAGCGCCCTCTAGTCAGTAGACGGAGCCCATACATCCCATTAACGAAACGGCAGTATAGCGCGAGGACCATTTCATGTAAACCATGCTGGTCATGACACGCGTGTCATGATTCTAATGTTATGACCTGTCATTTACGTTCGTCATGCTGTCGTGTTGTACCATAGCAATTTTGGTATACATCCCATTAACGAAACGCCTGGCATGTAAATCATGCCGCCGATGACGTGCATGTTATGCTTTTCATGTTATGACCTGTCATTCATGTCCGCCATGCCGTCAAATTCTTGCATACCAATTTTCCTACACATCGCACTAACGAAACGGCCAAGAGAGCACGAAGGCCGTGGCATGTAAATCATGTCGCTGATGACATGCATGTCATGATTTTCATGTTATGACCTGTCATTTACTTTCATGATGCAGTCATCTTGTGGCATGCCAATTTTCGTATACATCCCGTTAACGAAACGCGTGGCATGTAAATCATGTCGCCCATGACATGCATATCATGATTTTCATGTTGTGACCTGTCAGTCATGTTCGCCATGCAGTCATGTCATGGCATGCCAATTTTCGTATACATCCCGTTAGAGAAACGCGTGGCATGTAAATCATGTCGCCCATGAGATGCATATTGTGATTTTCATGTTGGGACCTGTCAGTCATGTTCGCCATGCAGTCATCTTGTGGCATACCAATTTTAGTATACATCCCATTAACGAAACGGCCAGGAGAGCACCAAGACCGTCGCATATAAACATGTCACTCATGACATGCATGTCATGGTTTTCATGTTATGACCTGCCATTTATGTTCGTCAGGCAGTCATGTTGTGCCATACCAATTTTCGCATACATCCCATTAGCGAAACGGCCAGGAGAGCACTAAGGCCGTGGCATGTAAATCATGCCCCTCATGACATGCATATCATGATTTTCATGTTATGACCTGTCATTTATGTTCCTCATGTAGTCATGATGTGGCATACCAATTTTTGTAAACATCCGATTATCGAAACGGCCAGGAGAGCAGAAAATCGTAGGTGGCTAGATAGACAGATAAATAGATAGATAGATAGATACGCTCAAACTCGCCGAAGTTCGCTAAGAAATGCTTCGCATTTAAATAATATATATATATATATATATATATATATATATATATATATATATATGTGGATGGCCGGTGAACGGTTCTCCAGCGCGACCAGTCAGTATTTTTCAATCAAGAAACTCGCTAGAAGACGCTGCGTGCGCCAACGTTGTCTCTCGCGGGTGAGGGCGCGTTCTCCTTCTTTGCGAGCTGGTAGAGCGTTCATCGAAGAAAACGTTTGAGTAGCGTGGTGGCATAGATAAAGAAAAAAAATAGCGTAGTGGCATAATGGTTAGCGCCACGAGCTGCGGAGCGAGGGGTCCCTGGTTCGATTCCGCGCTTCGGAAGCATTTATCTGAATTATTTTTCTTTGGGATTCAATTGTGTATATATATATATATATATATATATATATATATATATATATGTGTGTGTGTGTGTGTATAGAATCAAAGGGTCACGTTGAAAAAACATAACATTTATTACGACGTTTCGGCCGCGAGACCGGCCTTTTTCAAGCTTCTACTATTGTTGTAGAAGCTTGAAAAAGGCCGGTCTCGCGGCCGAAACGTCGTAATAAATGTTATGTTTTTTCAACGTGACCCTTTCATTCTATAATTGACGTGGTGCCAAAGATTTATCTTTGAAGTATATATATATATATATATATATATATATATAAATATACTTATGCATATACGGTTCATGACGGCGGGGACGGCAAAAACCAGCCGAGACTGTCCATATAATTGCTATCGCAATAAAAGAGGCCCTGGAGCGCAGGCCAACCAAGCAGCCGCAAGCATTCATAACGAAATACTCCAATGCGCTTCCAAACATAAATAATATTCTTGGTGAATACTATCTAATACTAACAAGCAATCATCGCCTTAGGAAAGCGTCTCCTAAATACCAAGGGTTACCAACCGGCGTAGTAGAACTTTAAAGGAATCGTTAGTACATGCCAAAGTAAACCCTCAGCGCACCGGCCCCGTAACAACTTGCTGCTGTCCCAGATATAAGACTTCCAAGCATATTCCAAGTGATCTTAAAATTAAAAGCACGGGAAGTGACTATGTCCATCGTGTAAAATCAAGCTTCACTTGCACTTGTTCAAACGTTATTTATATGTGGAATATTGACCCTGTCACAAGCAATACATTGGCGAAACTGGTCAATTAACGTTACATTAAACGGACACCTCGCGGACACCGCAAATAAACTGCCGAAGGCAGTTGCACAGCATTTTAATATTGCAAGTCATAATTTGGACGAACTCAAGCTCTGCATACTTTCTCTCCCTCGCCGATGGACAGAAAATAGAGGGAATCGTATCTCACATACAGGATGAATACCCTCCAGCCTACAGGCATAAACCTTTCAAAGGGAACCCTTGAGTCCATTAGATACGGTAGGCGGTTAGCATAGACGACAAAATGTTAAGGTATATACAAGCTAAGAATGTTTCTTCCGGAAAGTCTATTTTCAATTGTGCATCCCTGATCCAGTTCGATGAGAACAACGGCGGTAAGCAGCGTAATCACTTCTTTAGCAACAAGCTTTCCTTGAAATCCACTGCGGGTGCAGCGCGGGGTGGGAGGGGAGTTACATGTGATAGGTGCAACGCTTGTACCGAGCGTGTGTGCTTCCTTCTTCATCCCACTTTCTAGCCCTGTGCACACAATGCATTTGCAAGATATGTACAAGGAGCGCATTCTTTGGAAGCTTTCTTTCTTTCCATTTATATTGGTCACGCCAACACCTGTCACCCAACTTCCCCTCTTCCCCCGTCCCCTTTTTGTTGTTCACACGGGCCGCTCTTCTGTCCTTCTGTGGACGAGGGAGAGATTCAATGGCATACAGAAACGAAAGCTCGAGAAGGCAGTCGCCGTCCTGACGAAGACAAGTCCCCTTGTCGAAACGTTGGCTCCAGCGACATTCCTTGTTCTACATCGCTTTTAGCGATCTATTCATTCACACTAAGATGTGTTATTCGTGTTCGCCATAAATTAATACCCTAGCGTTCCGATTTCGGCAAATTCCGATTTCGACCAGGAGAACACCGAGTAGTGGGCGGCTGGACAGATCGATACGGTGAAAGTTACCCAAGTTCGCCATGAATGGCTTCGCATTTAAGAGAAATCCAAACTTAAAACGAAAGTTCATGGGAGGATGCAGGTTCCAATTTAGGAACATATGTAGTTACTGCGTTAACTAGCCCCGCCATGGTGGTCTAGTTGTTATGGCACTCGGCTGCAGATCCGAAGGTCGCGGGATCGAATCCCAGCCGCGGCGGCTGCATTTCGATGGAGGCGAAATGTTGAGGCCCGTGTGCTGTGCGATGTCAGTGCACGTTAAAGAACCCGAGGTGGTCACCCGCCGCGTGTGAGCCATAAGTGTCCTCTGAACATTCGGATCTGAATTCGCCAGTTGTGGCCCCCGTCTGTTTCTGTGCATCAATTACATTATTCCTTGTGAAGTGGGCGCTTAAACTTGGCAGTCTATTTCGTCATCTACGTGAAACGCAATTGAGCGGCCGGAATGGAGCGAGACGCGACACTCGCCCAAATTAGCTCTCGCGTAGCCGGTGCCCCTAGCTCTGCCATGGTTGCACAAGAACGATCGTTTTTAAAACCGTCGGGCAGCGCAACATTGTCCGGCTGTGTTGAAGCTGCTAGTGCCAGCATTCTATTTTACTGAAAATTGTTTGGCGTACTTGAACATGGTAAGTTTTTATAACACATTCAGTGCGTAAAGCATAGGAGCATTCAACGCGAGAAGTCTATCTTGCAACATTTGACTTCCTTCCAGGAATCCACCGTCATCGGTCCCACTGAAACATATATGCATGTTGGTGCTTTTGAAAGCAAATTCATGTACCCAAGTTCTGCGCACACTCATCAGATATCATTTGCGGGGATGGGGCTATCCTAATGATTCTTTATGGAGGCCTAAATGTAGGCATTAGGGATCCGCCTAGTGCCGAGGCAATACAATGGAAGTCGTTTCTTTAGGTGGCGGGATAGAATCCCGGCCGCGGCTGCTGCTTTTCGATGGAGGCGAAATGTTGAGGCCCGTGTGCTGTGCGATGTCAGTGCACGTTAAGGAACCCCAGGTAGTCGAAATTTCTGGAGACCTCCACTACGGCATCTCTCATAATAAGAACTGGTTTTGGGACGTTAAACCCCACAAATCAATCAAGTCGTTTCTTTGACTGTTGTGCCTAAGAAACGTAATACTTCACGGACCGTATGGAGAAGGTGTAAATGCGCCGGAAAAGACTAAAATATTTCCTTACCTGTATTAGGTAACACCACACGAAACTCGTCGTTAGGAGAAGTTGAATTTCCTTGGTATTTACTACAGCAGTGTCTCACCTAATGGAAACGGAGTATAATTCTGAAAAAAATAAGCGGCTATTCCACACTTGTGCAGACAGATGACCAGCGGAGCATTGGAAGATGACACAGCATCGGTTCGCCTTTATAGTCGCTAATCACGAAGACGAGGAAACGATTCCGCAGAAGGGATTCAGTGGAAATAAACTTAATGTCGCTGGGTCTTGACCGGACAATGCGTCAGCGACTTTAGGGCACCGTCACACTTGGCACAGTTTCGCACATCCGCTACAAAGATCGTTGTCGACCTCCAAACGTTCCGGCACTGCACGAAGAAGTGCAAACAATCTGTCAAACAATTCGCTCCTAAATCGAACGGCGGCACCGGCACGGTCGATATCCATTCCCTTTGCTGCTTGTTCACACGGCTGTGGATCTGATAGGCCACTCGGCTACCCGCTGCGAATCATGCGGAATCATTGCTCGTTTACACTCTCGCCGGCATCTCGCCTAGTGTCCGCGCTCCCAGCGCCTCGTTCTTGCTCTTGTTCACCTAAGCAGCTGTGGCTCACATCCACTGTGGGGGATCGGCCAAAACGCCTTTATTCGTCCTCTTTAGGCCTCTCTGGTGCCTACGCCTTGTGCAATGCTTTGCTGCAGGCCATCGCGTTCGCAGTGTTTCGCGTATTTTTAGTTTCCTCCAACATTCTGCAGATGGAGCTAGGGTTGCAGTAAATTACCCTATTTTCTGTCTGTGCTCTCCTACAGAGGACACAAATTTGGTCAAGTGCGTCATAAACAGCTCTACTGAAAAAAAAAGGCAGATCCCACGTGCAGTGGGAATCAAGGAAATGCGAAGCACGGATCAGGAACGTAAACTGGATCTGCACTGTTGTCTCGCTACACCGATTTTGGTACATAAAAAGTTAACGAAACGGCCGCAAGAGCACCAAGACTGCGGCATGTAAACCATTCCTCTCATAACATATACATATCACGATTTTCATGTTGCGATCTATCGCTTATGTTCGTCATGCAGTCACGTCGTGCCATACCAATTTTTGTATACATCCCATTTAGCGAAACGGCCAGGAGGGCACCGAGACTGTGGCATGTATATCATGCCGCTCATGACATGCATGTCGTGATTTTCGTGTTACGACATATCATTTATGTTCGTCATGCAGTATGTTGCGCCATACCAATTTTCGTATACATCCCATTAACGAACGGCCAGGAGAGCTCCAAGGCCGCGGCATGTAAATCATGTCGCTCATGACATGCATATCATGATTTTCATGTTACGATCTGTCACTTATGTTCGTTATGCACTCATGTTGCCACATAGCAAGGATACAGACAAGAGCACGGAAACAGTCAGAAAGACAAGAAAGCCGTTTCCTTTCATTTCTGTTTTACTGTATTCGTCTGCCTCATCGCGTGGTATACATGTTTCGTCAGTTGCACTGCTTGCTGTTCCGACTTTAAAAATGCAGTGCTCTATGGCTATGTGCAACAGGTTGATTAGCGAAGCTGGGCGGTGCTATCGGCCCACGGCTGTTAAACACCCCGTCGACGAGAATGCATAGAAGTAAGCATTTTTCGCCAGGGTCTAGCAATATGCAGCACAGCACAGTTAGAATGCATAATATATTTGGGTCACTTAGGGAGCCTTTGGAATCACTCAAGTTTTCAGTAGCCCAATTCACGCTTGAGTAATATCAACCCACCTGTAATACGTCTAATGCTTCCTGTATTTACTTTAAATTCTGCTTGGTTTTCTTCATTCGATTTCGTTTTCAGAACCACTCATTGCTCCGCACCCTGCAATGCCTCTGAGATCGGCCCCATCCCAATAAAACTGATATTCCACGCTTCGTATTGTATGCGGACGTGATCCGCCAAAGCTTAGTTATGCGTAGCTTGGCCGTCAAATTTGCTTGAGAATAAACACGCGTACATGAAGAATATAAACCTACTGTTTGCACTGTTCCTTGTCCGCCGGGTAGCGTTTCAGGTGCCGTCGCATTAATGACCAGTTCTACCAGGCAACGGCTGCTGTGAGCTTTTGTTCTTTGGAAGTGTTAAACAATACATTTTGCATACGTTTTTAGGGGCGAAGCTCCTTAGGGTGTGGGTCGTTCCCTCCTCCGTACATATTATGTAGTCACCTGTAGTTTCATGAAGAGCTCACTAGATGGCGTGATGGCGCCGCGGTGCTCGCTTCATTCAGATGTATGGGAACGCGTAGCATGGGAGTCTGTCTGTCTGTCTGTCTGTCCGTCTGTCCGTCCGTCCGAGCGCTGCGGTGCTGCTTAGCTAGTACGTGAATTGATCAATAGATGGCGCGGAGGCGCTCGCTGCGTGCTCTATTGTGATAGGAGAGCGCTAGATGGCAACACACAGTGTTTGTCACGTCTTTGATGATGTACTGGGCAAAATGCACGGAAGATTCACGGTTTTTACCGATGAACCTTCGGAGCTTCGCCCACTCATCATTTACTCCGTGGATATGCGTGGCTTTTTGTTAATTGTAAAGAGTGGCTGCTGTGTCTGTTTTGGAATACAGTAGAATCTTTTACTGCGATTGTTTGTGCAGTGTTTATATGTATAGGTTGATTCACCATTTTTCAAATATGACGGACACATTGAACGCGTACGCATAAGCATTTGTTCAATTAAAATTTCAGAATTCTAGCGTTTTCGATTTTTGGGGGCGTGGGAGAAATCGTTCCCCTCAAGTGAAGACGTCGAATATCTGAAAAGCTTACTCGGGAAAACGCCACCAAAACTCAATAATTTATTATCAGGAGTGGCTCGAAGATAATAATAATAATAATAATCCTTATTTCATCAGTGCAACGATCGGACGAAGCCCGCCACGGTGGTGTAGTGGCTATGGTACTCGGCTGCTCATCTGAGGGTCGCGGGATCGAACCCCGGTCGCAGCGGCTGCATTTCGATCGAGGCGAAATGTTGAGGCCCATGTGCTGTGTGAATGTCAGTGCACGTCAGAACCTCAGGTGGTCTAAATTTCCGGAGACCTCCACTACGGTGTCTCTCATAATCAGAGCTGGTTTTGGGACGTTAAAGCCCACAAATCAATCATTCAATTACAGCACGAAACTCTTCATCACATTCGCGCACTTGCAAGAAGTAGCGCTAAGCGAGGGCACTGGAAATTTGAACTCACGGATGCGGCCTAACCGTTGCATCTTATTTGACGAAGCATATATGCTAAAAAGGCCACGCATACATGGTTATACCAGTACACAACAACGAAAGCAGTTTATTTCGCATCGATCCGCAAGACCGTAAAAATTTCAAACGTAGCTTAGTATCTGCAGTGCTGCGCAAAAGAAGACCCCCCCCCCCCCGGCCTTAACAAAAAAGAAAAAAAAAGATAAGCCAGCGTCCTCTAAACTATTCACGTTAGACTTTACGTGTGTAATTTGTGTAAAACATTCCATTTAGCTCAAAATACTGTCACCTCAGTTTTGCTAGAGCACGCAAAATGCCCTTTTGCCCTAATGTAAAATCTTAAACTAAAAATTAAATGAATAATTGGTTATAATAGTGTTTATCAGGAAACAGAGCAGACATCATTTGTGGTTAGAAAGTCTGCTCTAACGTACGCCTATGAGAGTAAGAAAACTGAATCAATATACCCAACTTCATTAATGTGGCCTGAACAGCTAGTAGCTAGTCATTTCCTGCAGTTCGTAAGAGGGAACAACGTAGTTATTCAATTGTCCCGATTCATCAGAACAATATTTACAAGTACTCTTTTCTTCGATCATTATACGGAGTTTAAGGATGTGTGCCCTGAGGAGGATAGGGAAATTTTAAACAATTCATTATCAATCCAACAGGTGCCCTGCTTTTCTTCCTTGATTTACCGGAATTCCTCTCATTCTCTTTTTCTTTAGGAAGCTAAATTATGAGGCTGTTATCGTTAGGCATTTTTTGTATCGATTTCACTTGTGGTTTCTGCGAAATAATGGATAATATTTCATATATTCTTTGTCGCCCACTCCAATATGACACCCGCTAATGCGAGCGGCATTGCTCTTCATTTATCGTATCTATTGATTTTCACTTATTAGCCGGAGTTCACTCAAGGATGTGTCTGTACTCATCGCACGCAAAAAAAGAAGGTTTGCCCTAATTCTCGTAATGATAGCATGGAGCAAGAAATCGCTTTTGCATTTAGGGTTCTGCAGACGTTGCTCATCGTTCAACAGCGCTTGTTCTCTAGCACTTGTTCGGCATTTTGTTGAAGCATGCCTTGCCTTGTTCGGCGTTCCTTGTTCAAAAGAGTATCTAACCTTGGTTGGTGTTACATAGCTATCTATAAAAAAGGCGCACTGTTATGGTCTCTTGTTATACAGCAGTGCGACATTTTTATGAGGTTGATTTCAGAGTCAGCTATGCATATTCTAACATGTTGCTTCTTATCATATTCACAATATCAAGTAAACTAGTAAAGAAACGTGTGTGAAGAAAAACAGTTTGCACGAATTCCCTCTTCGAATCTCAGGTTTAGCTTACTCTGCCAAGGTGGACGTAATAAAATGTCCACCTTGGCAGAGTAAGCTAAATATCCTGGAATGTATACGATCTTTTATTGTTTCTTTATAAACTCAACCGATTTGTCCCAGAAAAGGTCAACTTTGTTCTGCAACTACACTACGGAGAAGACGGAAACGATTTCGATTTCACAACACTGCATTAAGGTAATGTTTGCTACTATGCAACGCACTTGCATGCAACCTACTTTCTCTAGCTTATGAACCGTGCTCCTCCCCACCGCGGTGGTCTACTCACCACAGCACTAGGCTGCACATGCTAAGTTCCGGGGGGGATCGTATTCCGGCCATGGTGGCTCCCTTTCGACGGAGACGAAATGTTGAGGTCCGCATACTGTGCGATGTCATTGGTCGTTAAAGAACCGCCGGTGGTCGACATTTCCAGGAGTCGTAAACTACGGCGTCTCTCATAATCATATAGTAGTTTGGCGACAGTAAAACTCCAGAAATCAATCATCGAGCCATGTGCCTCGCGTGACAAAAAAAAAAAACGCAGGCCTCTAGGTCTGTTTCCATGACGTCGCTTGCTTTTCTGCCTCCACGTTTCCCGGGATCACCTTTTCAGCGGCTGCGATCGAACACAAAGAAAATTACACCATCTCCCGCTAAAGGGGACCATGAGGCGATGCGAAGCAGCACGGGGGTGCACACTGCGTTTGCATTGGTTTGAGTAGTGATGAATTCCAATGGCAGATTCGGAGCATTTCCGGTAGCAGTCTTTCTGCTCCACGCGGAGCAAGTCTGTTCCAGTGGTAGATTGAGAGCGCTCCCTCTATGTTTCATTGGTAGATCTGGAGCCGCTCCACCGCAGGATCCACTCCACGGATCAGCTCTCTCTACTCCGCAAAAAGCGGTCGTTTCTACCGGAATTCGCAAGCGCCCGGCACGTGCGCAGAGCATGATGTTCCACGTTACCGACGCTACGCGCTGCCCAAGCGCGCTCGTTCTCTGTCGCAACTCGGAAGCAATCAAGAGTAGCGCAGCGACAGCTCGCGCTTTTACTGCTTGCGGAGAGCGATTATTGTAGCTCTAGCTCTGAATCGACCAGTGAGGGCTCAAGCGATGAAGAAGCGAACGTGTGCAAGAAGGTTGTCGACGTCATGTTTCGGCCGCTCGGAGAAGAAAGCGAGTTGTGCGTTTTATCGGCACGTGCCTCGTCCACCATCGACAAGAGGAGGACACTTGCACGCGGTGTGACACACATCAGAACACAGGAGGCAAATATTCAAAACGGAACTTTTTTCACATACACATCGCGCGCGAGTTCAAGCCGAGCAGGTTGGGAAAACGGCGCGAAACTCAAGGAATGTTGGGCCAGTGCCTCCTTTAAACAATGCCTGCGACGTGAGCCGAAAAGCTGGTCCCTAGCCCTCTCCTGCTCTCTCCCCCTGCGCTCCCGCTTGCGAGCGCTACCTCGCGGTGGCCGCTCGATACAGTACTGCCTCCGAGATATAGCTGCATCAGAGGCGCCGCTGTAGAGCCGGCGCCTCAGAGGCGCTGGTCCGCCGACGGAGCCATGCCGTGCCACCCGCCGTCATGGCGTCACTTCCGACCAAGCCGGAAATAGTCTCGCTTGCGAGAGCTCTCTCGCGCCGACTGCGCTGAACTGCCGAGGACCTGCGCCTCAATGGGAAAACGAGCGACGTCGCAGGCATCTAGTAAAGGAGACATTGGTTGGGCGCTTCAGGGAGTGGATGGGCGCTAGCGCCTCCTGCCATGTGCTCCGGAGGGAGCGTCTGTGCTCAGTTGACAGATTTCCTTCGGTTGCCCTCCGCCGGAGTGGAGTGGTCCAGCACAGAGTTCGTCGGCCACTCCGAATCTGCCATTGAAATTCACCATAGGTGTCGCGTTTGCATCGGTTTGACGCTAGCAGACGCTGCCTGCGTCAGCGTTGTCTCTCGCGGGCGAGGGCGCGTTCTCGTTCCTTACGAGCTGGTAAAGCGTCCATCAAAGAAAGAACGCTTCCATAGTCAACGTGCGCCGTTTGGACAGGAGAGGAGATGACACAAGGAGAGGAAGGGGAGGACGATGCGCATGCGCAGTGAGGGTGTGGACGCCAGACAGCGGATGGATAGATGGAAGGAGGGAGCGGCATAGCCCGACCTTAAGCTGCTTCGCATCTAAAAAGAGAAAGGCCTGCGCAGAACCACAGGACAGTGACAGCGTAAGCTTGACGAGCGGCCTTCTTAGAGGCCATTTTAAACGCTTCAGGAAACTAGTGCAAGTAGAGGTGAAAGGTTTCGCCTGCGCTCGTATCAATTCGCCAAGTAGAGAATTACCCACTACGCAATAATTACTGCGGTATAGTAACGTGCAAATCTGTATAACTGCAGATCTTAGAGAGTGACTTGGCGTCGTTTTCACGTGAACTAACCTAACCGAACTCTCGGCCTGGCGTTGACGGTGAGATGCGGTTTGGGCTTCTCTCTGCACAGCTGTCTGTTGCGCCCGACGTTGCCTTGCTCCAGCCGCGCGCGTAGCTCTGCGATTCGCTTATTCAGCAGCGGTCCGCGCCTTACGAGGAGGCGCCATCAGGTATATCGAAGAGCCAAGTCAGGTTGCTGACGGGGCTGCGCACGTCCCCTCCCGTGTGACGCATGGCACGATACGACAGGATAAAGGGCAGCGCTTCGTAATAATCACGACAGAAAAGTTGGAGAAGATTGCGTCATAATTATGATGTTGATGATGCCTCTGTAATGGTTTCAGAGCTACAAAGCATGCAGCCCTGTGTTCTTTCAAATGATTTCTCGAACTCATTATGCAATCCACTTTCAGCGACGTGTGGTTGTGTACTATTATTCTGGCACATAACATTCCATTTCTTAATGCGATTCTTCGGCAGACGTTATACCTGTTTAGGTCTTTTAGCGAATATTTTTCAAACACAGGCGTAGCTCAGTTTGGTGGTAGAACGATCTTGTGGAACGTGGGTGTGCCTAAGTAAGAAGTCTGTATGCGGCTCAAGAATCGCCGCCTGAATGGATGCACTTGTTAGAACCATGTGTGTTTGTCTGAGTTTTGAGTGCAGAGACGTTCTCTTCCTGATTTTCAACTTCAGTTGTCCTTTCCATGTAATAAAGAGAAAAACACACAGGCGCACCTCAGTGGTAGAATGCTCGACTGGCAAGCAGAGGGTGTGGGTTCGAATCTACGCAGAGTACGTGGGTTTGAACCCACCTCTGTCCTGGTTATTTCTTCGATGATTTGCGCCATAGCGGTTACAGACACCGGCGGCGGCGGCGGCGGACAACTACGGCGCCAAAAACGGCCCTTGTGATCTCGTAACAGCTTACGCTGTAATAGTGCATTACGTAAGACCTGCAAACCGTGGGCGTGTCCAACCACGCTGCTCTTGCTATTTACTCATTCTTACCGATGAAACATGCGTCAAGTACGTTAGGAGCATGAGTCGATGAACAGATCGCAAAACACGATTTAGACATTCCCTCTTCATTGCCTGTTCTAAATCCACATTCCCTGTTCGAAATCGTATTTGCGATCCGTCTATCGATTCAAGCCCCCATCTTCCCCTGAGCTTCTCTTCTAGTTTGCAATAGCAGTATGAGGTCTTATATAATATTGCAACTGCCGTGGAAAAAGTTACAGGAGACACCTAAGTTTCCTTACGTGCATTGAATAAGCGCGTACTTGTATGGTCTTCTTAGATGTATCGGTGTTCGGGCTGTTTCGAAGTCGCTGTCGCGTTGCTTCATTGCTCGTCATCATTGCGTTATAATAGGTGCCGAAATATGGCGCATTCGCGTTGATTTCATCTTTATTTCGTCCTGTGAATTTTACTGCCTTGAAATGGTAACGCTGAAACTGTCGAAGAACTGAGGATGCAGCGCTTTATATACATTTATTGAGCACACATTGACACTATATCTCGCAAATCGGAGTAGAGGAGGATCGGTATGTTATATACAATGAACACTTTGGCCGACGCCCGAGACCTTTAATGCAAATATGTTGTGCCTGCACCCACGAAACGAACACTACGAACTTTTGTTCAATCTGTAATCGGTATAACACTTTCTTGTTATACCGATTCTACGACAGCGGGATCAATAAATTTTTTTCGAAGTCATCTTAGCTTAGTAATGACAGCGGTTCACACTTAAGTTTTGAAAAGTTAGGTCTCATTACAGAAAAAAAATATTTTGATAATTCTTTTTCTTATTCCGTCATTGTTTTACTTGTCTTTCGCGAAGAATAATTTTGTTACTGCAAATACAAGATTACAACCAGGAGGACGGAACTGTTGATGCCATCTTACAGCTCCTGGAAGAGATACAATGCCTTTCCCCCGTCCCCATGGCGCTGTGAGTATTTCTACCCCGAACTATGGAGAGATTAATCGATCGGAAGCAGCAATCAAGATGTCATCTTGTTTTCTTTTATATTACGCCGTTCTCTCCTCCATAGTTATGCTCTGAACGTCCCCTCCTCAAGGTTATTATTTCTTTACTTTTGATGGATTGGTTTTGCTGTGTTGTGACAGCTTTATCGCGGGAAATTGATGGAGCCGACGATCTCATTTTCAGACCTACACGGTTGCCGATGGCAATTAGCGAATTGTTTGTTTTCGGCGCTGCTCATCAAGGTTATTTGTTCAGCTTGAAGTGTACAGAGAACGAAGCGAAAAAGAAAATTTTTCTCAAGCATTTAGCGGACACAGTAAAGGACTAATATGAGAGTTAGTTACAGGCGTCATTTCCTTTTTGTCATTCCTTGGTGCGCACATGGACTTAGTCTTCAGTCCTGTCTTTGGCAGCCATGTATTATGGCTCGCGTTTTACAGGGGGTCAGCTACTTACATTGGCTTGCGCCGGCATTCGATGTACGTGCCTGCAAACAACAAATATTCGGTCGTGAAAGTGAGACGCAACTAACACCTACATTTGGGGATCGTAGGTTTGGAGACGCTGCCCTGGTGTAGTGGCCACTAAGCTACGCTCGCAGGCCATCGGCGCCAGCCGTAGCTGATCCCCGAAATACAAGCCGCACAATCTTCCCTTCCAGAGCTTAGCAGTGTAGTGAGTGTTTTCAGGCTTCAGTGGTTCTTCTCTGCGGCTTCATATTATAGTAAGGTGAGGTTACCCTTTTGATATGATACTGTGGCATATCAGCCTCTTAGGGTAGAGGCTCCTACCAGACCGTAGAGCTCCTACATGCCCCTACTGGCCAGTTGAGCTTCATGGGTGTAGAGCCTGGTGGTGCACAGCTATTTCCTAACGCATTGGTAGTGAAGCGTGAGAAACAGCGCATGCTGCGCCGGTTCGCTGTGCCATTCTGTGATGTCTTCGCACGAGTCTGGAGGGTGCGTGCGCAAGGACTTGGCCTCCTCGCCCTCGGTTTTGCTGGTCCTGTCGGTAGCGACGAGATTTGCCGTCCCTTTCCCCTAAAAGCCTCGATAGGCTGGCGCAGCGATGATTGTGGGTAGCCTCGTCAAATGCTTTCGTTAACAGTTACCATCGCTTAATGCCGTTGTCTTGTATTCTTTCAAAGGCATTGTCTCTGAAGGAATCTCACGCTCACAATATGCAACGAGGCACGGTCACGTGCGATGTCGAATTTCTGATGAAAACGAATGACTACAAAAGAAATAAACACACACTAGCCAGTGAAATGTTCGTATATGTAAAAATATCAATACGCAACATAGGCATTAAGCGCATGAAAGAAACCTAAATCTGATAAATACGACGTTCGCACTTTAAAAGAAATTGCACAACTGAGTCATTCCAATCCCAAGCTACTGACTCTACCGTGTGATCAGTGCTTCTTTGTTAGTGCGGTAAGTGAATATGCAGTGACCAATTTCGATGATGAAATCGGAAGTAGCTCTCATAGGTGATGAGTGACTGCCTCAGATTGGCAGTTTAAGCTTGCATATTGTACCCTCTGCTTTCCCGTACTCCTTTTTATCTACCGACCAGGCACTTGCTAGCAAAGCAAAGGGCGCAATCAAAAGTAGTATAACCACGAGTGACATCGCAGACACACGTACAAGTGATGTGCTTGCCATGTGGATCTAGGCAGCACAAACACAAATATATTGTTCCATGCGCTGGAAATTGGCTACGGACGATGCATTAGCCACTTTTGCACAGACACATGTATAGAAAACATTTCACTGCATCGCACAAGAGAGCACTCAAACTCAGATGTTCGACGCCTTTGTTTTTCACAGCGGTGGTGGATCCCATTTTTTTTTATTCAGGCAAGCGCGAAAAGACGCTTGGTTCGTTTTCACAGCGTTGTTGCTATGTCGTAATGATGTGGTTCAATCAAATGACGGGGCGCGAATTTTATAAATCACTTAATCCTGCGATGCGATAAGAAGTGGATGTCAAAGATGGCCGCAGCCGTAGCATAATATGCATTTTTGTATTCACAAGAAAATTAACCAATCATTGCGCATTAAGAAGTCTCGTCGGCGGTTCTATGAGAGTGTTACGTCTCAGAGGTATTCCCGCTCATCCTCAAACTGTTTAGTTCTTATTCGTCATGTCAGTCACGCTGTATTATCACGAGTGACAGCGTCTCCCACCGGCATTCCTTACTGATAAGATCATCGCTAAAGTTCCGCCTTGTGCGCATGGTAATCATGTGCCTCCTGTCATGGTAATCACGCTTTTCGTTTTCTTTTTTGTCTAAACTTTCACTTTGGGGAGAAATTCTTATTACAGAAAGCAAGTTTTACAGCGTTGTATTTATCCTGAATGCCAGTTGCAACAATGTTGCACGGATTAAATTACCTGCATAATCAAAACTAACTTGCGTTTTCTCATTATCCTTTTATACCACAACAAACACACGCATTTACCCATAGCTTAACCATGTGAAATAACTACAGATAGTAAACTTCGTGGCGCAACAGGGATGAAACAGGCCTAATGCAAACACATTCAGTGCAACTATTAGGGAGAAAAGAAACGCTGGCTCTCCCATAAGCGAGAGTTCATGCCAGCATAAAATGGCTAGCAACACGGCAGGTCAAGCCTCCCCAGTGTCGTTTCTTTTATTTCACCTTCATTGTCCTTTTGACAACTGAGCCGTTTATGGTCGTGCTCGATGCGTAGGCAGCTGTGACGTAGAAGGGAAAACCAGATCCGTTCTTGCCCTTGCCGGTCTAACCACAACGCCACATGACACTGATTGAGCTAAGGGCGGTAAAGATATAAAGTACGACAAAAATAAATAAATAAATAAATAAATAAATAAATAAATAAATAAATAAATAAATAACTGAGTTCCGCAGAAGAAAAAAATTCACGGATCTCCACGAAGTGAACCATGACGAGGGGGCGAAGCACAGGGGATCGTTCGGCGTTACCGTAAATCACCCGTGACATTGCCCACTCATGCATGTAAACGAGTGACAACGCGTGTGTATGTTTACACACGCGTTGTAGTTTATTATCCTGATCTTTATGAGGTTCCTGCGCTCCCACGTTGTAGATCGTGTGGAGTTCCGGATTACCTTTGATGGGCACTCTGCAAATGGTTATGGTCCAACTACGCGCAAGAGAAATCTCCCACCAGCACTGCATTGCAGGTGAAGATCCAGTGCCTGTATATACGGGGCGGCCGATGAACGATTGCGTCGCGCGAGCAGCCGGTTTTTTCAGTCAAGAAACTCGCTAGCAGACGCTGCCTGCGTCAGCGTTGTCTCTCGCGGGCGAGGGCGCGTTCTCGTTCCTTGCAAGCTGGTAAAGCGTTCATCGCAGAAAGAGCGTTTCCATAGTCAACGCACGCCGTTCGCTCTCCCTCAGGAGACGCTGAGCCCCATAACGGGCGCAACTGTAAATACATGGCTACGCCGGGTGTACGCTGCAAGCTCGGCACTAAGGTGCTTCGCCCCTAACTAACTAACTAACTAACTAACTAACTAACTAACTAACTATATAAATAAATACATAAATGAATAGGGTACCTGAGTTTCGTAGAAGGAAAAAGCGGACACTAGGTTGCTCACACCACTATCCGCATCTTAGCCCTCATCGCAGCACCCCATGTTAGTGATAGCGACAATGATAGTGCTACGTGAGAGCGATAGTGATAGCTTGGCACCCTTGTCCAGCTCACCTGTTTACCCTGATTGGGCAGACGTGGAACTGGCTGTAGCTTTTTTTGTCACGAGTACACTTACCTTTGTTGCAGTCTCTCCTTTCTACCAGTGGCACGTGCACGTGACGAGGCAGTCCCGAAGGCGAGGGCAACTTGCTCCTCGAAACTCCGCACATGACTGGCGAGGAGTGGCCGTCAATTTCACAGTATTTTCTCCACCTTTGGAGCGTCGGTATTGGAAACAAGTCAAACATATGCGTGCAGCAAGTTAGAGCTTGAGCGTTATGAGAAACAACAATAAGAACAACTCGGAAGTAATATTTGCTTTTATTTTCTTTGGGCAGTAATTGGCGTATGCAGTGCTGATTTGTATATAGGGTTCGCGGCCAGAGACCACATATTTATGCCTTCCTTTAGTTGCCCGAATCTTCCTATGTGATATCCGAATGATCTTGGGCATGGTGGCACCGCAGTGAACATGTCGAGTAACCCTTTCGTCTTCTTGATCCAGGCGCTGGGCTTTTTGCTTCGCGGATGGCATCTGGACACCCAAACGCACCGTATCACCACCAACTACTCTTCCGTGTGCCGAGTGCTGTAAAGCAACGATCGACGAGCTGGGATGCGGCGCCTTTCTCGGACAGTTGGACCGACTGGCTAAAGGCCGGTCCCCACTAGCGGCAAAAATGCGCGCGGCGTGTCGCGCGCGCCGAGCGCTTCTGCGGCACGCGCGTCAACATGTCCCCACTCGCGTTTTGCGGCAAGTGGCGACGATGCAGCCAAGAACGACCTGACGCCCCGACTTGTGTTGTTCCATTCGAAAGGTCTTGCGAAAACGTGAGCTCTAATCAGACGATTTCGTCTTTCGTCGACCATGTATGTCTTTCTAGCGCTACGGCTGGTCACGCTATCAAAAAACTGCTACTGCGAGGATACTTCTTGCTAGGCGTCTCGGTACGGGTAGGAACGAAACTGTATATAGGTCTGGTACCGAGGCGTCTCGGTACGGGTAGGAACGAAAACTGTATATAGGTCTGGGCATGGCCTCTGAGATTTTACGACGGCCATGTCACTTTCGAATCTCAGAGGCGGTGTATTATGGTTCTATGCATCACGGACAGATGGCGCCACGCGTCGGTACCACCGTCGGCACGCCTCCGCGGCTCGCTTCTGATTGGTGCTTGTTTCGCGGCGGCCGAAAAAAAATGAGTCTCGACCCATTCGAGCATCTGCCGCGCGTTGCTGACGCTTTTCACGAATCTCGCCGCTTGCGGAAGCAACGCGCGCGTTTTTACCGCTAGTGGGAACCGGCCTTAACGCCCCCTTTGGAGGCGTATCAGCCACCCCAACGTTATCGACATTATACACCTATAAAGAGCACTGTGCGCCTGGTAACGGCATGGTGGCAGCGCAGTGAACATGTCGAGTAGCCCTTTCGTCTTCTTGATCCAGGCGAGAAAATTTGGCAAATGTTACAAAAATAACGAAGTCTGTCCTGTGGTGCTGCCATGCCCAGGCCAAGTGTATGCAACTGTATAGTATCTTTGAAGTACTTATTGATGCTTGCTGGGGATGTAGAATATAACCCCGGCCCTAGCAATCAGAAATTCGCAAGTTGGCAGCTGATATAAGTGCCTAAAAAATGATAACAGGACCATACATGAATCCCTGGAAGCTATCCATGTGAAATTAGATACTTTGGCAAACCTTGAGGGCGGAATGGCAGGTGTTGAAGATAAGATAGCGTCATTTGGAAATACCATTAGTAGTCTTCAACTTAAGGTTGACGATCTTGAAAACAGAAGGGGAAGATCAGATTTGATTATTTATGGCATTCCAGAAGAAGAAAATGAGAAACCTAACGATCTAGATACAAAAATCACTGAAGAACTTATCAATAATACCCTCGGTGTAACAATCGCAGGAGTTGAGAGAATGCACCGTCTAGGCACTAAAACAGGAAACAAAATTCGACCGGTTATTCTGAAGTTGCAATGTTTTGAGGACAAGGTGAAAATAATGAACTGCTACAAGCTTAAGAATTCCAGTGTGTCTGTAGGCGAGGATTTTTCACTCCGTGTGCGTAATATCCGGAAAAACTTTGGGACAGCACCAAGAGTAACCGAGATAAGGGGGAGAAAGTTACACTCGTGTACGACAAGATTAAAATCAATGGCGAAGTCCACGTCTGGGACGAGCATAAAGGAGCAGATCAGTTCTGGGAAAGAAAGCTGTCGTCCGGAAGACAAAAAACTGAGTGAAAAAGAAACGCCCTTCAGCTTAGTGATAGTGAACATAAACGCCAGAAGTGTCGTGAACAAAACCGCAGATCTTGAAGCATTTATGCTCGAACATCAACCTGATATTCTAACAATAACCGAAACATGGCTTTCGCCTGATATTTCAAGTAGCAATGTATTCCCACCGGGTTATACTGTGATGCGTAAAGATAGGTGCTCTAGCGGTGGTGGCGTGGCAATTTTGATAAAAGAAAATTTTTACGTCACACCCATGCCGCAAGTTATCGGTGCTGAAGCACTTTGGTGTAAAATTGCGACAGGTAATTCTTACCTTTATTTAGGCACCGTGTACCGCCCCCCAAATGCGTCAAATGATATTGTGAGTGTGTTAGCGAATTTTATGGACGCTCATTTCACACAGACGACAAAGTTAATCCTTACGGGAGATTTCAACTTCGCCGGTATATCGTGGGACTCCCTTGATAATACTGCCGATGCCAGTCATGAAGATGGGCTGGTTGATCTATGTTTTAACTTTAGCCTTAGACAGCTCATACGGGAGCCAACACGTGTTGCTACAAAAAGCAGCAATATACTCGATTTGACGTTTGTCAGCGATAGTATAGCAGAAGACAGTGTTTCATGGGAAGTAATCGACGGCATATCGGACTACAGAGCGACTAAATGTTCCTTGTTGTTGGGCGCACCCCCCCCCCCCCCCCCCTGCGCAATGAGGGAGTGCGCGAATTCTAGACTGGGCGAATGCCGATGACGTCAGCATCCTTGATTATTTAGATCACTCTTATTCCACCTTTAGCTCATTTTCAAATGATGATACATTTTCAGTAGATAGATTATGGACAACGTTTGAAAGAATCATTCAGCACTGCTTATCAAAATATGTTCCCACAAAGATCAAACGAATCCGTAAGACAAACCCTTGGATAACAAGAAAAATAATACAAGTAAAACGAAAGCTTGCCAGATTACGGAAAATTAGAAATAGACTATCGATATCAGGCTGCACTGCTAAAACATGCTAGCAGTCTCGCACATTGAAGTCAGCTATAAAGAAGGCCAAGATGAATACATGAATGTCACCTTAAGTAGATTTATTAAAGCATCTCCTTCCACGTTTTGGCGATACCTTAATTCAAAGCCTCTCAACCCAGTAATCCATCACCAATTGAAGCTATTGCAAAGGCTACAGAGTTCAATGATTATTTTGTTTCAGTTTTTACACGAGACGACGGTAAAAAACCCGACCTAATGTTCTCTTCCGAGTACCACAGAAAAACTGGACGATCTAAACATAACCGAATCGGGTATTCTTTGCCTGTTACTTAAAATTGACCCTTAAAAATCCTGTGGCCCCGACAATATACCAAACGCATTTTTGAAACGTTAAGCATAATGGATGTCAAAGTTCTTTACTGACTATTTATGTAAAATCGTTGAAAACAGGCGAAATTCCACGACTATGTAAAACTGCCAAGGTTATTCCTATCCATAAATTCGGCGACCTTACGAATACATCAAATTACCGACCAATATCGCTTACTTGTACCGCCGGCAAAATCCTTGAACATCCAATCCTGAAACACATTGTATCATTTGTTGAAAAAAACAACTTAATTGTCCCTAATCAGCATGGCTTTCGGAGGGAGTATTCACGACTACTCAACTGATTGAGACAATCCACGACTTAGCACTTACAATAGACAAATGTGGCCAAACCGATATAATAGTCTTAGATCTATCCAAAGCGTTCGATCGGGTTTCCCATCCAAAGTTAGTTCAGAAACTTACCCATTACCTCGTGGATAACCGTATCACCAAATGGATAAAAAGCTATCTGGCAGGACGACGTCAATATGTCCACTACAGAGACCACTCCTCGGATCACGGTGACGTGCTGTCTGACGTTCTACAAGGCGCCGTTTTAGCTCCTATGCTTTTTCTTCTTTTTATGAATAACTTGCCCAACAACTGTAATGTAACAGTAAGAATGTTTGCAGATGACTGCATCATTTATAAAGAAATAACCTGCCGTGAAGACCAGATTATCCGGAACAAAGCCCTTGAACATATAACGCAATGGTGTCATATGTGGCGGATGGTGACTAACACAGAAAAAATAGTTTCTATGACAGTGTCGAATAAAAAAGCACCCATGAACTTCCCGTATTGTTTAGAAGGAAAGATGTTAAAGAAAGTAGAGGAGTATAAATATTTAGGTGTCATAATTTCATCCGACCTCAAATGGGACAAACAGATAACATATGTTGTAAACAAAGCGCTGGTAGCTTTGTACTCGTTAAAACGCTCGCTTAGATGCGCGTCTGTAGATACTAAACGCCTAGCATACATGTCACTCGTTCGCCCGATATTGCAGTATGCAATAGTATGTTGGTTTCCCTTCCGTAAACAGTACATAGCAAAACTGGAGAGTGTACAAAGGAAGGCACTTATATTTATCTTTAATAAGTATCGCCGTCATGACTCTCCGACTGAACTATTAAAGCAAGCTAAACTCCCCACAATACAAAATCGAGCCAGACTTCGTCTTAAGTTTCTTTTTCTTCTTCTTAATGGCAGCATGAAGATTAATGCGAGTAATTATATAGTACACTCGGACACAACCAGTTCCCGAACTAAACACTCCAAGCACATAGCTGAATACAGATTTCACAAGGATGCCCCGCCACGGTGGTCTAGTGGCTAAGGTAATCGGCTGCAGATCCGATGGGTCCTGGGATCGAATCCCGGCCGCTGCGGCTGCATTTCGATGGAGGCGAAATGTTGAGGCCCATGTGCTGTGCGATGTCAGTGCACGTTAAAGAACCCCAGGTGGTCAAAATCAAAAAGACGCCGTAGTGGAGGTCAAGACCTCCACTACGGCGTCTCTCATAAACAGAGCTGGTTTTGGGACGTTAAACCCCAGAAATCAATCAATCCGATTTCACAACGATATTTTCAGGTACTCCCTTTCTCCGCAAGCAATCCGAGATTGGAACGATTTGCCCAATGATGCTATCATGTGCACTTCACTCGAATCTTTTATCGCTGAGTTATCCAACTATTCTTCGTAGGTATCAGCTTAACGGCAATCTGTTTTTCACTTCTCAGTATCTTCTTTACAGTATCTTGTTTTCTTTGCGCTGTTCTTTTTGTCGAATATTGTGTAAAGTGATTGTATATTTATGTATTTATGAATATATTTATATTGATTGTCTACTGTAGTGATTGTACAGTTTCCTTTATTGCATTTTTTCTAGCATTTGTAGAGTTTACTCTGGATAGTATATGTTTTGTCCGGTTCAAGTGAACCTGGATACGCGCCTTATTGAAATTCTTTTGCTTTTGAATATCTCTATCATCCCCTTTCCTACAATAGCCTCAAATGTGAGGCTAGCAGTATTCTTCAAATAAATAAAAAAATGTCTTTGAATGCCAGTATGTTCTCGTCTGTGGAGATGGACGATCTCGTTTAAATGCCCTGTCAGTACCCGAAAGATACCGATTGAATGACGTTCTTGTGTGAGTTCCCGGATATTCTCGTTTGAAAGCGCGGATATTGGCTCAAAGCTACTCGACGGTCACAGTCAACGGAAGCTACAAGCATCTCAGGCTTTACGTATTTAATAGATGCTTCAACTGTGCCTCATTTATAGCCGCAATTTGCCAAGCTCTGCGCCCGGAACCCTCGCATTGTACATGTACTGAGTGACGCGGAAGTCACTGAAGCTTTGATTGCCGAGGGAATGTAGTTTAGAAATAAACGGAGGCACGCTGTGTGACACGAACACATTTATTGTCCAAAATATATATCTCGCTTTGTGGTGACAGAAAAAAGAAGCAAAACGAAGTCCTTCAATTCTGTATTTCTCTCAAACGGCCTTGATAACTTCTAGGCCAATAAGACATAAATAAGATTATCAGAAACAGCACTTCACGCATAAACTCGAGACGGGGTTTCGTAAATCTGTACCGGTACGTAATTTCGCTTCTAGTTAAACTTTTGCAAGGATACCTTAAGCAAATATCTTCTTCTCTAGGAGGGCTTATCGCGTTGCCTACCACTTATGTGCGGCCTCTCATTCGCCGCAATTTATGGCACAAGACAAAGTGAACGTACCACAACAGTTTCTGACATCTTCACAAATTTGTGCACAAATATGAGATCACTTACTTAGAGTCTACAAAATTTTGGAAGAGAATTTCCTGTGGGATCCAACAGTTACAGCACGTTGCTCCATGAACCAGCTCGTACCCCTGGATGTGATAAATGTTTCCGAGGAAGAATTGTTGCATTTCGTGGGATTTGCCAACTTTGCTGAAGTGCTGGGAATTTCATATTACGTAAATAAAGTTAGATTTCGGCAAAATCGTTCTGCGAGCAATCGCGAAGCGTTTCTCAACTATAAAACTTGTCTATGCGGGTACTTTTTTTTCTTTAAAACAGTTTCGTTTTATGCAGTTTGGTCCACTTCACAGCCTACCACAGAATTCATTATCCGCAATGAATAGAACTTCAAGTTAAACAATGAGAAGCGTCGAGTAAAATAATTCAAGGACTTTTCTGCGGGGCTGCTGTCCTCCTGACCGGATGAATCCCTCTTGCGGCTGCTCCACACGTGCGTGTGTTATATGAGAGTCTATACACAAAGAATAACATTTGAGTCATTTAAGAAATACTCAGAAAATGCTAATCAATGCCCACAAATTGTTGTACGACACGTGTTTCCTGCGTTTTCTTATACACTCTGCCCATGGATGTGGAAACAGAATTTGAAAATTCTCCTTCTGGACAGCAATATGGCAGTGCGAGATACCGTACTTGAAGATAAATTGCGCTTTGCAGAGCGTCGCATGCCAATCGCGTCACTTTACAGCGAAGCTGTCTTCTCAGAGAAAGTTTTGTTGTCGGCGTTTTAATATTAGCATTAGGTCTGGAAAATGCTTTTCCGATGCACGTCGCAGGAATAGGTGACCCAACAAAAACGAAAAGGAAACATCAAAATTCAATCAGCAAAGTGTACAAAACACGTGTACATCTGTCACATACATACCATAACACAAGTACACTGATGTTAGCGTGAAGCAGTAAGCACGTACGGCTTTCCATATTCCTCAGTGCGACCTTTCCATTAAGTGGCTGGCGGCACAGGTGAAAATTTATTACTATATATTGACAGGGAAAATGGGAGCACAAGGCGATTCTTGATTAAGTGATTCAAACTACCACTGAAGCTAGTCGACCTCTAGAGAGGCCGTCGTTGAATGCTTTTGTGCAAATCTGATGGCGCTGGTTTGTGTGACGTTTGTCGAAATTAAAATTCGCGAGTGTAATCTTCATTAAACCCACAGAGAAAACTCTGCAGCGCTGTCATTCATGCAGCCTGCAAGCTGTTTGCACACAAACATAAGGCGCGAGCAAATAAACTGCCTAGTGAAAAGTGGACAACTTGCTTACGTATCATAAGTCTGTCTTCTTTATTTTAACGTCCTGAACTGCGGCACCTTTTAATATATCGGCTACTTTTTGCTCGAAATGACATACAAAATTTCAGTTGAGGTTGCTTTGCGGCCGCTGCCGTTGTAAAACGGTGCTGCATTTTTCTTTAACCCCCCTTGCCCCCAGTGTTGTCCAAATTTTTTAAAACTTTCTTGCTATTCGGCATTGTTTCTGACGAAGTGAATAATCGCTGCCGCATTATCAAGTTAATGGGTACTTCATCGAAATGCGTTGCTTTTTCCTCAAAAGTACAAAGCCCTGTTTGATGTGGCAAGGAAAAGCGGTTACGTAGCATTACAAAGATCATTCTGGGTAGTTTCTCAACAGCATGAGTTAAACATCGAAGAAGTCATGCAAATGTACAAGTGGCAAACGTTAGCACTCTTGTCCTGAGAGCATACAAGTGCTAAACATCATCTATGCTTGAACAATATAGAATGGAATGTCAGTGGATGACTTGGTGCACGCCACTTCGCGCAGCGAGATTTTAGGTACAGTTCTCCCAAAAGTACGACCACATTCAGTCACAATAAGGTTTTTATAAAGAAAACTAGAAAAAAAAGATCTCGCAGCGGTTGTAATCCTTGGTCTAGATGACATATGTGCACAAGCGAAATTGCTTTTCCACTAAAAGCCGCAGAAGTGCTTGGGTGATTCCCAGTATTTTACAGAGTCTCGCATACTGCTCATTCGTCATTACTCGGAAGTGTGAACACATGATTGGTCGACGCCGAGGAGAATTGAAAAATCACAATTGATTGGTGTGAACAAAAACAGCACACGGTATATGTCACTGAGTACCATATTTCATTTACGCCTGAAATTTCGCGCACTGTGCTTTGAATACACCTTTCACACATGTTCGCTCATATTATGACACCTCGGTCCACCAGGAAACGTTCACGAGGAAAGCTATTGCGTTGCAGTCACGAGAGCATATCAACAATGGTTTTCGAACACTTCGACTTCGACGCGGTGAATGTTTCTCTTTCCACACTAAAGGAAATAAACTATCGATACTCTCGTAACACTTAACAGCACTTTTAGCGAAAGTACATTGTAGAATTCGAGCGGTTCACGCACATGTCACGTAGTATCAGTTCCAGGGGATGTCTTTAACTTCGTCGCCTTGTTTTGCAAAGTTCACATGAACTTCAACAAGTATAACACAACACACCAGCATGTAGAAGACGTCTGGTGAATACGAACGTGTGACACATTTCGTTCTTGTCTTTAACTGATGATTCATAACGCGTCAATGTTGCCTCCAATGGAGCGGCTGACTTCTGTTTCGCCTCTTACAAGCGACACAAGAAGGGTATCCATTTATCACGATGAAGTACTTAACTTGCCCAATACTGTTTTGAAGTCACTGTTAAAGGTTTCTCGACTGCTGCATGTCATGTTCATTTCTGATGTCGCAGTGAAGGCGAATTGGAATCCATACAAGCGGTCAAGGAAACATTGTCGGTATAGGCGAGGCACCTGAATCGCATATTATTTGACTCGCTTGATTTTGCGGCTTCTTCTCCTGTACGTGCTTGTCCATCTCGTTCTGGTCGCAAATAACGTCGACTCTGGAGACTCGAATGTCTCCAGGCGACGTCCGCCATGGTCAGGCCCACGAGCGGTGATTGTTGTTCCTCCTTCCGAGGAGCTGGCCTGCCCCATTCGCACTACCACCAACGATTGCGCCGTTTGCAATGGCACGCCTGCCACAACGCAGGCACAAAAGATCGCGAAACGCCCGGCGGAAGTCGTGGTGGAAGGTCACGTATATGACTGGGTTCAGCGCTGAGTTGGCGTATCCGAGCCACAGAGCGAGGCTGTGCGTCAACTCGGGTAGGGGCTTGCCACCGAGTGGCCTAACCAGTGCCAACGCGAAGAATGGCAACCAGCAGGCCGTGAAAGCTGTCAGGATTATCCCTAAGGTTATTGAGGCTTTGCGTTCTCTCACGGCGACCCTCAAGCTTCTCGTTCGGGGTCCGGGTCTCGCTCTGTGTTCGGCTTCGACGACTTTCTTCGCAGCCCTGTGAATCCTCCAGTACATGGAGAGCATCACCACGAGAGGTATGTAGAAGGCGCCCAGCGTCGCGTACAGTTGGTACGCCAAGTGTTGGCAGACCAGGCAGGTAGGTGCTGCGGTCGTACCGTGCTCGTTCCCCAGCACGAGCAAGGGTGGTACGCTGATGAGCGCCGCCAGGAGCCAGACAGCACCGATGCAGGCCCACGCTCTGCGGGCTGTCCTTCGCACGCCGTACGTCAGGGGCCGAGTGATCGCTAGGTAGCGGTCCACGGATATCATACACAAGTTCAGGATGGACGCAGTGCAGGACGCTACGTCCACAGACACCCAGGCATCGCAGGCAGCTCGACCCAGGTCCCAGCGATGACCGGTAAGCTCGAGGTGCAAGGCTGGTGGCATGACCAACAAGCCACGCACAGATCCGAGGCGGCGAGAGAGACGAGGAGATGGTTCGACGGGTGCCGTAGGCGGCGCACGAGGCAAACGGAGAGGCAGACGAGTGCGTTGCCAACTGCCGTTGCGACGATGAGCACGCCTAGGCACACGGCCAATGCCACTGCACTCAGCGTGATGGTGACGTGGCACGACACCGCAGGTGCCGCTACTCCTCGCTGTTACCAGTGCTGCACCGCACGGCTGATGTTACCTGCACAAAAAAAAAACACAAGTGATCGTCGTTTATGAGTCAACATACACTATTTTTTTTTCGACTGCTCTGGTTCAAAGACTGTTACCGGCTCCCATGAGCAATAGAGAACTCCAACGCAAGAATTTTGTACGCTTATGTTTAAACATATTTATTTCTTCTGACACCCTTTGTTTACCGGACCGTTTCTTAAAATCAAATGCCTTGCCGGGGTTGGAAGTGAAAAAAATGAATTTTGGAACGGAAAAAAATATTGATTAGTCGATGAAAACCCACGTAGGAGGCAGGAAGGTTGCTAAGAGCCTGCGTTCCTACGACAGTGACATGCGGTAATACTGAAAACACGAAATTATAGCTGACAAGAATGGCCTATTTTCAAATGTAATCAGAAAGGCTTGCCTACGACAAGGCTGTCATCGCAATATTTCTGCTTTATGCGCGGAACCTTTTCGACGATGACGGGGCAGGATAGTAACACACGCGACCCGTCAGCGTCAAGAAATGTTCCGTGCCCAACACTGAAATCTTGCAACAGGGCCAGAACCTTACCATAGCTTTGCTATCGCAACGTAACAGTCATCATGACTGTTGTAGCAGCATTACAATTGAACAGCCAATGCGCAACTTCGCTCAGACCGCGTACTACAGTTCGTGGGTGCGTTGGCGCGCCTGCAGAATTAGCTGCGCTGTTAGGATTGCGAAAGTTGACAGGTCCCGTATAGCTAACGTACATGCCTCGCACGTTGCTTCCAAAAAGTGGCAGGGCGTCGAGCACTGTATCAAGGTAATTGTACACGACGGTGTTGCCTAAGGGGCTGCCGTCAGTAGCTTCCTGGGCTTATGAGAACGACGCCGCTCTTTTACGTTGCATGAAACCAAGAAGATCCGGCGTGCTTCGATTGAAGTAGAGCAAAGGTTCCTGCAGGAAAGTTCGAAATATTGAAGGCTGTTTTAGGCCGGCAAGACAATCTATGTGCTTGCTCAATAGCAGTATAGAGAGGCTTTAACGGCGCAAGTTCTCGCTACGAGGATGGCAACGAATACCAATTAAGCAACGTTGCAGGACTGATGGTGTTTTATTCCTGTATGTGTGAAGTACTGAACGCTGGACGATCTGATAATCAATTACGATGAAAACTGCGCGATAGAGAGACGTAAGACACACGCACAAACGCAGCGTGTGCACAATTCCTTGATCCCGTTCCTTGCGCGCAGTATTATTTATTAATTTCTTTGTTTGCTTCACTATTTATGATCTATTTTAGTCAACCCTATGCTTGGGGTGCTTGGGGTTTCCGTATCACAAAAACATGATACATAATATTCCTATAAAAATAGCATTCAATAGCACATGAGATTAATACATGATACTGGCAATTTAATTAGAAAATAAGGGAGAGACAACGGTGATTACAAAAATTCACTTCAACAACTAAATTTTGGCACGAAATTTAGCGTCCATCACTGCATACGAAACTACCTATCTCATCTTCAAAATCCACTAGCGTTGTATGAATAAACTACAACAGCCAAACTGATTCATATTTATTTTGTACCCGAAAAAAAAGCGTTTAATGCAAGAATAAACACGCCATGGTTAACACAAAAGAATGCATATCCACGGAGTGAATGATGATGAGTGGGCAAAGCTCCGGAGGTTCATCAGTAAAAACCATGAATCTTCCCTGAATCTTGCCCAGTACATCATCAAAGACGTGACAAACACTGTGTGTCGCCATCTAGCGCTCTCCTATCACACTAGAGCACGATGGATGGATGGATATTAGGAGCGCCCCCTTTATAACGGCGCGGTAGCCGGCCACCAAGCTCTAGCTTTATTTCTTTTTCGTCTACAAACATTCTTTTTCCCGAATCATACATATTTTCATAACTAATTTTTCTCCTCGTCTACCTATTCTATTCAGCACCGCAGCGCTCGGACGGACGGACAGACAGACAGACAGACGGACGGACGGACATACATACATACAGACAGACGGACAGAGAGACAGACTCCCATACTACGCGTTCCCATACATCTGAATGAAGGCAGCACCGCAGCGCCATCACGCCATCTAGTGAGCACTTCACGTACTAGAGGTGGCTACTACAAACGGAGGATGGACAGACCCACGGCATAAGGAGCTTCGCCCCTAAAAAGTATTGGGGTGCGATTGGGCAGAGAGAGTCCTAATGAGAGAAATGAGAGCCGCCTGACGCGGAGGCTTAGCTGCGGTGGTCACTTGCGGGAGGCCCCAGCGGTGGCGTCGGGCTATCGGTCCGTCGATGCACGCCGTGGCTGAAGATGAGCGGAACCTCGGGCTGCACGCCTTCTTGCTTGGAGGTGTCACGAACTCAAGCCGTGGGCCCGGGTACGATCTGCCGGCTTGCCGACCACCGTCGGCCCGCACATCCGCAGGACCGACCGGCCGTCCCCACTGTCTAAGGAACTCTGGCAGGTCTCACGTCAGCTCGCCCTGACCCCTCTCTCCCAGTCTTTCCACACTGGGGGTCCGAAGGAACCGGTCCGGGGGCGCCCGGGAGAAACATGGATGACGTTTCCCTACAGCCTCCCCGGGGTGCGCTCCAGGCGGCGGCGCGGGCGCAGAAGCGCGGTCTTGTCGAGTGGGCTCATTTTGTGACGCTGTTCTAAATCGTTCTTAGCGATCTGTTCATTGTTTTCCCAGTTAAAGTATAGTATCGAATTTTTATCCCATGTTCGCGCCATTGATTTTCCGAAGACTCTACACTGCCCTTCTGAAAAACTCCGTATATACGGAAAGAGCATTTCCGTACATACGCTATTATGGTAATACGGATATCCGTACATACGTATTCCGCATCACTTCCATATATACGCTCCGTATCACATCCGTATATGCGCATTCCGCATTACTTACGTACACTGCTCTCCATATCACTTCCGTTCATCCATACTCCGTACCACCTCCATACAATTTCCGTATATACACTCTAAACCAAAATGTACGAAACGGGGGCATGCTGTTCGTCCTTTCGGGGACTAAGTGGGCTGCCACAGATTTTGAACCAATTTTGGAGTAACTCCGAGACTACCAGCAGCGGTTCAAGTTTTTAGTCCCCTGTAGTTCCCACTCGATGGTTTAAAAGTTGCCCTCGGTAGAGCATTCCAGGCAGACGAACTGTTGAACCACTTCCGACCAACAGAAAAAAAAAAATGGAGGCTTCCCATTGCGATCAGATTTTCACTCGATTTATCAGCATTTATATCACACATACACACTTTATCACCATTTAATATCGCATCATACAGACTACCATGAATTCAAAGGAGCATCCCACACGTACACACGCAAACATACACGCAGGCATATCAAAGTAATGCACCACATAGACGAAGACGATTCACCGCACTCAGCCGCACACTAACTATCGGGTAAAATATACCCACACATAAATACCTAACATGTGGTGCCGGTGGTAAGCTCCTGTTCAGCGCAATTACAAAATAAATATTCACAGAACAGCCATGCGGTTAGCGTTGGCTCTTAGATAATCCTGCACTACACAGAGCTGTTAAACAAAACTCGCCATATAAGGAGCGCTTTTTTTTAATTGCAGTTTCTGTATAATTTCGTACATTAAAAGATGCTCCACGCGAAACAAAGTTGCTAACGTATAAATCGCTTCTCCGTCCCATCCTCGAATATGCCTGCCCCGTATGGAACCCTCATAAAAAATCGGACATCAGCACACTAGAATCCGTTCAGAAGAAAGCCATCCGTTTCATTTTCCGCCGTTACGACTGGAATTTCTCACCCTCCTCTCAACTTGCTACGCTAGGTCTGCAAACCTTGTCCGAGCGACGCGATCTCGAATGCCTAAAGTTGCTGCATATTCTTGTTAATACCCCACGCTACGCATTAACTAACGAATATCTGTCTCCTGATAAACTGAAACCCACAAGGAATAGCCACAAGCTCAACCTGACACCTTTCCATCCCCGTACTAACCTATTTAAATTAAGCTTTTTCCCGCACACTATAGAAAAATGGAATGTATTGCCTGGTTCAACTAGATCATTGCCTTTAGAAGATTTCTTACATGAATGTATTGATTCGCGATTTGTTTGAGTTGTAATTTTTTGCATGAATGTATTGATTTGGAATTTGTTTATTAAGAGTTCTATTTTTGTTTGTTGTTAAGAGTTGTATTCTTTTGTGTGCTGATGTATAAAAAACCCGCTCCTGCGATAGCCCAAATTGGGCAGCAGTATGTAAAAATAAATAAATAAATAAATAAATTCTGTATCTCCGTATCCGTACATCCGTATCCGTATCATTTTTTTTCACGCAAATTCTTCTAATTCCTTATAGCTGCTTCCATTTGCTTGTGAGGCCTCCGCATCGTCCTTCCGTACTCTTTCCATATGTATGTCGTCAACATACGCGCTTCCGCATCATCTATCACTTTGTCCGTTCATATTCCGTTCGTCATATGTCATGCCTTCCGCATTCTCCTTATCGCCGTATGGTATACCCATATAACGGATACGGAAGCAGTTCATTCCGTAAAATCCATTTTTATGGCGAAACGGAATTCCTTATGTTTCATACGCCTTCTTCCGCATGCTCCGTATCAGTTCCGTAGGCTTCCGTATATGTCCGCATGTGTTCCGTGTCATTTCCGTAAATTTTGTACGGAGAAGGTACGGAATCCGTATGTTTTCCGCGAAGCTGCATATGGATTTTTTCAGAAGGGTGTAAGCAAAAGTTGCCCGATATTTGGGCTTTTGCGGCTCATGAGCGTTAAAAACTCCCTTGTTTTCAAAATTACTACGTCTTGTTGAGGTAAAAGGAGCATATGACATAGTTTTACTACCACCTGTTAGAAAGGTAGTAAAAGGACGTTATCGCCCGATTTCCCTACGTAGGGGGTTTTGTGTCACGTGATAAAAAAACCCCAGTCTAGAGTTTAAAGCCACGTGATCAAAAGCTACGTACCACGTCACGTGGTTAAAATCTCCAAACTGCCGTGGCGCAGTGGCGGAGGCCGTGATAGCTCTCGAATGGCTATTTAGGACTAGCCACTGGTACGCGTTTGCAAGAAACTGTTCGTCAAAAGCGTCGGTCGAGGAAGAGGGGACGCGACGCCTCGGGGCGTGAGTGTGAACATTTCGCACACGCCGATACGCGTACGCCTGGCGTCCGTAAACCAGAACGTGATACCGTGATATCTCCGGCAACTATGCCTAGTGACCGTCGTTTCGAAGGCACCGCGGAGTTCTGGGAAAGGACGGAAACTACGGTCGCAAACGTTCCTGACTGACCGCATCGCCAACCAGTACGACAACGACACGGCGAACTACATCGAGTGTAACCAGTGCGGCGTGGTTTTCTGCTGAGTTCGAGCGATGCTGGCTGTCCTAGCGCCGGTCTTGGTAGACGGCGGCCAAGTGAAAACGCACTTTCGAGTATCTCTGCTCCCGCGCTTGTGCCTGTGTTTGTTGCACTCTCAACGAGTGAAAACGTGCTTCCAATGTTATAAGTTCGAAGGGTGAGCCCTCGTTTACTGCTCAATAAATTGAGTGATGTCTGCATTTTGCGTAAGCCTAGTGTTTACGCCCGAGTTCGTGCACCGTGAGCGAGGTCAGGTTAGAAACTTCCCAGACAGAAACCTACGTTAGACGTTTACGTCGCAATGTAGTACACTCTATTTATGGAACCCGTGACTTGGCGTGGTGCTAACGTGTTGAATCGCAGTGTTTGTTTTCGACATCGCCATTCGCCGTCATCGTTGCCAAAGGCGAGTCTAGAGGCCCGTGTGCTATGCGATGTAAGTGCACGTTAAAGAACCCCAGGTGGTCGAAATTTCCGGAGACCTCCATAAAGCCGTCTCTCATAATCAGAGCTGGTTTTGGGACGTTATACCCCACAAGTCAATCAAGGCGAGTCTAGGGCTCGCTAGCTCATTTCGGCAATTTGTGAGCACGTATGAGTATTTTAGGGTTCTTTTTTTAAAGAAAAACACCTGAAATAGCTTCAGAAGGTCATTAGTGGGAGTAAATAAATACTTCTACGGCAGCCACAGCAAACCTCGAATGAGCTTTAAAAATAACTCTTAAAAAAGCCGAGAAAGCATTGTTTAGGCAAAAAAATTACTCCGCGTATACTGGCTGAAACCCTCCAGGGGGATAAATAATTACTGCCGTTTCTACGTTCAAAAACGCGGTTAGCGTGAGAGTAAGTTTTGACCTTGACTGGTACGTTGCAAAAAAACCCAGAAAAGGTAGTGCGCTAGAGGACAAGCTGTTTACTCCCGTTCCTGGTTATTTTTGTTTAGCATGTAGCTCACAAGACGTTTTATGCAAAACCATACCGAAGTGTCTGCGCCGGTACTTACTGCACATGAAACGGACCATATGAAACGGAAATGTGCTTTCGTCGTAACTGCCTCCTGTTCTGTGTCTGCTGTGCATTTGTAGCACACACAGAGCACAGGCAGCGTATGCAGTTCTCCATACACGCTGTGGAAGGAAAAAAAAAATGCAGCGTCTGTGGTTCTCCCTTATCAGATTTGCGCAGATTGCGACAATAGAGAACCTCAGCTTGTGATTATGTATTCATGAACCAACAGGTCGCATTGGTACGCTTGTGAATATTGATACCCATTCTGAATGTGTAGGCTAAATCATCCAAGCAGCATAAGTCCTTTGCTTTATTAAGTCCTTCCACGTGAATCTTAGGATGCCTTATCTGTAGGACACGGATGAAATGGATATGCCTAGAGGAAACGAGTCAGGGGTCCATTGTCACCTCCAACGTAATAGCTTTCGCACATCTCCGCGCAGGGGATATCGTTACGGGGAGCGGCCGCTTGTTTCGTAAAAACGGGATGGCCATATCCTGCGGAAAGCCGCGTGAGTCGACGCTTCACGTTGCATAAGCTCCCTCTCGACATTTGCGTGTCACACCCAGGTAAGCAGCTTGGCGCCTTTGATAATGCGTGATGGGCTGAAAGCAGACTCCAAGCAGAAACAACTCAGGCTTAGGCATCCCAAACCTGGTGTTTTGTAGCGCTAAATCAAATACAGCTGTCTTCGACAGCTGGTCCCCAAGAACCAAGGAGAGTGCTAAAGGCAGATGGCAACTTCCGCCCATGAAAGAATTGAAATAAGAAAGGCTGGTGGCAAAGGCACGCAAAAATGAAATTTCTTTAGCGAGCTGCGCCAGCACCTTCTGTGACCTCCTTGATTCATCTGATGTGAATAAGAGTGCTGTTAGCTATGCCAGCCTGCGTTTATACAACAGCGCTCATTGTCTTCGTTTCCGACAGGCGCTCGCCACATCTTGCGGAACACGTACACCGCGGTGCCTGGTCGGGACCGCTCCCTCATTGTTCCTAATGAGAGGTCTCTCCGCCCTTGGAGTCAGTATTTCGCCTCACTGCGTTCTGCGGAGTCTTCGCTTGTCGACACGCTACGTACGATGTTCGCCTTTCCTTTTGACTCTGACCTTTGACATTTCGCGCACAGCGCACGGTTGGGCCATTATTATAGACCCCTTTCACCAGCACGAACTAACCAGGACTTCGGCGAGTAGAGTTAGGCAACAGCCGACAAGCCACGTAGTCAAATACATTGCTGCTTCTATTGTATTCGTCATGGAGTTTTCACGGAGTTGCGATTGACTTCCGGTGCCATTATTGACGTTATTATTATAAAGGTAATATGCTCACAATATCAGTTTGTTTTACAACAAACATTTTTTGGAAAGGATATGCTTTTCACAAATACCCGAGGAGAAACTCTGGGAGCTAGGAAAAAGCCGGAACCTCCTCTAGAGCAGGGCTGCCACTAAAACCCATTGTCTCGTTCTCTTGTCGGAAGTGTCTGCGTGGTCATAACGTGCAATGCGTGCAGAAGCGGTATTTGAGTAATTGGGGCCAAAGTAAGGCATTCGCATATCCTGATGTCACTGTATACTACAGTATGCCACAATGCATACAGGAACTATGGGCCAATTTACGGACAGCTGCTTACCTGTACACTGTCCGGGAAGACGGTACGGTGAATGATCATAAGACCACGCGATAGGTCCGCAGGAGTTTTGCATCGTAAAAGTTGAGCAAGTATACCACGCTCTCCTTCCAGAACTATATGACACCTTGAAAAAGCAAAACAAGCGTGAGTTAAATCAACAGTGTGAAAGGGAAGCTTCGCTCAATATTTAACATCGGCACCTGGTGCAATTTACCGAGTTGTAGTACAAGGAAGAACTGTCTGTTACTCAGGCTAATGGAGAAAATATTCCACCAGTATTAGGTTTCTTTCTCTGGGATCTATTTGGGAGTGAGCTATCATGAACTTCGGCATCATTAGTCTGTCTACGTCCACTGCAGCTCAAAAGCTTCTCCGATAGACTACTTACAGTAGCAATAATACAAGGGGACGCATGCGTTTAGTTGCTTTAAAGAAGGGGGAACTCGGCCTGTCGCACCTCTTTGTAGGGCAGCTGGCTGATGGAGTATGTTTCTCTCACGACATGCAAGGCCACCCTCTCTGAAGAGTAGGTTAGTAGGGCCGCTCTGTCTCTTTTATCTACCAGCCGTTACTCTGACAAGCATACGTTGAGGCGTGCGGGGTGTTTAATAAACGTGAAGCACTTCTGGGCGAACTATCTATCTATCTATCTATCTATCTATCTATCTATCTATCTATCTATCTATCTATCTATCTATCTACGTCTTAGTGCTCTCCTGGTCATCTCTTTCAGCTGGTATACGTGGAAATTTGGATGGTAAAGTATTAATATATGACGGATATTAAGGATAAATCATTACAAGGCTCACATGCTATACTCGTCACGTACGTTACGATTAACGATTTTGTAACCACGTGTGCCACATACTCGTAGCGTCTGGGCCGTGGTAGGCGGGGGTGTCAAACGCGGGCCCCGAGGTGCCAAGCAAGCACGCTACCATTAGGCGTTCGTTCCATGCAGCACATATTGTACGACAAGGGACGAACGTCTGCGCTTTGCATTAACGTTAGTGCCAACGTTATGTCGCACCACGAGCTACCATTCCGTGGCCAACAATCTGTTGACGTTTCTGGTTAGCATATACGTTAAGCATACTGCCACTCATGCACATCGCACAATGACGTTGATCATACTCTTCACATTTGGCTCAATCCCACTAGTTTGGCACAGACAATTTACCTGCTGACTGCTTCGCCTGGCACCTATTACAGATTTTGGTTTTTCATGTTTGTTGGTGTGCGTCCGTGTGTGGCTGGCCATGTGGTATTTTTGCGATCGTATATCTCTGCAGTATATGTAGAGCTGCGCGGGGTTCCATAGAAGCTGGGCCAAGAGGCAGGCTTTTGTCTCCTGTGCTATCACTTCTGCAGCTGTGTTTAGTAGGCTCATAATTGTAATATCTCGGCGTTTATTTACGAAGAGCACGATATGGTTATGGGAGACGCCCTATTGGAAGGCTCCAGAAATTTCTGTCAAATAGGGTTCTTTACCTTGCACTGATATTCCAGAGCACGCGGGGCTCTAGCATTTCGCCTCCATCGAAATGCGGCCTTCTCGGCCGGGATTCAACCCCACGGACTTCTGGTAAGCAGTGAAGGACCATTGCCACTATAGCATCTCAGCGGGTAAACACTCATAAAAATTACGTAACTGGACATGTGCGATATGTGCGATATGTGCCCCGGTGCCTGTGACAAACTCAGTGCGTGGTCGAGCTCAGATGATGAAAGCTCAGGTGAGCCGAAAATCGTTTTCAATGCCGGGACATTCTTCGGGAACTTCCACAACGCTGCCTGTGTCTTTGATGCCAATTTCAACCAAAATCGGCGTGGTAAAGGATGAGGTTCTCGCCAACGTTCAATCAATCAATCAAATCAATTCTATTTGCCAGAGACAAAAGGAACTGGAGACACCTGGGCAAAAAGCTGCCGCAGCAGCTTGACGGAGGCCCAGGGTCCCTTACATGGCACTAGTACTCACATGACATACACAGAAGGCTTCATACACAACACTTTTACGAAATGCTTCATACAGAACAGGCATTGCACATCGCACGTTTGCACAAAAAAAGGACATTTTACACTTGAACGTAATATACCGAAAGGCCGCTATAAAGAAATAAAGTAATCGCGCAATCCATTCCTGTTTAGCGTAGCTGTGTGCTTATACTTTTTTAGTACAGTCGGTATATTATGTGTTAAGGAGTGTAGGCGGAAACTGTTTCGAAACCATGGCACCTTCCGTACCTCGGGGTTTCGTTGTTCTTGTTGTTGCTTTTGTGGGGTTTAACGCCCCAAAACCAGCTCTGATTATGAGAGACGCCGTAGTGGAGGGCTCCGGAAATTTCGACCACCTGGGGTTCTTTAACGTGCGCTGACATCGCAGTGCACACGGGCCTAAACATTTCGCCTCCATCGAAATGCAGCCGCCGCAGCCGTGATTCGATCCCGCGACCCTCGCATCAGCAGCCGAGTACCATAGCCACTAGACCACCGCGGCGGGGCTCGGGGTTTCGAGTAGTATGTTTTGTGTGAGTGCAGAGTTCTGGATGAGCAAGAGATGTCAAATAATTCTTAACATATTTGGATGAGAAGTAAATTGTGTCCAGTAATTTATGTTCGTATATTTTATCTGCGCGGTTTAGTCTGTACTTAATAATATATTTTTTGTTGGCGAAAGTCGACTAAGGTTCTCTATATACCGAGCGATTTTCTTTTGAAGTATTACCAGATTTTGCAAGTTCGATTTAGATGTTTTAGCCCAGACAAGGTAAGAGTAATTTATACACGATGGGAAGAGACCATAGTATATTTGTAGTTTTGCTTTCGTAGGCAAAAATGCGCGGCAGGTGTGCCAAAGCACCGGTAACCGCAGAGAGTTTGCCGCAGAGTAACAGATCTTGATGTCGATAATGTGACATCTCTGTCACGCACATCACGATTAGCAACGCTGTCACATGTGGCTCGTACCCGCTGTGTAATACAGGTGTGCGTCACAGGGTATTGAATACATAGGCTAGCTCAATCAACAATAGGCACTGAAAATTTGAAATGCCAAGCATTCCTTGGCATACTCAATCAACTTTGATCATATCTATCCATATAGCCGCCTACGTTTCGGTGCTTTGCTGGTCATCTCGTTCACCTGATATACCCGGATATTTCAGGGCAGAATGCATTGTTAAGATCCTAGGCTCCCTGAAGTGCTCGTCATCCTGCGGTATAGACGGAATCAACGCAGAACTGCTAAAAAATACGAAGTATGTGTGTAGTTCGATTCCCTGTACCATTTCACAGCGCTCACTTCGCACAGGCACAGTTCCGAACGACTGGACGATAGGGAAGGTCATCCTAGTCTTCAAAAAAGGTGATTGGTGTTCCCCAGCGCTTCGCTCACTCGTCATGATTCAGTTCATGGAGATGCGGGGATATTTTGCATGTCTTCGCACCACGAGAGCATGCGTCCTCTCATTGCATGCCGGCCAGGTCTGCCAGGCTAACACGGCCTGTAGCCACAACATCACTATCAATATATCATCCTCTCATGCATATGAGACAAATGATACAAATGCATAGTAAAACTGTGGGACGGCGTCAAGCCGAAGCAGCCGTGCCACGTCTGCCACCGCTGGTGGTTCGACGCGAGCGTCTTTACGCTAAGCTCGGCGCAAAACATTCAGAAGCGCTCGCTGTGCCTCGCAGTGCTTTGCGAGCCGTTTCCCTAAGCCTAGGACTTGCGGGTGTGCTGAGGACATACCCAGACCAGCCAAGTGCTCATCAGCTTTGCTACTTCGTTAGCCCTGCGCCACTAGTGAAGGCTTCACTAATCTTGTTTTTATTGCGATAACAGGGCCACTCGAACTCGAAGCGGGTTTTCATCAACGCTTTCGTGCTCACAGGCGAAGCACAGACGGCGGCAGACAGGACACGCCGGCAGACAGGACACGCCGTGCCACCCCTTTGCCATGCTAGACTACGTGTTTTTTCATAGGTTCGCACAATGAGAGAACCCATGCTTTCCTGGTGCGAAGCAGTGCATAAATGGATAACTTTGCGAGAAGCCGTGCACTGGCTATGCGCAGACGCGCACTGTCTTTGTCTTCTTTTAGGGGCGAAGCACCATAGGACCTAGCTTCGTCGTCGACACTCGTGTCACGGTATACAGAAAACCGTTTCGCGCCTTCCCAGATTTCACGTTAGTGAGCTGCATGAATTTAGGGGCGAAGGAACTTAGGACCAAATAAATGCGTTTGTATATATATAGAGTTTATGTCACTTCTGTCACATTCGCAGTGGCAACGCGCGGGTGAGGTACGGTGATATACCGGTACTATACGCAGTGCTTCACCACTCGTCATGATTCACATTAATGGAGATGCGGTGATTTTTTTCTTCTGCTTGCGGCCGCCATTCGCTGTTTTGGCAGTGTAGTAGGGGGTGCGGTCATGTGCGCAAGAGAAGAGATTAGCGAGCGTGCGAACGCCGCACATTGTGTTCTTGTGCTTGTTCGCTTGGCAATTTGTGTCTCACGCCCAGAAAGAAAAACACCCAGAATTGGGGATCGTATAGAAGGGCATGCACACACCTGAAGACCTGCAGTAATGATGATGATAGTTTCGCGATGCACACGACAATATACGAGAGCCAGAAATACTTCACATCTCAAACAGAAAATATAAAGATGGACGCCATGTTTCCTAAATGTGAAATGCAACGATCTTTTTTTCTCCTTAGCTGAGCGTCATCCACTTGCACCAGTGTTCTAGCGCTCTATATTGGTAAGCGAGCACGGCAATTTATCTTCGATCGCTGGAACCTGTTTTAAAAACGATGTTCAATTTCCAAATTGCGGAAACATAGGTGCCCCTGTTTGTCACGCAAACCACGGAATCATGCTCTAGGTCGCGGAACTTATCGATCCGTCACTCCCACCAACTTTCTCAGCAAAAACGATATTTCTAGAATAACAGCAGTAGACGGGGTCCTACAACATATATTTCGACTTCACGACTGTCTGTGTGTAGGCTAGATTAAGAATTTACGTTATCGACCTCGCACCTCTATCCATGAAGTAAAACGAAGTAAATCAATTATGCGTCTCCTGGACGGAGAGTCTCCACCACCAAATGCCAGAACACGCCGGCAACTCAGGCAATTTAAGCTCGACAACAACATCCTGCATCGATATGTTTATAATCCTAATGATGGACACCAGTGGGTGCCCGTTATCCCACGCTCTCTTCGTATGCAGGTCCTTGACGCCTTCCACGATGACCCATCTGCTGGTCACTTGGGATTCTACAAAACGTACAACCGCATTAGGAGTCGTTTCTTCTGGCCCGGCCTCTCCACTTCTATTGCCAAGTACGTCTCCTCTTGCGCACTGTGTCAACGACGCAAGCAACCAACTTTGCCGCCTGCAGGCTTGTCCCATGTCCCGCTGCACCTTTTGCCATTGTTGGTATAGACCTGGTTGGTCCTCTTCCCGTCACTCCCGCAGGGTATCGATGGATCGTTACAGCGGTTGACCACCTGACGCGGTATGCAGAAACCGCTCCCCTCCGCTCTAGTTCTGCCTCTGACGTGGCCACCTTCTTTCTTGAGGCCATTGTCCTGCGTCACGGTGCGCCACGCGTCCTCCTAAGCGATCGTGGCAAGACTTTTCTGTCCTCACTAATCGAAGAAGTTCTTAAAACTTGCGGCACAGTTCACAAGACGACATCACCATACCACCCTCAAACCAATGGTATAACAGAGCGATTCCATCGCACCTTAATTGATATGATCTCAATGTACATCGGACGAAACCACGACAACTGGGACACAATCTTACCATTTGTGACCTTTGCCCATAATACCGCTTCTCAACGCACTACAGGATATTCGCCTTTTTACCTCGTTTACGGCCGTTCGCCGACATTTACGATCGACGCTTCATTCTTCAACACTCCAAGTGTCAGTTCATCAACTATACCTGAACAATTTGTCTCCCGCCTTGAAAACTGTCGCCAACTTGCTCGACTCAGGACAGAAGCCAGTCAACATGATCGCAAGGAGCGCTATGACAGCACTCACCGTGACGTCTCTTTCCGTCCCGGAGACGAAGTGCTCCTATGGACGCCCACTCGTGTTCCCGGATTGTGCGAAAAGTTCCTGTCGCGATTCCTCGGACCCTACATAATTATTCGGCAAACATCCCCTGTTAATTATCTTATCACTCCCCTTGAGGGTTCTCCAGACCGTCGCTGCCGTGGCTCAGAGATTGTCCATGTTTCGCGTCTCAAGCCATTCGTTCGGCGTATCTCCCCAGTCTAAGGCACGGCCAGGCTGGCCGCTTTGGCCCGCGGGGAAAATGTGTGAGCATTGTTCATCTGCTTCATCTTCTCACCTGTAAATATTCATCATCACCGCTTAGGCTGGGGCAGCGGGGCTCGGTCTCGACAATAAAGAGGAAGAGGCTTGCGGTCTGAACGTTGTCTCACACTCCGTGAAACAGTTCTTCGTTGCCATAAAATGCGCTTACGATGGTCTAGCGCACGCAGCGGTTATTGATTTACGATATTGGAGAACTCAGCCATGTTCCCTAGGAGCATGAAGCTGGTTTTCAACAAAACAGGGTTCTTTTCGCTTGCACTGTAGATGGCACGACCAATGTACGTATCCCCCTCCCCCTTCTTTTTTTTCTTTGTTGAGCTTCAAAAGCAACGTGTTGAAGTAAAGTAATTTTTTTCTTCTTCAATGAAGTTCTTTTACGAGCTCGAAGGCGAATTGTCACATATACTGACCATATCAGTTTACGAAATTACTTTCCTAAAGTTTGGCGTGCGCACAAAACGTCTCAAACAAAAATGAAGACCGCGGAAGGTATCAGCGGCAGGTACATGTATTGCCTTAAAATTAATGCAAGTTTCAGCAGCAAATTTTTCATTATTGCGCTCTGCGCTTGAACGTGCGACGCCTACTGTGCATCTCGTACCGGCGAACACGTAGACCTTGAAAGCTGTCTCCATTTTGCTGGCAGTGTTCATAGACAGCTACTCAATCGACAACCCAAGCGTCGGTTAGATTGGCACGTGCACATGATGTGGTTTGCTAACGGAAAGCGTCGTTAACAATTCATTGTGACATGAAGCAAAGGCCGCGCTTACCTTGCGTGCTTCGAGAACGATATCGACTGTTCTAGAAACTTTGCACGCCCGGCGCACACATTTGAGAGCGCCTTCTAAAATCTCAGTGGTAATAGCACAACACGCTGCGAAGAACGTATAAAAGCCGAGGAATTTCACCTCTCGTCAATTTTACCGTCGAAAGACCACCGCTCATGCAGCCATCATATTGCGGTGGAATTTGATTTGATTTGCTGGGCTCAGGTTCGCCCACAGTGAACAGTTGAACTGACAACGCCTTGACTTCTGCTGCTGCCTTCATCGTCACGACCACATGAGAATATTTCGAATAAGTGGTCCTCAATTTCGCACTGGGAAATAGTATTACACAGATGGGCCGCTACCTGTGGCTCATCTATTGCAACGTTATCGAGCCCATTACTGTTTTCATTGCAAACGCCAGCCCGCGTGGGATATTAGGCAACGTGGCTTTTAAACCTTACTCCCTATAGGATCCGTAGTTTGTACCAACACTCCCCTATGTGCTCATATGACCCATCCCCCTTCCCACTATTAGCGTAACTAAAATTATATGCGGATAATATACACTCTTAGCGGAAGGGGGAGTAATGCGAGGGTAGGACAACTTCATTACTCTACCCAGAGTTATTCAACTCTAGGTGGGAGGGATGGGGAGTCAGCCGCGGGGCTTACTCTTCCGTTCAAGGAAGGAAGAGTAACATGGTCTGCAAGCTCCCATGCTGCTTATGTAGAGTTAGAAACTCGCGGAACTCCAGCGTCAGTAGCGTGAACAGCGCCCAGTACTCCATCGTTCGCAAATATCGCCGCACAACGATATGCGATTGCAGCGTTGCCGGCCTGGACGTGGCAAGCCTCAACGTACCTTGATATCCTGAATATACAGTCCAACAAGAAAAAGTACACGCGACTCTCTGCGAGCGCGCCGCGTAAAGATTGTGCGTCGGCGCACGCAGTCGGATCGCGTCTCCGGACGGCCTGCCTGACGCGCACCGATCGGCACCGACAAGAGAAAGCAAGCCAAGAATTCCACCACCGCACTTCTAGTACGCTGTTAAAGACGAGTGCGCGCGCAAGGAGACAAAACAAAAAGCAAAAGCAAACGCAGGCGGGTGGAGAGATATCAACAGAACAGCGAACAGCGCCGGGCGCCGGTGCGAGGGTTCCGTCGGGCGCCAGCCAGTTGCGCCTGTGCCGCTGTGGGTGCCCGAAGCAAGCTCAGCCGTATCGCGGATATCGAAATTATGGCCAGTTGGCTCTGTGAACGCTGCATGAGAATGGTGCTGTTGAGTCGACACACTGTGCGTGTTTTGTGCGGGCAGTCTCACTCTGTTCTCGTCGCTGAACGCGAAGGTTGTGATGTGACGGCAGGGCAACTTATGCTGCGACAGTGATGGTTTCGCCATGCCGCGACGCGCAACCGTGCAAGCTCGGCCCATTCCGGCGCACCCATGGTAAGTCATGCATTTGTTTTGTTTGTTTGTTGGTCTTTATCGCCGCTGATGCATGTGTACGTGTTGTTCTACACAGCGCGCTGTCTAAGCGAAATTAAAGGCAAAAAAGAGGCGTTAGGCGCATATATAGAAACGACGCGACATAAATGCGCGTTTAGGAACACCCGTGAAGGCAGTACAGGCGTAGGAGGTCATTCGATCAGCTCACGAAATCGCCCCTTCACTTAAAAAAAAATCTTGTGTGATATTATTTCATGCGAGAAGGCTTCAACTTCATGCTTTCGGCGAATGTGAACTTATGCGAAAGACTGCGGCTATCGGAAATAATAATTGCTCGTGTAGTACATGCTGACACCACGATATGATCATGAGGCGCGCAGTAGCGGAGGGCTCGGGAAGTGTTGACCATCCGGTGTTCTTTTGATATGCACTGATAACGCGCAGTATACGTGCCTCTCGCATTTTCGCCTTTTCGAAAATGCGACCGCCGTGGCCGGGATCTAATCCTCGTCATTCCGGTCAGCAGCCGATGTGTTTATCACGTCGTCATGTGTTTATATGTGCATGTAACCCACATTTTTAACATTCGCTCAGTTCCGATAATCAGTTCTTTTGTTTTTCCCCCTCAGCCGGGCAATATGTCCACATTTGCATATTATTGGCGCCTAGTAACACTGGGGCGGCCTTTGACAAGACGCTCGAGTGCAACATGTGTAACTGCGCGATGGACTTTACTAACATTGCGGACCTTTTTAAGGTGCACATGTAACGTTGTTTCGCGTTTCTTTGCCTTTGTGCATTTCGTATAAATGTGTGTGCCGCACAGCAAATACGAAACTCACAACAAACTACTTACCAGAATCTCACTGTTAAGTGTAACATGTGTTTAAAAACTAGACTGCTATAAAAGAAGCGAAGTAAGCATTTTCAATGAAGATTTCATTTTTATGTGCGCAAAATGTCTAATGGACCTCGTTATTTTGCATCTTTTCCAGGAAGATTTTTCCGGTGAAGCAGCGAGAGTTGCTGGCCCACCACTTTTTCCACAAGATCGATCATGGTAAGGCTTCTCTGTGCCTCACAATGTGCTGGATCAAATTCGCATACGTTTAAGACTACGAATGAACAATGGGACTCGTGGCTATACACAAACTGTTGGCAAGCATTTGCAAACTCTCCACTGCGGAAAACTTAGCACTTTTTAAAGACCCCTGGGGAAACTCCTCCAATTCAACCTTCATTAAACCCTGACTGCTTCACAGCTTACTCAGCTTTCATTTAAGCTCATGCTACTTACTAATTGGATCAAATGTAGGCAATACTTAAAGGCACGTCATTGCTTAGGTCAAAGGGGCTTTCCAGCCACGGTGCTTGGTATTCATTTATCTTGAATAGGAAAATAAGGCATGTACAATGTACCGTGACATTAATGTTAAGCAAGAAAAAATCCTGCAGGTCCCCCACACTGTGTGAATTGGCGTCATGTGAAGCAGTCTGCAAAGAACTTGCCAATGACGAATTCTTTGTCATTCAGCGAAGTGTTACGGGTAGAATCAAACTCCTTGTGAAAAACGCATGAATACCCACTCAAGATGTATGCTTAACGGGGGCTAACCAGGAACGTTGATAGTATGGTGAATGAGTGATAGCTCATGGTATGATGTAATATTGATACTCACATTAGTCCAAAGCACAAATGTCTATATTGTCAAAGAAAAATGCACTATATGGTGCGTGCGTTGATGTGGTCTCAGAAGCATTGTTTGTTGAGGTATTCCTACGGTATAGAGCAAAGTTGCACAATAGCATACAGACATATATGCGTTGCTATGATAGTGGTCATCATACATTAGATATGCAATCCACATAACGCATGCACCAATATAACAACTGCTGGTGCAATAGGCTTATTTACTCTTAACCACTTTGGAGGCGCCACCATAGTGGTAGTGTGCCTGCTTGGCACCTTGAGGGCCCTTGTTCAATACCCCCCTACTGCTTCGTGGGCTGTGTGTGCATGTCTGTGTGTGTGTGTGTTATGTCTGCATTTCAAATGCAAGCTACGAGAAATGGTGTTCCTCTCTTGGTTGTAGATCGAAGCTGCTTGAGCCGGTTATTCTGTGTCAATCATGAACAGCAAAATGTGTGCTGATCCTGGAAGCAATGCGCCATGTGAAGTGCAGAAAACTTCATGCACTGCTCAGTGTTGTGAGTTCGGTCCCTGCAGCCACGGTGTTTCATATGTCTATTTTAGCTGGTCCTTGATTGACATAGGCCTTATCAAATCCAAACATATGTGGCGCATACTCGCATACTGTGGTCCAAGAACTACGGTTGTGAGCTATGCATGATTGCAGTATTGTTAATCATGACGTATATGATGAGTATATCAGGTTAGCAATATCAAATATTTGTCATTCATGTTAGTCACACATTTATACCTTACCTCCAAAATGTTGGGGTCTACCAGGCAAATTAGATAGATAGATAGATAGATAGATAGATAGATAGATAGATAGATAGATAGATAGATAGATAGATAGATAGATAGATAGATAGTAACTATGTTCACCAAGAAGTGCTTCACATTTAATAATTCATCTGGTCACAACTCATAGCCCCAGCTAGCACGTAAACAGTAGAGTGCACTGATGTAGGCATGCCGATTATTGACAGTGGGATTATAAGTGAGCTGTAGTTGTGTATTAGTTAAAGAGTGATGCCTTAGCCTATGTAATTACCATTGTGTGCTTGCAGACTCTATGTACTTTGTGCTTGCCATCTGTTAGAAATATACGAACACATTGGCGCACTGTTAAGAAATGCATGCACCACCGAGCATCATAGTAACATTCAAACCATATCAATAAACATTTCTTTCACACTGTTTTACTGCATCAAATTCCTGAGTATTTATGCTGTATTGTACACATTATTGTTCCATGGGCTCAATGTTCAAATACAGTTTTGTGCATGCTATGAAAATGTATATCTTTGTACTGACATCATAGTTGTTACTGTTTTGATTCCAATAAAATATTAGAACAAACGTTTGTTGTGTTGCTTGTGGTGGGACAAATTTTAATGCATGGGAACTAAAGAATAAAACTTGAGTGAAAATAAATTGCTAAAATAGTGATCTGTCATTGTTACTGCGGGAGTTCTACCAGGCAGATTTAACTGGTATTTCTTGCAACACACTGTACGAGAGAAATAGGCGGTGGAAGAGAACAGTGATGTTCAAACAACGACTGGCTGTTCATTTATCAATCGCAGCACAGTTTGATGTGCGTAAGTGTAACACCAACTTAAGCATCAAGTGCATGGAATGCTAAGAATATGTGAGAGTATATGTCAGTGACTTTGAGCTTTGAGGATCTCTGCATCTGTCAGTCAGTCACCTGTGCTTGCTTTGTGAAATCTTCAGTTGCCACAGGCATAGTGTTCTCCTCTGTTGACAACAGAAAATGCGTAGACACTGCTTGTTTTCTGGAGATGGGTCATTTCACTGAAGAACAGAGTAACAGATTTTTTTTTCTTAACATTGATCCAACGCCCACATTTCGAACGCCCACATTTGGAAAACAGAAATGCGAAATCCTTGGTTTTAAAGAGGAGACCTGTATTGCGTAGGCTATGCTTCACCTTGAGGCACGGCACGCCTTGCTTATTCGTGTTCAAAAATAGGCGTAATTAGCAAGGAAAATAGCTGTCGCCGATGACCAGATTTAGTAGCTGAGTACAGCACATACGACGACAGCATGTCGCACGAAACAGCGCAATGCGCGCAGGTATATATACTAATTGCACAAACAGCTGATCGCCAAATCGATGTGGGAACGCCGCTGCCAGTGTGTGTAGCGCAGGATAGGTCACACGCGTATAAGTTATATATGTTCGTGTAGGGCACCTAGTGACGTACGCAACTTTTGTATGCGAATGCGGGTGGTTTTTGAACCGCTAGGAAGACCCTGGTGCCATGACTGCAGTCATGTAGGCTCCCTAAGTGGACGCGTGGGGCTCACGGCAGCATTAATCAAAATTGCTGAACAGCACATGCCTATGGAATACGCATACTTGAGTATGACACGCTGAGATACCTTACTTTTACGCAGATGTTTGCTTACATTTAGCGATCGAAACATCTGTGATGCGTAGGGTAGCACGAAATTGAGCACCGATTTATAACGCGGTTGCCGCACGGCACGACGATATGCAGAATAATTCATAGCGCAGTGCTATGCCGGTGGCTTTCTCACCGCCTCGCAAGTTTTGCATTGACCGAACGGAAACACATGTTCATACCGATCAACTTCGAAGCTCTTAGGTTCAGAAGCAGAGTAGCAATACATTTGGTAGATATATAAGGCCGCGAATAAAGCCGCCGGCAGACCGTGGTGTGGTGGCGTGATCGGTAGTGTGTCCGCTTGTCGTGCGTGCGTACCCATGTTCGATTCCCATGTTGTTACTGGTTGTTTCGTAGTGTTGTATGTTCTTGATTTCTTTCATTTCTGTGTTCTGAAGTGCCTCTGTGATGTCCGGTACTGTCAATTAGCGTTGGAATGTTTACTTTGGCGGTGGTATCGACGAGTGATTCAAGTGCCGTGCGTTCACGAATCTGCTCGCTGTCCTCGTGTACTGGTCCAGGGTGAGTTTTTATTTTTTCATTCGTGCTTCCGAATCAGCATTGTCTACGATTTCTTTTACACCTTGACGATTAATGAGAGTGTGGCTACCGCTACGCTGGACCAGCCGCGCCGCATGGCACCGTACGTGTGCTCGGCACTGTTGCCGTGAAGAAAACAACTGATCATAACAGTATTCGCTAATCGTAACGACGTCGAATATTATGTTGTTTCGTTTGAACAGGTAGTGTACTCAATATCCTGAAGGGTTACCAGGCGTTTCCATGGATTCTGTCTATATTTAGTGCTTAATTACACAGAACACCGCTATTTTCACTGGAAATACAGGGGAAGTCGAGGCACTCTGAATGCTTTGCGCAATGGGTGTTTATATGCTTAACGTTGTTGTGTTGTGTGTGCGTTGTTCATGGGTGCAGGTTTTATATATGCGATCTCTCGTTTACGCACGTGCTCTTGACGTATTCGCTGTTGCATGGTACGATCGAAAGCTTGGCGCCGCACCATTTTCTATTTTTTTTTTCGTTACGTCCTTCATGAAAAGAGTGCTTGAACTCCCGCGAAGCATTACTTCACTCCCCTTCAGCCAGAGTGACAGAACTCTGTGCGAGAGAGTGCGTGCACTCGTGCGAGAGAGTGCGCGCACTCTGTGCTACAGAGAGTGCCCAGCACTCCTGAAAAGAGAGTGAAATATGGGACAGGCGTTTACTCTGCCGAAAGGAGTGCCCAGCACTCTACTGCAGCTAAGAGTGTACTCATAGTCATCGACACACTCAGAAGTGAGAGGCCCGAGTGGTCTGGCATTGATTGACACTGTCCTTTATAATTATGTAAATATATATATGTGGCTTTGGTTCAAAAGAGCAACCATCTTAAAATCTACATCATTCTGGTGGCCTATGTACTAATGCTGCAGCACCAGCATTTCTTTAAGAAGACAACTTCAGCACACGGCTTTCAGTTGCGTTTCGCCCCTTCGGACTGTGGCCAACGGGGTTTGCTATTCATTTCCTGACCGATTTCTACGCGCGCATGATACAGGCATATCCGCTTGCCGGCATAACCCAATGGTTATTTCATTATCGTGAGTTCTCACGAGACTGCCGATTTTTGCCTGCTATTGGTCACTTGGCCCATCCTCCAGCTTGAATCATACATTCATACCATTCTGCGCTAAAATTGGTCTACACCAGGTGAACCGCAGGCGAGTTTCTTTTTTTCTTCCCTTATTGGGGCATCATATCATTTGGTTTGCATATACATCTACACTGGAGTAAGTGGTTACCGCATGGCCATTTGAACCCGAATTCACCCCTGCTATGGCAAACGTGACACCAGCTTCGCACGCGTCCGCACTGAAGCAGCAACAGACGTTTCATGGAATATTCCGTCAACCTCTCCTTCGGGATTTCAGAGGGCGAGCTTAAATGCGCCGTAAAAAATGGCAGATTCCACGTGCAGTGGGAATCAAGGAAATGCGAAGCACGCACCAGGAACGTACAATGGATCTGCATTCTTGTCTCGCTATCCCGATTTTGGTACACATGAAGTTAACGAAACGGTCGCAAGAGCACCAGGACTGCGGCATGTAAACCATACCGCTCATGGCACGCATGTCAATATTGTAATGGTATGACTTGGCATTTACGTTCGTCATGCAGTCGTATTTTGCCATAGCAATTTTGGTATACATCCCACTAAGAAACGCGTGGCATGTAAATCACGCCGCTCATAACATGCATGTCATGCTTTTCACGTTCTTAGAGCGTGTCACCCATGGTCGTCACCAATTGTTCTCTCTCCATGCCAGTTTTTGTATACATCCCATTAACGAAACGGCCGCAAGAGCACCAAGACCGTGGCACGTAAATTATGCCTCTCATGACATGCGTGTCATGATTCTTGTGTTATGACGTGTCACTTATGTTCATCATGCAGTCATGTCATGTTATACTACTTTTAGAATACATCCCATTAACGAAGCAGCCAGGAGAGCACCAGGACTGTGGCATGGAAATCAGGCCGCTCATGATATGCATGTCATGTTTTAACACGAAAGTGTTTTATGCCGGGATCCACCAAGAAATCTGTGACGTACCTCCGTAACGGAAGTAGATGTCTGAAAAATAAACGCGAATTTTAGATAGAAAATGTTCCACTCGCAGGGATTCGAACCCACAACCAGCCAGGGAGGAACGGTATGAGCTAAAAGCGATACCACCACACCACCGACCAACTTTTTTTAGGGGGGAAGCTCCTTATGCCGTGGTCGTTCCGTCCCTTGTAGTTGTCCCTCGTAGCCACCTCGTCTAGTTCGTGAAGTGCTCACTATATGGCGTGATGGCGCTGCGGTGCTCGCTTCATTCAGATGTATGGCAACGCGTAGTATGGGAGTGCATGGCGCACGAGACCGCTAGGTCTCATGCGCCATGCACTCCCATACTACGCGTCCCACTTCCGCCCATAACAGGGATTACAGGAGCGGAACATCGGAATTGCAAAACTGAGTACTTTCTGTGCTAATGAATTTCGCGCTCTGATACATTCTTGCGACATTTTTAGAAGCACTCGTAATAATAGCTTCTGAAACCTTCTTTCCGCATGTTCTCCTCTGCTGAACGGAAAGAATATCGACGGATTAATCGCACATCCTTTGCAGCAGCAATAACAAAACGAAACATTCCATTAAAGCGTGCGATGTTTTTCGAGCAGAATAAAAGTAAAAGATGGCGCTGCGGTGCTGCTTAGCTAGTACGTGAATTGATCAATAGATGGCGCTGCGTCGCTCGCTGTTTCGTTGTCGCGTCGTAGCCACGTTCGCGCTCGCCCTCGGCGCGTGCCTGCCGGCGCGTGAGCTCTCTCACTCTTCCATCTGCTGTCTCGTGAGAGAGAGAGAGACAGAGAGAGATCTAAAGGCGCGCGTTGACTATGGAAACTCTCTTTCTTCGATGAACGCTCTACGAGCTCGCAAAGAAGGAGAACGCGCCCCCGCACGCGAGAGACGACGCTGGCGCAGGCAGCGTCTTCTAGCGAGTTTCTTGATTGAAAAAAATCCACGCATATCCATGGAGTGAATAATGATGAGTGGGTGAAGCTCCGGAGGTTCATTAGTAAAAACCGTGAATCTTGCCCAGTACATCATCAAAGACGTGACAAACAATGTGTGTCGCCATCTAGCGCTCTCCTATCACACTGGAGCACGATGGATGGATGGATATTAGGAGCGTCCCCTTTATAACGGGGCGGTAGTCGGGCCACCAAGCTCTAGCTTTATTTCCTTTTCCTCTACAAACATTTGTTCTCCCGAATCACACACATTTTCACTAATTTTTCTCCTCGTCTACCTATTTCACCTATTATCATTCCGCTGTGATGTAACAATCTTACCCGAACTACCTTGCGCTTTTGTTTGCTCCATACTTTTGCGCCACCAATACTCTAAGCGCCTTTTACTTATCTCTATCGCCGAAATGTTCAGCTTTCTCGTGTTGCTCCTGAAACCCATGGCCTCCTGTGGGGTAGTGTCCACAGCTACACCTGGGTGGACATCTGTACATTCATTCAAAATATGATCTGTCGTTTCGCTAGCTTTTCCACAGCACGTACAAGTGTCCCCTTCTTTATTGAATTTCGCTCTGTAACTTCGGGTTCTTAGGCAACCGGACCTTGCATCAAACAGTAAAGCACTTCCCTTTGAATTATCGTAAAATTTTTCTCTCTTGATTTCGTCTTTCCCTTTTCTGTAGTTGTTCAATGCCGGCTCCTTCTCCATTCGTGCTCTCCAATCCGAGTTCTCCGCCGCTGTGACCATGGTTTTAACACTCTTTTTTGTTCCATCCGTTTCGTTACTGGCTGCATACTTCCTATACAAATACCTGAATACGTTCGCTGCCCATCTACTTTCTTTCATATTCCTTAATCTCTGTTCGTACCTAATTTTCGTACCTCTTCGTACCTAATCGGACGGACGGACAGACAGACAGAGAGACAGACGGACAGTTCTACAGCAGGGTGTATTATTGACCCAAATCGCTTATATTTGTTCTAAGCGCTTTGCTGCTTATGTGCGAAGAAAGATTTCACTTTCGTGTTATACCGATTCCAATGACAGAGTGATCAACCACATTTTTCGTGTTATGACTTGTCACAGATGTTGGCCATGCAGTCATGTTGTGGCATACTAATTTTCGTACTCATCCCATTAACGAAACGGCCTGGAGAGCACGAAGGCCGTTCCATGTAAATCATACCGCTCATGACATGCATGCCATGATTTTCATGTTACGACCTGTCGCTTATGTTCGTCATGCAGTCATGTTGTGGCATGTCAATTTTAGCATACATGCCATTAACCAAACAGCCCGGAGAGCACAAAGTCGTAGGCGGCTAGATATATATATATATATATATATATATATATATATATATAGATAGATAGATAGATAGATAGATAGATAGATAGATAGATAGATAGATAGATAGATACGCTCAATGTCGCGAAGTTCATAAGAAATGCTTTGTATTTAAAAAAATACTAATGCCGCTAGCTGCTCGCGCCGCTAAAGGGCCTTTAAAAGGGCTCGGCAAAAAGGCTCTCTTGATTTGAATTATCTGCCTCTAAATGTGAACGTACTGCCAGATCGCTTGGTTGAAGGGGCTCGTCGGATCCAGTCTGTGGTCACCTCGTCATGATTGATGGCTATGCTGCAATAACTACGGGAAATTATGGGGAATTTGAGCAACAAGACGACCAACAATAGACAGGACAACACTGGCGCTCCTTCATGAGTCTCATGTCTGAACACCAACCAGAAAAACATACAACACTTTTGAAATATGTACAGATCTTTACCTCATGCTTGGCAGGGCCGTCATGTGGCACGAGCTCCTCACCAGCCACCTAATAGTGAATTCCACTGGCGGATCTGGAGCGGTGTGCCGAATCCACGACGGAGCAACAAAATCCGTCGGGGAGCGATCCGATCCCCATCGGCCAGCGGAAAATAAACTCGCTCCGGCAGGGATTACAGCGGAAGTTGTCGCACGCATCCGGTTGCCCATGTTACCAACCTTACGTTGGACTACGTTACACCTCGCACAAAAGTATGCGTACCTCTTCCTCCGAGTATGCGTGCACTACTTCGACGTAGCCGAGCGTTTTGGGGCGTTTGTACGGGGACTCTGGAAACAGCTCCTTCAATAACGTTTCGTACACCACGTACGACTCTTCGCTACTACTGCTACTGCTTTTCGACGTAGTGTCGCTCATGCAGAGCGAGAAGCAGTCCTCTGTAGGGTCGAACGACGCCATTCCAAAATATGTAAACAAACGCCCATGGTTGTCAGACAGCTCCTAAAATAAAACGCTGAAAATCACCGCGCTCGGCTGATCCGGAAATGACGACACCGTATAGCTGGAGCTCCGGCAGAATCCGGCTCTACGAGACGAATCAACGCGGAGCGCTCCGTCGCGGAGCAAGTTGCCCCAAAACGCCCAGTGGAACATGCGAACTTGCTCGGGATCCGCCAGTGGAATTCAAATTCTCGGCCGCGGAGCAAAAAAACTTGCTCCAGATCCGCAAGTGGAATTCACTATAAGTTATCGGTGAGGCCGTTCTGGTACTTCACAGCTGAACCGAAGGATGCGGATGAATCCCGGCCAGAATGGTCACAAGTTATGGAGATGGAGTAGTGTGAGCCCCCGTGCACTGTGCACTTTCAGTGCACGTTTAACTAGAGCTGCTCAAGATTTCCGGGGCTCTTCACTGCGGCGTCCCTCATCATGATATAATGGTTCTGACACGTAAAATGCCAGCAGTCATTAAATCAATATCTACCGAAATACATAAAGTGATTCGACCGTTACACTTCAATGATTCAATAAAGCCTACTGTTCAATGAAATCAAAGACAACCGCGGCGAAGCTATACGAAACCGTAAATAACTTTGTTAACCTGTGTCTGCGGATTTCAGGTTATTGGATCATAAAGTGATCCTAAAAATCTTCAAGAAAATATGGCGTACTGCTTTTGAAGACGTTCATTCGGCCTGCATGTACAACTATGAAGGCCTGTACTTGAGCGCCCGGTTCCTATTTTCAGTATGTTATCAGACGGAGGATCATCTCCGTGAATTAAATGATGTGTACATTTCTAGAGGCTCCTGTCCCTTCACTGGAACCTCAACTAGCGCCTACTGTATCCAGATGTCGCATGTTTGCAGTGCTGTTAATCGCTAAGTGTCGCCTCCTATTTTTCGCTTCCGCGGAACAGAAAGATCGCAAGGCATAGCTTCATGCGCCCACCTTCTTAGTTACATTGAAACACACGTATTTTATCTGTGTTAAGCAAATTGTATGGCACTCTTATGGAGCAAAAATTTGTTCCCTCAGAAGAAGGCGCTTGAAATAAAAATAAAACCCTTAAAGGAAGCCGATCGGGGTGAAACTCATGGAGTGTGCACACGTTTTCCACACATTTCGAAGCTGCTGACTCTGCCGGTATACAGGTGTCCTAGCTATCTTTAGCCGAGGTTTAAAAATATGCCGATGCACCTTAAGACAACACGACCAAATGCGTTTCTCTTACTATCGTATGGAGCGAGTCAGACTATTTTTGTTTACCACTTAATTGATTAATTAGGCGAGATTAATTAATTAACATCGGAAGCAACAAAGTTAGGTAAATAATTCCTATGGAAAGCTTGTAGAGTGGTCTCTCACATGCCCAGTTAAAAAATTTCCAGCTTTTTATCTATGCATAATTAGTGTTTTCCAGCTTGCTACAGATTCACGCGAAATACAAAAAATACCACGTGAGAGAGCGGCTTGCGCGCCACGATTGCCGTGCTCTCAAACTTTCCGCGTACGAACTAACACCGCATTTAGCCGAGCGTACCGCCGATTAAAAGCCACAGGGCTGTGTAAAAGGCGGTGGTGGTGCGATCTAAATCAGCAACCGTCATCGCTAGCGCTGCACGCGTCCCGTCAATCGCTTTACGCAGCGCTAGCGATGACGGTTGCTGATTTAGATCGGACGACCACCGCCTTTTTCACAGCCCTCTCGCTTTTAATGGTCGGTACGCCACAAGAAAAAGTTTTCGAGTGACTCATATTGCTCAGAAAACAATAAATTCCACGCGCCAGAGCCCTTCACAAGCCTACCATAAACAAGGATTGTCCGCAAGTGGTGACGCTTTGAAAGAGAAACCCAACGGGTTGTCAACGGATCGTTTTGTCATAACACAGCCCACTGCAACCAAAGGCCAATCATTTGCTTGTCTAGGGCCGTCTTTGCAATCCTGGAGCAGTGCGCGTCGCAACTCGACACACTTCACGCAAGACAAATTTTGTAGCGGCCGCCTTCGTACTTTGCTCCCGGAACGCGCCGCCACGACGCCGCCATGGCCTTAACTTCCTCGGCCGTCCAGGCGCGAACACCCCCGAAGCGCTGACTGCCGGCGCGAATCAGCACGACAATCTGCTTCGTTCTATCTATCATTCCTAGATGGCGGTACCACAGCAGCGAAGCTGAGCCAACCAAGAGTGCAGTATAACGGAGGCGATGCTAATTTAAGTGTAATTTTGCTTGTTAAATACCATAGATCACTGTACTAAACACTTATCTTTAACCGGACGACAATTAAATGAAACTTCTAAAGCGCTATAGTGAACACATAAGGCCCATCGGTTCCCTTTATGAGCGATGTTGCGGTGGCGTAGGTGGAGCTCCCAGCTCTTTTCGTCATATTTTGGTTGAAGGTGGGTTCGAGTATGCCTGGGCATAACTTTTTCATTGTAAATGCAAGTTCTTTTTTTTTTCAAGGATACACTTTTGTTACAGGAAGTAGGTCACTGATTCCTTAGTGGACCCCGGCATAAAACACTTTCGTGTTAAAAAGCTTTGACGATAAATACGTCTCAAATTTCCCGGAGCCTTAGCGTTGTAACGTGAGGTGTAAATATTCGAGTAAATAAAGCGATACGTAATAGAAAATACGCAGCGAAACCGAGTAATATGTAGGAAGTCCACTTTTAAATATCAACGGTAAAATAGAAATCTGATAGATTCTACGTATTGTGTGAAAGAGTATCATGCGAAGCAGCGAGCGGGAGAATTTCCTACGCCAAATAGCTTGGCATTTAGACAAGTGCGGCGAGGAGGACGAACGCCTTTGAGCAAATTGTCTTCTTGCTTGCATAACGCGGCCTTACCACGCACGTAGACAACACGGTGCTGCATTGTGGTGTCCACGTAGCCGCAGGGACGTCGACTATGTCAAAGAAAAATGCACGCTACGGTGTGCTGATGTGCATATCATAAGCTTCGCTTGTTGGAGTACTCTGCGAGGTCGAGCTAGGCAAGAGCATACTGAGTGACAGAGGCAGTTATGTATTGTTTCTCACTTTCCTATAAGAGCGGTTAAAGCAAACCACGACGGTAAGTGATTAGATAAGCACCGCCACCAGAAATGGTGATGCAGTGAGTTTACTTAGAATACGAACCGCGTAAAAAGAGGACCCTTGGAGCAGGCGTCCGTGCTTTGAAAATCGCTGGCTCGAGTGCGGTTCCCACCCAATCTTTACAGTCGCTTGTCAATGTCTGTCAGCCGATTAGAGCTACATTTCAATCGCCATCTACAACATACACCATCCGCGTTTTTTTTTTCACCGACGCATAATATAGTGTCGTCAAGTTTTCAGTGTATATTTCAGTTGGCCCTTGATTTACTTAGGCAGCAATGTTGAAATTCAATAACCTGGAGCGCACTCCCTTATTCACTGGGTCGAGCGTATGAGTACGAGCCACATGTATCATCGTTAATAGTGAATTGTTTCACACGTATATCACGTCAGTGATGCCACGATTAAATCAATCATGGTCGTAACATGTTCATGCCTTACCACGCCAGTTTCTGTGTATACCAAGTGAACAAGACTGCCATGAAGGAACCGGGACGTAGCCGGCTAAACAGATAGATAGATAGATAGATAGATAGATAGATAGATAGATAGATAGATAGATAGATAGATAGATAGATAGATCAAATTAATTTCGCCAAGAAACACTTCGAATATAAAATGTACTGACAGATGTGCTTTTTTTATTTCGTCGCATCACTTGGAACATTTGTGATCTACTATTCATAGCTCCACACTTCTATTCCTTGATACATACTGAGCCGTGACACCTAACTGAGCTCGGGTTTCATGGGAAGAAGGAGAAATAAAGTTGAGATAAAACATTTTCCACTTCCGCCCATAACAGGGATTACAGGAGCGGAACATCGGAATTGCAAAACTGAGCACTTTCCGTGCTAATGAATTTCGCGCTCTCATACATTCTAGCGACATTTTTAGAAGCACTCGTAATAATAGCTTCTGAAACTTTCTTTCCGCATGTTCTCCTCTGCTGAACGGAAACAATATCCAGGGATGAATCGCACATCCTTTGCAGGAGCTATAACAAAACGAAACATTCCATTAAAGCGTGCGATGTTTTTCGAGCAGAATAAAAGTAAAAGCTTGTCTTTCCGTTTAAGCTTTCTGCGTTTGCTTTGAATTAGCCCTTATTTGACCTAAACGAAAACGCAATGCCTTAAAATTGCATACTTCATGCGGTTCGCGGGCATCAGATTCATTCATAATTTATTTTTATATGTATGCGAATACCATGCTTTCTGAATACAAATTGAATACGAATAGATAGCTTCGAACAGCTAATCGACAATCTAATATCAAAAGAAAAGGCAGCCTTAGCAAAAGTGTCTCATTATTCTAGGCCGATACAGTAATAATCAACACGAGATATGTCATAGTCAGGAAGACAGTGTATTCACTAGCTTTTCGGACCCTAACCACAATGAGGAAATAAAGCAGCGATAAAAAATACTAAAGCCAATCACCCAGGAATACGGGTTGTCGCACACGGCCATGCTAATGCAATGTGTTCCATATGAACGCTGCATAACGAGGCGTCTGCGAATAGCAGCACAGCCATTTCTTTGTTTTTTTTTTAACTCTGCACTGGCATTCGGTGCTGTTTACTGCACTGTATTTTATTACATCATAATGGTCACATGAGCGCTGCCGTCGGTTGTGTGACCATATTCATGATAGATGGTCATATTGATGACATATTATCTGCAGATGCTTCTTGTGATCGCGCATGTTCTCAGGCCACAAGCCGCACGCGCTCGAGGGATCATCATTGCCTGCCATCAGCCTGCACTGCCGAAGAACGCCGCGACGGAATTCTCTCACCTCTTCTGCACCCAGAGTAAATGTGGTAGATCAATCATCATCGGCGAGATGGCTGGGTTACATATTTAATGTTTGCAAACACTCGAATGAAATCGAATATTCCAACGTTTCCAATGCCTGATTTTGAACATGAATACTCATGTAAAAATGTGATACACTACGAATATTCAAAGAATTCCGAGATTCGCACACCTTATTTATTTTAAGCGATGCAACGGAGAGCTCCTTGGAGGGGGCGTACGTTCTTGTGGAAGACGTTTTGCAACGTTTTACATGAATGTTATTTGAAATCCCTAATAATCGTTCTGCAAGAAACGATTGGTAAGTAAAGCTAAAAGTTGTGGCTCACAGTAACTAAACCTGCGCACTGTTCAATGTTAGGACGTCTGCAGATTTTCTGCGTTGTATCTTGTGGGGTTCGGACGATTTTGCCGCCAAAGATAAAGTCCCCAGCCGCCGGTAGCTCAACAACAAACGTTTATTAAAAAAATTACAGCATATCCACGGAGTGAATGATGATGAGTGGGCGAAGCTCGGGAGGTTCATCGAAGATCGTGCCGAGTTCCGGATTAATTTAGTTAACGCGCACGCAACGAATCCTTATGGTTCAACTATGCACAAGTGAAATCTCCCACCGGCACTTCATTGCAAGTCAACATCCAGTGCCTATATATATGTATGGGTGGCCGGTGAACGGTTCTCCAACGCGAGCAGTCGGTATTTCTCAATCAAGAAACTCGCTAGGAGACGCTGCCTGCGCCAACGTTGTCTCTCGCGGGTGAGGGCGCGTTCTCCTTCTTTGCGAGCTGGTAGAGCGTTCATCTAAGAAAGAGCGTTTCCATAGTCAACGCACGCCTTTCGCTCTCTCTCTCACAAGACAGTAGATGGAAGAGTGAGAGAGAGAGAGGCACGCGCCGAGGGCGAGCGCGTGCCTCCCGACACGCCGGTTACGCCTGATGCCTGATGCAGGACAAGGTTAGACTAAGAGGAGCTTCGCCCCTAAAAGAACTCTGAACACTCTTAAAACTACTCGAGAATACTGTGAACAAATACACGACGGCACTGGCACCTGCCCTTAACCTTCCCCCCGGCGGGTCACACACCTTCCACGCACACTGCAGTCCATTGCCGACTCTGCACACACACCACGCACACACCGCTCGCACTCGTCCACCGACAACTGCCCGCGCACACGCCTCGCGCTCATCCACCGCCGACTCTTCCCGCAGCGCTTCGGCTCACGCCTTTACATCGAGAAAGAGTCCAACGCTCATCGCTAGTGATCAGCACGTGTTGACCTGAGACCAAGCTGGCGATGGGCGTGAATCCCACATATTCCCCCACAGCAAAAAGAAGGTGTGATGCAGGGGTGTGCCATCGTCACGTTCCGTAGCGTGTTTCTTCGTTGCGCCCGTCAGCGATGCGGTCTTTGCTGCTGACATCGGAATAACTGGCGACGTTCCCCTCGTTGCTGTCCGCGAGCTCACCGTCCATGTCGTCCTGGACAACCACGTCGCCGTCATTGCTGCCGATGCTGCCTTACCAGCTGTAGGCTTTGCTTTGGCGGAGACCTCCCCGACTTCATTGAGGGCGGCCGCGGTCTTCAACGCTGCCGCGCAAAGATAGCTGAATAGCTCCTAGACCGCGGCCACCTTTGGTGGCCGTCCTTGGGGCCTGGCCGCCGTCGGCGGCATGTCTCTTGGCCTCTGCTGCTGCGGCTGCAGCGGCAACTTCTTTTGCGTGTGGCCGGTGTGTAACGCCAAAACCCGCAGCAGGCCTCGATGTTACCGCACCTGCGCTCTCTTTCGTCGCGGCGCCCTGGTTCTTTTTCTAAGTGTCAGAGTCCAAGTCCACATTGTCAATTGACGTAGACAATTGGGGCTTACTGGATCTCTTGACTAGCCCTTCATCATTCTCTTAGTTACCGAATCTTCTGCGTTCGCCCTGTCGACCCCGGGGTCGCCGGCGAACCCTTGGGTTCGGCTTCGCCACTGTCGAGTCTCTCCTCGCCGCATTCAGCTTCCTGGTCCTCCTCGGCAAGCGTCTCAATCTGGGACAACCTATCGGACTTACCGCGAGCCGCTTCCGGTGTGCATCGGCGCTCAACCCCGGACGCCTGCCGGGTTCCATATCCTTTCACTTCGGCCTCAGCAGGGCACCGCTCACATTTGGCGTCGTCGCTTGCCTCGTGCTCGGGCTCTCCTTGCGCCGGACCACATCGTTGGCCAACCGGGCTCGCTGGCCATCATGCTTACACCTGTGCCCACATTTCACGGAGGCGCTACACGGCCTCGAGGGCTCGTTCTTTTGCCTTGCAGAGCGCGTAAGTACTCATTCGAGATTACAATATTCTGTCGTTGCGGAAATTACACAAAATGCTAAATTTCGCAGATACTATCCTTCAGAAAAATCGCATCGCAGAACGCTTACGCTGACGTAATACCATCGTGATAGAGACAGGAAAATCGCATTACAATCTGTTGCATGGTAGTGCAACACAAATTCTTGCCGAACTGAAAAAGTGGAATCAGAAGTGGAATGGGAAGTGGACACGAGTTCCCTTCATTGCCCTCTGCGGCTGTTGCACTTTAAACAGTTTTCTATAGTATGCATTTTTCCTTCGCACTTCAGGCTTTCGCATGACCAAAATTTTCATTATTTTTTCTGTATATAACACCGCCACTCATTAGGATAATGACTTTTTATCTGCACCCGGAGTAGAGTTTACAAAGACCGGCCGCTAGCCGGCTTTGTACAGACACGCAAATGACATTCTACGCCCTGTGGGCCGAACTGGTGAGAGTGCTATAGATATGCGTTTACCTTGCTGCTGTAGATGAAATGAAATCGATCTCTCCTTTTCTTTGCTTGCTCGGCTCACGTTCCCGACGCAATAAACAAGATGGAATGACCCCGTTGCACGCAAAGTGGTCATAAATGCCGAAAGGCAGCTGGCAGCGTCCGTATACCCACGAATATTGCACATACGTTACAACTTTGCTGCACCGAGCTCTCATGGCAATACTGATCAAAATTCTATGGCTGTTCAGTTGTAAGGAAATAACTTGGAATGCAGTGCGGGTATTTTGTAATGGGGAGGGGAGAAATGGCGGTAGCTCTTCACTGAGAGCCAGCGTTTATCCACGAAAGTTGTTGCAGAAGGTAATCCGATGTGTCGTATTCTGTTGGCTCTCCAGTTTGCATAACGAATGTAACACCAACATAATCAGTGGTACTCTGGTGGGTTTTTATTCGAGGCTCCATAAAATTCTGTGGATGTCTCGTGGACGGTACCGCGTCGATATTTCCCATACTCCTGCAGAACCAGTCCAAGCGTTTTGAAGCCGTAGCACTAGTTGCGAAAAATTTTCTGCTCTAGACCATCGATTTCTGCAAAAGCAATTCGTTGCATACGTTGCATAGCTGTAGACCACGTTTTCAACACATTTTTCATATTATGGATGCGATTGACGTGGCTAGCCAAATGCTTTTTACCTTTTATCATTAGGGATGTTGCTTGGGCTGAGTGGTTGATTTGCTTTTAGTGCCAATTTAACACCAGATCGCTCACCTTTGTTGTTATAATGAGACTGAAGGCAACGTTACGTTCCATCGCATTCTGTTGTCTTACCTTTACAACTTATTTCGTTTTTAACAGCGAAGATGGTCTACTCAGTCGTGATGTGGGCTTGCTTAGAAACTCGCCTTGTGTCGCCAAGCAACCATCCGCGCCAGAGCTGGCGCAACACCTTCGCGACACTGCATAACAGCGCATGCTTAAGGCACAAGATAAGCTTAGCCTGGTCATCGATAGCATATGGTTGCTGATCAATTGCTAGTCAATAGTCACTCAATAATTGATGAACCTCGAGAAACGATGGGAACGACTTTGCAGTGCCTAGCGTATGCATAGGGTAGGCATATATCATGTGGTAGGTAACTGCTATAGCTAATTTATATTCGATTGATAGCTGGTAGATAAGTAATCAATAATCGATCAACAATCAATAAATTTTACAAAATGTCTCGAATGGCTTACCGGTGTTTAGATTTGCCCTGGAGCATGCCGGTACCATGTGATAGCCGATCGATAATCGATCGATAATTCATGAAACTTGGGAACATATGGGAATAACTTGGCGGTACCTATGTTGGCCATGGAACATGTCGACAGCACGTGGTTGCCGAACAATAACCGATCGATAGCTAATCGGTAATCAATCAATAATAGATAAAACTTGGGAACCACCATGAACTACTTGGTGTTTCACATAGGAAGGATATTAGTTGAGTATGCTTTCGCGAAATTGGTACACATGTGGATCGACTTGCCTCTATGTTCCTGAAGCTTTGCGCGACTGAGCGCAAGCTTCCGCATTTTTTTTTTCGTTTTGTCTAAAGTGTACACGCAAGTTTCCGTGGCATAGTAAGTCAAGTCAGGACGCATTCCATCAATATAACAATTCTCTTCCTTTCAAAGACACTAAAGAGAAATAAGGACGTGTTCGAATTAATACCAGCAATACCAAAACAGCCGCTCTTGTCCACAGAAGACGGACAGTAATACGCGTGCATGCCCCAATGATACCAGAAGCACGCCTACACAAGTTGCCTTGACGTCGTAGATTTTGACGGCGTCTTCTATTGTCTACGTAGTTTCTAAATAATTTAATTGCATGATTTATTGCATACGAGGAAGGCAGTGAGAAACGAAGGTATTTTTCACGTATTTTGTTCAGCTGGCTTGGCTAGAAATGCACTAAATACGTGACGTACAAGCTATGCTTAGGTTATACTCCGACTGGCACTTCAATACAAAAAAAATTATTTGATTTTATTTTCTGATAAATTGGGGAACGTGGCAGAATTACATAAAATAAAATTGGAACGAATTGTTAGTTTGTAAACGATGATTTTGTGTTTCATTTCGTGTCACTGAAAGTATCCTAAAATTTCACCGAAAGCTTTTAGATGAAACCCGTCATCATATTTGGGTGGGGGGGGTGGGATATCTCCACCTCATCTGGAGAAAGTGGGCATATTTTTGCGTAATTACAAGCGTACCGAATTCCTAAAGGTGCGATCGTAATAAGGAATTCATTATTACGTCTCAGGCGTCTTGCGATTTTTCTTACGGCCCATTAGTTCCACAACCTGTCTTTAAGTGCACGCGCTAAAGAAATTTTCCAATATCGTAATCAGCGTAATTGAACGGGGGGAGCGCCTTCAGGGTATGGTGCTCTTAATAAGCAGTCGGCATTGTTTATCATCCCTAATCCTCTCCTATCTGCGACATCATACGGTTCCCAGAAAGCGGGGCACAACCGGTGGGAAAGAGGAGGAAGAAAAAAAGAAAGCCAGGGACTCTAGCCACTGACTGAACCTGCTGGAACCAAGTTTGTCATTTCTCGGCGGTACGTTTCGTGGGTGTAAAAATGACAGCCATTAAACAACGGGCCAGACGCGTTCAATGGCAGAAGGGTGACTGTGGATTTCCCCCACATATCCACTATACCAAGTGAGTTACACTTTGTGATTGAGGACATTTTATTTAAATGTGAAATTACGAGAACGTAGGTTGCGTTACAACCAGCTAACCCCTATAGAAGCGGATTGTCGAGCATTGCTTGCAAACTTAGAAAAACTTATATCGCATCGTCTCCTTCGTTACGTCTCGGTCATAATGTGGCTCTGTTTCCATTTTAGCAGTTTTGAAGCCGTGACAGGCACCGATTTAAGAAAATTTGCAGGCTTTTGCGAACTATATATGTCCAACTTAGGTTTACTCGAGTTGCACTGAACTTAATGGAACGCCAAGTCATTAGTAATTTACCTTTTCACAATACCCAAACCGCTACACTTCTGAGGCGAGGACGCTTGGTCACCCCGAAAGCGCGCAGACATAAGACGCATATGGCATCACCGCTCGTAGGTAACGCAACATTACGTGTGACATTATAAATGTAAGACGGCCTCAATTATTAGCCTACATAACTAATTTTGCCACGGTAAAGCGTAAGTGCTAAGAAGGCCAAAGGTTTAAAACCGCGTGTTTCAGAAAACGTGACCGAGCGACCGGGAGAAAACCCAAGAGTAGCAAGGTTCAGGCAGGAAACTGAATGTATTTTCGGCCATAATTTCATATTGAACGCACAATGGTGAAATTTTTAAAGTAAGAGCTGGCGAGGGGTAACTATTACGTCTAAACCACTTAGCCTATCACTTTATTGTCCGTGTAAGTACGACGCAGCATAGTTATGCAGGTCGACGAATACCTATGGCGCCTTACGTATCAACTCAGTTGGTAGTGAACGCTGGTTCTGTCTTGTTTTGTGTAGTGTTATTTTCTTGTTTTTTTGCGCTCGAAGATTTCTTTTATTGTGGCTTAGTCGCGCAAAATTACATCACCTGTTGTTATACTTCCTGTTAAAATAGCGCAACAGCACAGGACTAAAAAAGGACGGTCACGGACGTACTTCATCGACCATCGTGTGTTTTATTATGAATCTCGTCCAACTGTGTTTCTTCTCTACATGGATATTGTTTTTTTTTTTTCGTACTGCTACCAAATTCTGTTGGCAGCAAAAACTGAATGAGGAAGAACATAGATGCACCAAAGATCAGATTTTTCGGAGACCCTTGAATGACATTAACGTCCTATTTCTTTCATTTTTTTTGTACCCGGTTGGCTGAGGACGTTACGATATTTGTTCTCTTGAAGAAGTTGTTATGATGTTACTGTTATTTGTTCCTATTGTATTTATGTATACCCCACTCCTGCAATAGCGCTGCACTGGGCTTCAGTATCGGAAAATAAATAAATAAATAAATAAATAATGCTGAGTGAACAGCGACGGTCATGGTCACTAATAGGAATCGAAGCAATCTTCTCGCGTATTCTCGCTTGCAAGGTTCCGGACGAGTCAGGGCAAAAATATACTAAGGAGGCGAGGGGTCCTGCCTGACAAAGCCCAGCGTTCCACCGCCGCATTCTGGTAATGGACTGCGGCTTCGTTGCAGCCTTGTAGTCAACACGGAAGACGCGTTTGTTCTTTGCATTTTTTCAGCTCTCTCGTTGCCGGCAGGGGATCTTTCGCAGTTGTCTACCGGTCTTTTCTGAAGCTAAGGGTAAGGCGCAATGCACGTTCCAGACTGCCAGGTTGCCTGGAAAAGCATTTGCCCAAGACCAACCTAAATGCGTAAAGCTCCAGGCGGCGTTAGAATGGTGGGGGTCACGCAGCACAGGTGAGTTAGGTTAGTATGCAGTTATTTCACGTTTCGCGAAGCAGACAACGCCATAAAGACAACCGAACCTTACGGAATCTCCAAGGAGAGAAAAAGCTTCGCGTAAGTTACCTGATCGCACGAATTTGTAGGAGTAATACGTTGAACTGCTTGAGCGGTGTGCATAAACCAGTAGATTGCGTACCTGCTGAAAGAACCTAGTAGTCGATTTGCATTACGCAGAGCAGCAAAGACGTAAAAAATAATCGAAAGAAACGCGGTGAGGTAGGATATAAACTGATAACGGGCTTACTGGTCTCAGTCCAGCTGAAATTACCTCCAGAGCATTTCGCGGAAGTAGTTCCTAACGTAGGTGGTAACATCCCCGCTGCGTTGCGAGAACTCTCAACTGCATCTGCCCTTTATCAAAGCGAAGCCGTCTCTAGCCCTTTGTGCCACTTTTCAGACGCGTCTGTGGTCTACCTCAGAAAACAGCACACCGTGTGAGCTACTAGGCTTATTTTAACTCCACCAGGCAAAGCGCTATCTGGTAGCGCGCACGCGAGAAGTCCACGTCATGGTCTGCCAGTGCATACAAAAAACCCACCCCTTCTTGCACGCAGCTCCATCTACAAGTTGGTGGTTATGCGAAGCCTAGTGGCCGTGTCTGCACGTTTTCCTTTTAAATCTCTTGAACGCGACCCACTACTTCATGACGGCGATTATGTGGGATCCAATATGCTATAAGTGCAGAAATGATCTAGCACGAAGTTAGCTGGTTCAGTCCCCGCACTCGCAGCTGCATATCCAAAACCAAAACACCACAAGAATGAAAGAAAGAAAGACGGAAAAGAAGAAAGAAAGAAGGAAAAAAAGAAAGAAAGAAAGAGAGAAAGAAAGGAGGAAAGAAAGAAGATACCAGGCGTTTTGCAAATCCACTTCACGCGAAGCGATCAGCGAGCAAATTGCTGATGGCGGACTGTTTGGCATTCAGCCAGCGGTTGAAAGTAGGATCCATGTGTTTTTTGAACTCAGTCTATACATTTGTGTGGACAACATGGGCTCACAAGGAATATTGACAGTACAGTGGATTAAAATGTAGCTCATGGCGCAACCTAACGTCAGCCCTCCCGTTAACACACAGACGTCTCTCCTCCTGAAGAAAAATATTTGCACGCTACGGTGCGCTGACGCGCTTAACAAGAGCGTCTTTTGCTGAAGTATTCCTACAGCATCAAAGATGTCCCAACAAAAGGGCGCTGGGGGTTAGTAACAAAATATCTGTCCTTTCTTATATTGCTAAAAGAACGCACGCAAGCACAAACGTAAAGTGGCGTTACACATGCACCAGGAACAGATCTGCTGGTACAGTAAGTTTCAGGTTTACTTATGATATGCAGCGCATGCGAAGAGCCACAATCGGTGAGTCGTACTTGTGTTACTTGGCACACGGGGTACCAGGGTTCGATTCCCACCAAGTTCCTCTGTCGTTGGTTATTTGCCTTCGGTCATTGCTGTCTGTTTGCTACTTAGATGTGTACAACATAAGTGCAAGCTCTACAAGAAACGCTATTGTGTTTGTATACCTTAACCACGCAAACTTCGTTCCCGTCACATTTTAGACGCCTATCTTGGCTCGTCCTTGATTGTCATGGGCTGCAGTGTTAGCGTTCCCTCGCAGTGGACATCGGGCCCGTCATGTCCGCCGTACCCGATGCCCGCTGTCACACAGAAGGAGCACGCGCACCTGCTCTTGCCTTTTACCCTAGGCCCACACCTTTGCCCTCGACCCACCGATACGTGGCTGTGACAGAGAAAATTATGTTGCCGCATGGCATTATAATGACAGCCACGTTATCGCCCTTGCCCCAGCTTGGCTGCTTTCTCAGATTTCGAAGACGTGGAACTGGCTTCACTTGTAAGAGCGGAGCTTTCCGAGTGTAATCTGTCTGTCCTGGACAAAAATGATCGTCATCATTAAAATATGTGCGCATGCGCTGCTATGGAATGCAAGGCATTTGCGCGTGTTCTTCATTGTTCCCTTGCGCTCATGACCTCAGACCACTACCACAAAGATGGGGATGCTTTCCAAAGCGCAGCATAATATGGATTTGAGCAGTATAGCAAGGGGGCAGGAAACATAAATGAAGGTGAGGAAAAGGGTAAAATGTAAGGAAATAGCATTGGAATGTATACTATAGTAGAACAAGGTAGTGGGAATGGAGGTGAGGTGAGGAGGATGGGAGGGGCTGAAGCATGGCGTGGGGAAGTGCAGTATAACATAACGCGCGGGGAGGGGAGATGAGGATGAGTATGAATTAGGTGGGCGTAGAGAAGGAAAGGAGGGGAACGTCACAACCGGATATTGCCCGCCAAGGCAATTTGAATCTAGACCCGTGACCCCTTCACGCAACATCACGTGACAGCTAGCCCCGTGGCATGTTCCCGCCAAAACCATGTAGACAGCTATCCCCCTGAGAAATCACGCGGTTTAGTTGAGCTTGTAGAAGCCGGAAGAAGCTATAGGTCGACCGTAAGCTTTAGCCGAGCGTTCTAGCATTTGCGTGAGCTGAGCAACTTTTCAGCGCTCTCGAATTTATTAGCTTGAGACCGGCCGTCGTTCCATGTTGGGAGTCAGTGCAGGTGTCAGCCAGAGAAACCGGCGGAGCTTCTGCAACCTTGACCTTTAGGTGAAGTGCACTGCTTTGCTGAAAAGCAATGCTATCGAACGCAGCTAGGAATCACGAAACGTTTACATGAGCGCACACATTACTGCAGTACGTTCCCTCGGGAAACTTCACGTGAGCACTGCAGTTTAGTCAATACGATCATTAAGAAGTTCAGCGATTCCTTCGCCTGAAGGCGTACGTTAGCCGCGAGGAAATGCAAATTTGAGCTGTGCATTTTCTCGCAGTCAGGCGATGGCAAAATCGATGGCTGAACGGTAAATGAAGTGTGAATACTCTCTGCCTTCTATGAGTTAGCAAAAACGTTCGCGCGCTTTTTTTTAAAGTTCCAAGGAAACTTCTACACTTGAAGCGCGGGTCATTTCCCTCCCGGAGTCCCTGACGTTGGAAGCGGGCACTGGGAAGTAAGAGGGGAAGCGTGGGCACAGCGTGTGGAGAATTTTAACGCGATAGCGTTAGAGAGCTCGTTCCGCAGAAATACCGCCGTCGGTGACGACGTCTCCGTGAGCGAAAAACAACAGCTCCAAAAATGGACAACTATGTCCATCTAGCGGAAAACATATCAAGCAATGTCTCGACTACCATGGCCTCCAAGGCGGCGGGCGCGCCCATCTCGGAGGCCATGCGACTATAGCAGAGCCTATATGCGGATCTCGTCGGATGTTCTGCATCCACTTTTTTTTCTTATAACGGTATCTCCAGAAGAGCGACCAGTCCGCATGCTCTCCGAGGTGGCGGACGTCAGCTGAGAGTATGGAAGTGCAAGGACATAGCAGTCGCAAATGCGGCCGCTTACTATCACATCTACGCCTCGTCAGTTCAAAATATTTAAGGTATACTACACCTGAAAGAGACAAGCCCTTCTTGCATTAAAAAAAGCTACTGTAAACATATTAAGGCGCAGGGAATGCATGTTTGTCACCTACAAGCATGCATTTCACCGATTGGCAAAATTAGTGGTTGCATCCATAACTAGCGCCAGGTCGTTCCTTTATTTATTTTAACGTTCCTTTATTCTATTACACCACAACTAATTTAACAGTTTGAAATAACACTGCCTATATTTTAGCTTGATTACCTATTGGATATATGTGATCATCATTATTCACTTTATAAGAAGGTCTCCCCAGCTAGCCGCGTTCATTTTTTCTGCATTGGCTGCTCCTTCATGATCAAGTCTGCGTGTAATTCGTTTCCATACACGCAGGAACGCGACTTTCATGCCTCAAGGCGGTCCTCCGCCTTTCTTCTATTCTTGGAGGTGTGCGACAATCCACATAATTGTTTAGGCACTCTCCGACACCGAGACGTTCAACTGCTTCATTAAACGCGCTATAGAAGTCCGTAACTTGGTGTGAAAGTAGCCGGGATTTCAGTACACTAACACTTTACCGGCACTCGTTATGTTCAGAATAGTGTGCCTCTATTTTTCCAGAAACAGCTACACACGCAAATACCGTTGAAAAAAGGGACTTTTTGAAATTTGTGATAATTACTTGGCAGACGTTATTAAATGCAGCTTATTTGTACCTGATTAAATGGGATTTACTTGAGTATTTATACAACGATATGACTTTTTCTCGGCCTTCTGTAAAATACCTACCCATAATTATAGGCCAGACTTGCTCACGTTACCGAAAAATGTAACAGGCTACAATACCCACTACAGCCTGACAAAAGTACTCGAAAGATTCCTCCTGAGTAATCGACTACTGCCACTACGTTACTTACATGTCAGACGATATTTTGTTACGTGATTTTGGCGGGAACATGCCGCGTGATCACCCGAAATCTCGCAACGCGATGTCACGTGACATGTTCCAGCCATAGTAATGTAACGGAATTTCACGCGACCTGGTCCCGCCGAAATCGCGTAACAAAGCGTCACGCGACATGTTTCAACCAACTTCAAGCAACGAAATGTCAAGTGGTATCGTATCACGCCTTGCAAATTACGGCTGTCTTAAAGGGATTCGGTATTAAAACTTGGCACAACGGAGTGCTTGCGGTTAGCTTAAGTAGCTTCGGTGATAAAAAATTGTTAACTACGACTAGACGCCCACACGCATGGTATCTCAGTCTATGGTTTGATTGTACGACAAGAATAATCCTATTACGGCGAGGTTTTGCGAACGAGGCACAATGATGCCACAGCATTCACTTTAGAGGCGATGCTTATAAAGGGCAACTCCGGCGGTTTTTTCACCATGTTCTGATATCAATGTTTTCCAATGGTGATGATAGTCCTGTGACAGGCAGGATTGTTCGTTTTGCTCAGAAACCTACAAATAATTTCAAATAACCCAGTGAACAATGCGTTAAAACCGAAATGGATACAGGTAGATGCTTCTTGCAGAGTACGGGGTGACGTCACAAGTGTCCCCGCCATCAAAAATGTGGAGCTGGTGCCAGATAAATGAAAGCGACGGTGTTATCCGACGATATGTTGAGTTATATGCCAGCTCTGAACTTGATTTCAGCACTTGACTTCAGCACTTTGATTTCAGCACTTGATTTCAGCACTTGACTTGATTTCAGCAAGTGCCGATTTCAGCACTTAAGTATCACCGTATTGCACTTGACAGCCCGTCTGCTCGGGTAGGCAGAGTAGACACTAATGACGTCACAAGCACAGTGTGGCCCGTATGAGGATCCGCTAAAGACATTTAAAATTCATCTTCAGGAAAACTGAATGACTTGCAACTGCCTGGTTTGGCTATATTATTACAGTGATGATGAGAGCTTATACTGAAAATTTCATCGAGACCCGTTGACACTGAAAAATCGCCGGGGTTGCCCCTTTAAGCATCCTCCAAGTTTCTTGAAACTTGGTGCTCCGTTGGAAAGGCGCCTCTTGGGCACTCTATGCTATACAGAAGCTTTATATAGGCGTATTTTTGTGCCATTTTAACATTTAGACAACTTCAAATGCGCAAACCATTGCCATAACAAAAATAGTCGGACCATTTTCATCATCAGTAGTAAGTAATGCTGCAGTTTCAGAAAAAGCACAATTATGGTTTTACGGCGTCGATTATATTAAAGCTTACTAAACCAGTTAAAATCAGAAAAATGTGTAAGCCCAATTGGTAAAAAATTGCTAAATGTTATGACAAAACTGTTATCAAACATTAGATACACTAAAGGCTTTTATGTGCTCGTCCTGTCACCCAATGTGATTTCTAGCGGTTGAGTATGAAATAACCACACGAAAGTGCTATGAATACTTTATATCGAAATTTATAGGCTAACTAGACCTGTCACGGAACTTAAAGCTGATAAACTTCCAATATGAATGCCTGAATATGCAAAATAAAAAAAACGACTTAGGAGGACTCTTCACATGTATCAGTTAAGAATTTGGGACTTCGAATTTTCCTATAATAATTTCTTGTTCGCGGTACACACAGTTTCACTCACAATCGATGGAATCGGAGAACTGTTTGTTATTTGTGTTCTATTCAGTTGTAAATCTACAACTTTCACCTTTTTAATACACTTGTATAAAAAAGAAAATCAAAATAACACTATCCGAGACAAAGAAAAAAATGCACAACCAACTTCTTCCATAGGACGTAATAAATGACATGATGATCTGTGTACTTTTTCATGGGAAATCTGATGTGTTTTTCGAAACATATCCGGCGACAGTAGTCCTAAGACTACCATCGACTGTATGGTCGTGCGTGTCCACAAAAAAACCAAAAAAATCAAAAATGCCGGTGAGAAACAATGTAGAAGGCTGGCGTATTTGTGAATGGAATGCGATAGGACATGTATTTGTGACATGTTAGTGAGATGATTTCACCATACCAGGCTAATTAAGGGTATCTAATGTCATTCACTTCGGTTGCCTGCACGTGAGTCTCTATTGTACTCTAGTATTTTAGATATTCACATGTCGTGATCATATGATTAATCAGTCATCATGAAGTTTCAAATTAAATATGACCTGAGCATTTTCGTAGCCAGATCCCTGACCTCCATTGCGCATTCGCCATGAATGGCGTGTATCACTGGAGTATATTGGGGTACCTTCGAGAACAAGAGAAAGAGGCTTGCCTGTAAGAATGGAGAGAGGTAGTGCTCGGCTGCCGCTCTAGCTTTTACTGCACTGCGCGAAGCAACGGGATCAGGTACGGAAGCCGCTAGAGTACAAACTTCATACTTAAACCCGTACACTATACCTTAGGCCAGTCTTCCCTTCCTTTGGAAAGCAAGAAAGTAACGAAGTGTGCTGTTTGAAAAACACCATCACTTAGAGTACCCGCATAACATAAGTAATTGAATTGTACTTGAAGTTGAGACGGATGTAAACGGATGTGACGATAACCAGCTAAACTAACTCTAACACTATCAATGCTGCATCCTTCAACAGCATTGAAAGAAGGCCAGCGTGGAAAATATTCAGTGACGGACTGCGGGGAAAGCCGGGAGCATAATTTGTTTCCGTCTTACCTAATCGTGCTTTCTTGTATCCCTCGTTTTTGATTTAGTTGGCCGGATATATTTCTACAAGTATATTTCATAGTGATGGGCATGATACTGCTTAGTTTCCGGTTTAAATGTAGTAGCTGAAGTGTAGTGGTGGCGACGCAAAATCAAAGCAACACGTCATTGATGAACTCAAGGAATAAATGTTGGGGCACTACAGTGCAAAAAAATAAAGAAAGGGAAGTTGTATCATAAACTTTTCTTTTTTTTGTTTTACTCATACGCATAGAACGTGGTATATTATTATTTTCAAGCTCAAATGCGCATTTTAGTACACAAGGAAACGGCCCCTTCAAGACCTCTATTCCGGGCGGATTAGTATACGCCCTTCGCGGTAACCTTAAATACGCGAAATCCTTTGAAGGAAGTTCAAAAACAAAAAAGGAAGAGCGCTACAGCAGTCTAAGAGAACACGACAATTACTCGCAAACCATAATAGCTCTACTTCCGTAGTGAAGCGAGATGTCGTTTTTCTGGCTTTGAAGGAAAAAAAAAGTTGATCTTTATAGAGCCAACTGGGTCAGTCTGTTATCACTATCCTAGCTATGTTTTTTTAAAGTGAAGAAGAAGAATGCCGTTTTAAGGATAACAATATACGCAGGCAATCTCGGTGTGGGCAGAAGGAGGTGATACACGTCCATCACGTGCTCTGGCTTGCAGCGGAAGCTCTACGCCTCACGCTGCTGTAATCCCCGACGTGTAAGCTGCTTATGCAGCCCGCGTTTTCGTACGTGAACACCTCCTATTTTACACCGCCCGCTAATCTTGGCATTCACAGGCGCTAGAGCAAACGCCCGAACCGTGGTTAGCCGGGCTTGGATATAGGAACACGTTCTGTATTCTCTAAGCTGAACTAACACGGAACAGACTTTCGGCAGACGTGACACAGGCGCTGATTTACAACAAAGTATTTTTTTTTCGTTTTGCATGGATTCGAAGCATATGGAAATGCACTGCAGACGAGACTTAGAGCGACATGTAGAGACCAACTGCGAATACATGCGGTGGCGTTCATACCAAGCGGTTTTTACATAGCCCTCATTTTCTTCTCGCGACATTGCACGGCAGCGAAAACGAGAGAGTGTAGGCAGCGCAGCGTTTCTTCATAGGCTCCCGGACCAGGAGTTTGCTCAGTGATCACAACCCGAATACCGTTTACACGTTCTGAATTGTTATTCCACTGGGCTATACGATATGAACATGTAATTTGACTTGCTGACTAGAAGGCACGGCATGGTAAAGAGAACAAACAAAAAAAGAGGAACCCTTCCGCTATCTGAAAATGAAGGCAAGCGTGGCCAACAATTGGCGTGCCTTTTTCTTTTGCTTTTCTTCATTGCTTGCTGCCTTTTCTGCTCTCTTCTTTTCTCTGTTCCTTTCTCTTTCTTCTGTTCGTCTCTCTCTCATTTTTTCCTCTCCTTTGTTTCCACACTCATTACCCTCTTTCTCTTTTTCTTGGATACTCTCTCCCCTCTGTCGGTTCTTATTCCTTTGCTTCCTGCTTTCAGGTTGTTCTTTGTTTTTCGCCACGTCTCTTTATTTACTTCCTTATTCCGTAGAAGATCCAACGGGTTCATTTGGCTCCGATATGTTCACACCTTCTTAGTTTGCCAAGCGTGCAGCTGAGTAGCGTGCCAGTGTCGCGGGGCGCGCCTTGCGCTGCGCCTACTACGTCACGCACAGAAAACCCAGCTTCAAAAGCGCGCGTACGATTAACTGACAGCGGCAGAATCAGTCAACGTGCTGTCTTGCAAATCGGCGAGCGGTGGTTAATGCTCAGCAGCTCGACGACCCATTTTTACGGTCACGTTGCTTCAATTTTTGCGCGTCCACCGCGACGGTGAAGCTTACCGTGAAGAAGATTGGCTTGCAAGAGCACCATCGCGGAATGTAGCAGGGATATGCATCACCTGAATATACAACAGCCTATGTACGATGATTCCGAGGAATCTCTGACCACTTAACGTGCTGCCCTTCCTTAAAAGAGGCTAAGTACAATAAGGATTATTCAATTTCACGTAGCGAGCCCCGCCACGGTTTTCTAGTGTCTATGGCACTAGGCTGCTGATACTGAGGTCGCCGGTTCGAATTACGGCTGCGGTGACTTCAATTCGATGGAGGTCTGTGCGATGTCGATTCACGTTAAGAACCCAAGATGATCGACGTTTCCGAAACCCTCCACAACGGCGTCTCTCATAATCAAACCCGCTTTTGAGATGTGAAACGCCAGTAATTATGAAATCAATCATTTCTTGTAGATAGAAACCAGATCCGCAGTATATTTATGAACGCGGGCACCGTAGCGCTGAAGTATACCATGTAATATTGATGGTCAGCGCGAAACACGAGGACAAAAAGAAGGAAGGGACACAAACCACAGCGCTTCCAACTCGCCCACATGTCCATCCTTCTATAGCATGTAAGCTGGGAGAAGGAAAGCATGGACGCCACTGTTTAGGGGCGAAGCTCCCTAGGGTGTAGGCTATTCTGATGATGGTGACTATTGTGGATCGGTTAGGAAAGGACGCTAATATCTGCAGCCCATGCAGGGAGCACGCTAAGCGTCCGGAGAAAGGGAGTGAAAGAGATAGAGAGGAGAGAAAAGCCGTAGTGGAGGGCTCCGGAAATTTAGACCACCTGGCTTCTCTAACGTGCACCGACAACGCACAGCGCATCGGCCCCTGGCACATTCGCTTCCATCGAAAATACGACCGCCGCGGCCGGGATCGAACCCGCCTTTTTGTGGGGGCAGCCGAGTACCATAACCACTACACCACCGCGGTGGACTTGCTGTCCTGAGAGAGCGAACGGCGTGCGTTGAATATGGAAACGCTCTTTCTTCAATGAACGCCTTACCAGCTCGCAAATAACGAGAACGAGCCCTCGCCCGCGGGAGTCAACGCTGGCGCAGGTAGCGTCTGCTAGCGAGTCTCTTGACTGCAAAAAAAAAAAAAAATGGCAGATCCCACGTACAGTGAGAATCAAGGAAATGCGAATCTCGCATCAGGAACGTAAAATGGATCTGCATTTTTGTCTCGCTATACCGATTTTTGGTATATGAAGTTAACGAAACGGCCGCAAGAGCACCAACACTGTGACATGTGAACCGTGCCGCTCATGACACGCATGTCATGATTCTAATGGTATGACCTGTCATTTACGTTGGTCGTGCAGTCGTGTTGTGCCATAGCAATTTTGGCATGCATCCCCTTAACAATATGCCTGGCATATCAATCGTGCCGCTCATGACAAGCATACTACGATTTAATGTTCTTAGAACGTGTCACCTATAATGGTGAGACATTGCCGTCTCGCATACCAATTGTGGTGTGCATAAAGTTAACGAAACGGCCTCAAGAACACCAAGACAGTGGCATGTAAATCATACCGATAATGACATGCATGTCATCATTTTCATGTTATGACCTGTTATTTATGTTCGTCATGCAGTCATGTTGTGCCATACCAATTTTCGTATACATCCCATTAACGAAACGGCCAGAAGAGCACCAAGAACGTGGCATGTAAATCATGACGCTCACGACGTGCATGGCGTGACGTTCATGTTATGACCTGTCGCATATGATCGTCATGCAGTCATCTTGTGCCATACCAATTTTCGTATACGTCCCATTAACTAAACGGCCAGAAGAGCACTAAGACCGTGGCATCTAAATCATGCCGCTAATGACATACATGGCGTGATGTTCATGTTATGACCTGTCACTTATGATCGTCATGTAGTCATGTTGTGGCACACGAATTTTCGTATACATCGCATTAACGAAACGACCACGAGAGCACCAAGATCGTGGCATGCAAATCATGCCGCTCATGACATGCAAGTTATGATTTTCATGTTATAGCCTGTCATTTATGATCGTCGTGCAGTCATATTGTGCCATACTAATTTTCGTATATATATCATTAATGGAGAGTAAAAAGTCGTAGGCGGCAAGATAGATAGATAGATAGATAGATAGATAGATAGATAGATAGATAGATAGATAGATAGATAGATAGATAGATAGATAGATAGATAGATAGATACGCTCAATGTCGCCGAAGTTCGCTAAGAAATACTTCGCATTTACAACCGACTGCTCGCGCAGCACAACCGTTCACCGGTCACATCATATATATAGGAGCTGGATCTTGACCTGCAATACAGTGCCGGTCCGAGACTTCCCTCGTGAGTAGTTGAACCATAAGGATCTCGCATTCATATTTTGCTAGCCAGAAGAACAAACACGGACATAGGAAAACACAAATAGACCGGACGGGCGCTAGATATCAACAGCGTGCGCGTAATGAAGTTAATCAGGAACTCGGCACGATCTACAACGTGGGAGCGCAGGAATCTCATCAAGACCAGTAGCATAAATGACAACGCTTGTGTAAATATACACACGCGTTGTCACTCATTTAGATGTATAATGTCACGGGTGATTTACGTTAACACAGAACGATTCCCAGCTTCGCCCACTCGTCATGATTCACTTCGTGGAGATGCGTGTAGTTTTTCTAACATTGAGCCCTTATTAGGAATAGCAACTAAGCATTACAGGGTGGATATTTGCGACAACAATCGCGTATCTCCGCGGTAGTTGCTGCATTTCATGAATTGCCCGGCATCAATGCAAAGCATATCTCCTCGGCCTCCCATGCTTGACCTCGACATCCGCTACGTTGTTCAAGAACTGTGGCTTGCGCTTCTTCACAAATGAATAACAAAATTAATGAAGTCCAATTACAACTTGCGAAATAAATAGTTACTCAATTTGCAGATACGTGATTGCGAAGCTTCGCACGACATCGAAACGGGCACTATTGCCACGCGGTTTTATGTCATCTTCACGCAAGAACTTCAATGTCCTGGCGTCCCAATACGCGGACGCGGCTGCGCCAACTCGCCGCTTGCATTGCAGCGTAAGCTGCAATGCAAGCGCTTTATTTTCTAGTCTGAAGTCACATGTTTGAATATGCCTAGGTTTTTTAACTTACTGCAGTAAGTATATGCATAAAAACAGGTGGCGCTGTGTCGCCCAGTATAGGGAACTCCAGTGACACAAACGCCGTTGCTTCCGTGTTCTGTGAGCGAATACTCGAAGCAGGTGACTCATGCGCATAACAGGTGTTAGAAATCAATGTCGCTTTGTGTGGTTTTGGGCGCTTGCTAGGCGCTTACGTTTTCCAGCGCGTCGCGGCACCTTAATATCGCATATTTGACGCAACGATATCAAGCGTTCGTTATGTAAACTTGAAATTCGTACAAGAGACATCTACTGAAGCCCCCTTCATTCGGAAAATGTCCGCTGCTGACACATTTACAGGTAGATTCCTGAGGCAGGCTGTTGACTAGGTACCAAAGCGGGAAAATAGTGGGCATCATTCGCGCCATTCGGCCACCGTGAGGTGAATATGTATATATATAGCAGCTCGCTTATTGTATCTCTCTATCCTGCTTTGTCATTACAAGATATATATATCGTCTGGGAGGTACTGTTACTCTGCGAAGTCAATTTTCACATCGCTTAATGTCGTTTGTTTGCTCTGCGATTCGCCGCATTTCTATGATAGTTCACTCTCACTTTTAGGGCTCCTGCAAGGGGTGCATGCACATTTCGTCATAATTTGCCTAGGAATGTTCAATATTCCGCTCCATACTTTGCGAACTATTAGTCATTAACCAATCACAAAAGACAGCCAATTATTTTGACCATGCTATCTAAATTTCACAGCAAGATGGGAGCAAATTGCGGCAAAGTGAGCGGTGTTTGCCATACATCACCAATCAATATTCTCACCAACTAAAATGATCGAGGAAATCATATACGCCCAGACAAAGAACAGAATGAGTGGAAGAACTAACATTTCGTAATAAAGAAACATTATAGTCCCGCTTGAAGGGTTGAGGGTGTCGTCATTGTTTTGTAGGAAGACACGGGTTGCTTCACCGGCTGAATGAATATCACACAGCTGACCGTCTTTATGCTCTCCTTACAATATCCTTATGACGGGCGGGACCCCACTGCCGCAACAACAGAAATAAAGCACGTTCTTTGTAACGCTGGGGGCCCTACACAAAAGATGTGCCGCTTCGTCAGCAGAAGCCACTAATGAGATTTCGGGGCACAAAGGACGGATTTTCCTTGTCAGTGCCTGCACGCTGCTTGCTCATCCTCTCACTAACAGTGCTCGATTCCCGAGAGGCGGCTCCGCGGGAACCTCAACCGGACGGTTCATAGCTCTTCAATGAGGGGCGTTGCATAAGTTATACTCCGTTTTGCTTAGATGGTGTCCCATCCTGTGTCTACGCGGTTTTATGTTAACCTTAACTTCCAGGCTGTCCTTGTAGTAGCCCCTTTGACGAAGTTGTCAGCTACTAATGAACATAAATAGAGCAAGGTTAAGCACCTTGTTGACAAATATGCCGCTGCAGCACGCAAGGGCAGACCTCACACATGTTAGCTATCTTTCAGAAAAACAAAAAGGGAATAGCTGACCTTTTAAAGCCGAACGCTAATCGAAGTAAACGCGCATCTTAAGCACAAAGGTGATCGCGAAGTTTCTGCTGTTTTTTTAAGCACACACCAGAGAGTTCGTATGTGCAAAAGATGGATGCGTGAGTATACGCAATCGCCAAAGTGAAATAGTGTTAATGTGCCGAGTCCAGCTTGTTGGTACAGAGCTGAGACAATACAGGGCGAAGATGTACGCAGGAACAAGGCGAGAAGACGAGGGCGAGCTTCGAGTTCCAAGTGCTGATCCTCGTTCCATCGCTTCCTCCCTTTGTGATTCCCTTGCATAGAATGGCAGTAATTACTCACGGCAATAGATATGTCTAGTGCACCTACAATGGCAGTTTGAGGGATTTTCAGGCAACAATGCAGCAGCAATCTGCACGTGTTGCCGTGCGAGAAGATTGTGCGTCATTATGCCCCGCACCACCACGATGTCCTAGTTGCACCCACTCGGCTGCTGATCCGAAGCTCATGAGAATTAGTACCGGCCGCGACAGCTGCGTTTCGATGGTGGCCAAATGTCGACGTCTCTGTATACTGTGCGATGTCAGTGCACCTTAACGAACCCAAGGTAGTCGAAAATTTCGGAGCCGTAAACTGCGGGGTTCTCTTTATTTAAATGTGGGGTCTGTCGTGGTAATAACCTGCTTTTGCGACGTTAAACACCTGAAAAAAAAATGAATCGTTAAGACACATGTTATTACCCCCTTGCGCCCGTGCGCCGCTACGGAAATTTTGCAACGGCATTATGAACGCCCCATAAACGCGTGCGGTTTTGAGCACTACAAAATTGGATATGTACTGAATTTCACACTCCATCAGAAAGCTATCAAATTGTATTGGTTTGTCGGTCATGTCCGTAGGATTTCGGAAGCTACAGCGCTAAGCTGGGACAACGGACACATTTGCGCCGCAGTCTTTTTGTGAGTTACTGGGCCCGTGGCAGTCAGCGAGAACGTTCTCGCCAGAGAGTTTGTAGTAGGTTTATTGAGCTAGCACAAGACGGCAAACTGATAAATACTAGAAGCGAGGAAGTAGACGACAGCCGTTGTGTTCTTCGTTCATTCGTTGAACCTGTCGGGGATGTTGTCGATTGGATTGATAACATCCCCTTGTGAGTAGTACCTAATATGTGAGTTCATCGAGACTATAATTACTGACAGTCGTTGGACGGAGACATCACTTAGGATTTCCTGCGTAAAATGAGAATCGTTGGAACTGCACGTATTTCTCGTCCAGAGAGATTTTAACGCTGTAGAAGCGCAATAAATCTTTCTGATTGAGTGTCAGATTGATTTCTGGCGTTTGACACCCACAAACTACGATATTATTATGAGAGAGGCCGTAGTGAGAGGCTCCGGGAATTTCGATCACCTGGCCTCTTTAACGTGCACTGACATCGCACAGTACACGGGCCTCAACATTTCACCTCCATAGAAATGAAGCCGCCGTGGCCGATATTTGATCCGGCGACCTTCGAATGAGCAGATAGATAGATAGATAGATAGATAGATAGATAGATAGATAGATAGATAGATAGATAGATAGATAGATAGATAGATAGATAGATAGATAGCAAAATTGCAGCACATCGCGGGATCTGGAGGTAATACAGATAGGATAAACAGCGTGCGTGGGTAGCGTGCGATGTGAATGTGCGGAACAGGCATGCAGTTCGCACGAGAGCTTCACGGAATGCGCTGGCGGCAACGTCACGGGCTAGATGCGCTGCTCATGGACGGCGCTGCGCAAACTAAAAGCTCTATAGACTTAAGGCTTCGACATGCGCAGTTGCCTAATCGGGCCGGCGCAAAGGAAAGACTGCTCGAAAAAGAGCCCGAGTTACTTCCAACAAAGCTCTTGATATTTCGTCAGTTTCTGAGCCTCGAACTTTCAAGAGAACTTCGGTTCAGGTACGAAATACGTTACGTGGGATGTAACGGCTCTTCGTAAATACCTGAAATACGCCTACGTGTATTTCGAAATCTCGATCTTTTATTCCGCATCAAGTTCTGTATTATCTCGATGAAGAGCACGGCGGGTCCATCGTCTGGCATTGAGTTACGCAACCTCGACCGGCACATCTTGAGTTTATGGTTATTGGATTTTTTTCCCTTGTCTTGCCATGAACGTGAAGCCTGTCAGCGACAGTCGCTGACAGGAGCCCAAGGGAATTGAATGTCGTCGACGAAAGACGAGCCGTGAGGCTTCGAGAAAGGAAACGAAGCATCTGGCGTGCTCAAAGTGAGAATATAGAAGCGCTTTGTCCCGGAAAGGTGAAAGAGGATCCCGAGTGAACGTGACATCGGTGCGGTGATTGTGACCGACATCACCGGGCATCTTGCATATGTCAGACTTCGAAAGTGTCCTTGTCCGAGATGTCCGCCGATGACAGCTCGAATTGGAGGGATGTGTCAAGTTTCTTCATATGTCGTTGTAGCTCGAGTGAACTATTTGTCGCATCCTCCTCTACTCTATATTTGCATCTTCGAGCATGTCCACTGAAATCTAGGTACGACATTTGGGTGACGTGTACAAGGGATCAATAAGCGCTACGTGAACATGATTGACTCTTCTGTCCCGCGTGGACAGTGCGGCTGCGTGATGGCTTGTGCCATCTGAACTCTCTTGCCGCACGTAGAGTTTTCTTGCTGTACTGTCTTTCGGTATCTGATTGCCCATGTTCTCCTCTGTCCATTTTTTTTTCAACTGTTGTGAACATTACGAAGAGAACCACCATCTAAGAAGAGTAGCCGACACGACACATGGGGACAGCCTCTCCCTAAATACATTTGATAAAAAATTTGATTCTTCTTCATTCCAGAATTATTTTTTTTACTCGGTAGCGAGTAGTTGTACTACTCCCTATTATATACTTGCTGAAAAGCTTAAGTTGCCTGCAAAGTCTGAGCAACCAGCGTACCTGCCAAGCAAGTGTCACCGCCATGCAAACGCAGATTGATTTCTTCCTTCATGTTTCATCATCTTCTCCGTTCTTTCATCATCAGTCCTTCTTTGTATTTCCACCTCTTCTTCTTTTCTCTCTGTGTCATCTTTGTTTCCTTATCTATTGATATCTTGCACTATCCCGCTTCTTCTTTCGTCTTTAACACCACATCACACCTCCTCACCCTAACTTTTTTTCCTCCACCTAAGCTGTGTTATGCTGAGAACTACTTCGCACATACACATTTTCTGTGTTGCATGAACTTACCTTCTCTCTTTCTTCTTTCCCTTTAAGGTTGAAATCACTCCTACTCTCTTCGCTTGTTCCACACCCTTGTATACTTAACAATGCATGCATGGAAATGCTATGTTAGGAGCTGTTGGCCCATACCCGTTTTCTGTGCTGCGTACCCGCCTTTATGTAGTAGTGGGCTGGGAACACGTCCGCGAGAGGCGAAAGAAGTCTCAAAAAACGTCTCTGCATTTATCTCGCAGTGTGATGATGGCATGAGCGCAAGAGAAGAAATATGTGCGCATGCGAATACGCAGGGAAGGTCACGAGCACTGATGCTATGATGATAATAGCTTCAACAGACTTGCGAACGCTTCAACAGACTTCTGCCGAGAATAACAGCGCTTTCAAAAGAAGTTAAAAAGAAGTTAGATCTCGATTATGGAGAGTAATCTTGCGCGATGGAATATTGTAGTTGTTGTAATTGCTGTCATCATCACACTCACGCTTCCCATGACTACGTAAGCTTGTCGCTTGGAGGGACTGTGAATATGCAACGGAAGCGGAGGAGCATACACGTTTACTCCGTCAAGTGCCAAATAATGGCGATGTTTTCAGGTGGTGTTTTCCGGGACTCACCAAACTAAGACAAAAGCGCCAAACAACAGCGAGACGGCAAGAATAAATACGGATGACGCGACGCCAGGTTACTGCTCAGCATTCATCATCATCATCATCCTATTTTAGGTCACCTGCAGGACAAAGGCCTCTCCCGATGATTTCCAATTCACCCTATCCTGAGCGAGCTCGTTTCACTTTATGCCCGCAAATTTTTAATATAATCGCTCCATCTAACGCTTTGCCTGCCTCTGTTGCATTTTCCCTCTCTTGGTATCCATTCCGTCGCTCTTACTGTCCATCTGTTATCTTTCCTCCTCATTGCATGTTCTACCCAGGTCCACTTCTTCCTTTTAATTGATAAAATAATATCACCTACTCCTCTCTGTTTCCTGATCCATTCCGCTTGTTTTTTATCTATTAGCGTTACACCTATCATTTTTCTTTCCATTGCACGTTGCGTGCTCCTTAACTTCATCATTAGTTTTTTTTTTTTCGTTATCCTCGATGTTTCTGCATCGTACGTTAGTACCGGGAGAATGCAACGATTAAATATTTCTCGTTTTAGTGACAGCGGCAAGTCTCCGGTCATGATTACGGAGGCCTTCCGAATGCGCTTCAGCCCATCCTTATTCTTCGGAGAACTTGTTTTTTATGTGTAGGCGCCCCTGTTAGTGAAGTGTCCTAGGACTACGTATTCGTTCACACATTCTGAGCGTTCGTGGCTAATTTTAAATTCATTTTCTTTAGCTAGACTACTGAGCACAATCCTGGTCTATTGCGTACTAATTTTTAGTCCTGTTTTAATGATTTCCCGGTTTAGGTCATCAATCATGCTTTGCAGTTCACCACTATCATTGCTAAAGAGCAGAATGTCGTCTTAAAACCTTAAATTGCTTAGATGTTCCCCGTCTATTCGAATTCCCTATTCTTCCCAGTCTAGGCGTTTAAACGCTTCCTCTAAACATGCAGTGAGTAACATTGGGGAGATCGGATCTCCTTGTCTGACACCTCTTTAACTCATTCTTCTGCTTATTTCATGTAGGAGTAGCGTGGCTGTGGAATCTTTGCAGATGTTATTATGGTTTGCACGTATACGTCAGCTAACCCTTGTCGACGTAAGGCTTGTGGAACTGCTCGTATTTCTATGGAGTGAGATACTTTCTCGTAGTCTATAAACTCCATATAAAGAGGTTTGTTATATTCAGCGTACTTCTCAAGTGCTAGGTTGGTAGCATGGCTGTGGTCCATTGTTCAGTAACCTTTCTTAAAACTCGCTTGTTCTCTCGGTTGTTTAAAGTCAAGTGTTTCTCTCATCCTAGCAGAAATTACTTTCGTAAATAGCTTGTATATTACTGGGAGAAGCTCGGCATTAATGATCCACTATTCGCACTTTCATGAAGTCGGGATAATCCACGGTAAAACTAGGGCATGATAGCTGGGAAATTTTTTTTACTAAGGTGGAGGCTATCAGAACGAAGGGGTAATGATCGACGAGCGCGTTAGTTTCTGGGTTTGCTGGAGCTGCTTCGTCTGATAAACACTAAAACTATGCACAAAAGTCAGGCGTCTGCAGCCGCCGGTGCCGTTATTCACGAGACAACTGGCCTTCATTTGCTCAAAGTCAAAGTCCTCTTCGTTATAAAATTTCCAGAAACGTGCAGGACATGTCTGTGTCTCTTTTTCATCTTTATTTGTTGTAGATATTCAACCCGCAAATACGCCACATTAAGTAATATCCATCAATTCGGTGGTTGGTTGCTGCATATGTAGATAGTTGGTGTACAGGTATACAGTACATGAAATCAGAGACACCTTTGTTTCAGCATTATATAACATTTGATTGTCAGCTGAACTGGGTGATGAGGCCCGCAAGACAGCAGTGAGGCAAACAAGTACCCATGCATGAGCTAGGATGCGCACGTTTGAAGAGTTTTTCAGCCAGACACATCTGTGGTCTACGGAAAACGACTCGTCACCTGAATGTTCTTGTGTTTGTATTAGGGGTGTTATCTTAACACAGTGTCACGTAGTCGAAGGTGAAATACTCCGTTTCAGATGCATGAGTTTAAAAGACTACGTAATACAATGAACCGCCGATGCGGGAGATTAAGCAATCCGAAGAATATGACGGAAATATATGTTATCACTGATGTCCTATGTAACGACCTACATTTCCTTGTTCATTTCGTTGATAATGCTGGACATCTCTCGCAGGCAAGATAGTTTATAGGATGTCAACTTGCTTGATCGGTTATGTCGAAGAAACAGCATGGCTCTAGTTAATAAAATAAGTCAGTGCTTCCTTTCCTCTACATTGCCCCCAGGTTCGAAACAAGACACTCTAAAGCCTTCTGTTGCTTAGGGAAATGAAGCTGTAACAGTGCGTTCAAATTGTTTCTTGCCGGGAAATACAGATTACTGTCGCAGTAGTGTGAACAGAGTAGCCATATTTATTCGTAGGACAGCTGCAGTCCACGGTTTATTGAATCGAAGTAATAGAAAATGAAATAGCTGAAATATCGTCAATGGCTCTAAGAGAACGAAGCCACCAACTCCTGAAAAATGAAACAAATCAGAAGTAATTTAACGACAAAAAACTTACGTACCGCCGACTTCTCCTTAAAGAACCTTCTGAGTAGAAATTGAGCACCAACCTTCCCGAAACATCATTTTTCTTTTAATATACTCTCCGCTATATCCACCAACTACTTCCACCTTCGTTGTTTCTGTTGCATTCCATTATGAAAATGATACCCTTGCCACTAAAGAAATGATAGCTGCTATTACATGATTGGCGAAACGCTTTTGTTAGGAACCCTCCTGGAGTAAGGATGGCCCTGACAACCGCTGGACGGCTGTTTCATTACAGTTAGGCGGGAATCTTCTGAACACTGCCTCATAGCACCCCATGGATATACTGTAAGGCAACCAGCACATTATCATTTCAGTTATTTTTAAAGACAAATACCAGTGTGTATGTTATGTCGCTATTGACTGCACTCTGCGTTTTTTCTCCACCGTCTTGTTTTCTTCCATGAGCAGCTTTCATTCGCTACCAATGGACGCTGATAAGTAAGCAGCAAGCGCTGTCACGATGCCGAGTCCCGCATCAAACTTTTTTTTTTTGCCCTCTCTCACATGTTGCCCAAGCACTGCTGCTAAACGTGTTTCCGATGTAACCACATGCGCGGGAACTGTCCAAGCTTTTAGCGCGAAGAGAATAATACGTTTCAAGCGAGAAGCGTTTCCCACGTGGCAACACCGATTTTCCCTCCGCTATACATTTGTCAGGCATCAATAACTGTGACGCCATTGTGTCATCTCGCTACGACATCAATAGTAGGCGTTATTACACATGTCTTCACAGAAAACTAGAGTTTATAGTATTAAAGTGCAGCTTCTCCGAACCGCTCGTTCTGAATGAAAACGCTGCAACGTTAAATTAGCAATTAAATGTATGCGTTCGCACTGTTGTCTGGCTAACGACCCGCAAGGGTTTCTTTCGTAAAAGCCGCGTCACGCATCAGCTGTCGGCTCGTAACCCGATATCCACCCGGCTGTTACAGAAAGAGGATTGCACAATGCATCGGACTAATGAGTTTCCCTTCGTTCAATATCCTTCGCTGTTTTGACCGTAAAAAAAAACGATGCGTCGACGCATTCGTACTCTGGTATTCGTTTGTACTCCGTAGATGGGGAACTGAGATGCCAATCAAGGGCAACAAATTCAGGGAAACGAGTAAAGGATGGTACATCGGCAGAAGCATCCCTAATGACTTCGTCGTTATTAGGGGACTGCCACGAAAAATTCTCGGTTAGGAAAGGGAAGTATAGAGTCGTTAGCGTTAATGTAAGCGTTTTGCCGAATTATAAAAGTTATACAAAAATATTAATGACGCAAATGCATGCAGTATGCTTCGTCGTGTTGATCGTTATCGATAGCACTTCGCCCAATAACTTTCTGCGAATTATGCGTTTAAGGGGCAGAGGAAATATAACATGGAATGTCAGCATAAGCTCGCGTTACTGATAAATTTGTTACACTTCCTCGTCTCCATATGGAAGACGTTATAAGGGCGGTTGTTAATTATTTAATTTTAGCTTAACATTACCGATTGCGAAAACGCACGAGGACTTCAATAAAACGATGAGACATTAGATGGCTGCCTAAAGAACAAAAGAAGGAACGGATCAAAAGAGGACTTTGAATCTTTCCATACTACTTGAGCAAGCTGTGGCCACTATGGGAAGCAAGTATCGCAATTAGATATAATTGCGTCCGAACAAACAAATGTAATAAACCGACGAGTGATTGAGTAGAACAACACTAACCTAACTCACGTGTTTTCGGGAATAACGAGCCTTCATAAACTTTCACTTAATCTCATTATGCCATTGACGTGCACACTCTAATTTTCTTTATGCTAATCTAGCTTAGCTTAGCGATTTTCATTTAGGTCTATTCAGTTTAGCTTTAACCATTCTGACTCAGTTTAATGGGACTGTGTCGTAAAGTGTTGCTGCGGCAAAGTCACTCGCCTGCGTTTCCCTGGTGTTTCCCTTGTGTTTTCTTCGACATCTCCAAATTGTTTTCACTTTATTTGATCTGATGTGTATCTTTTATATTATTATACTAATCTACATAATTCTAACTATTCCTAATCTGTATCAATTTTAACCGGTTTCAGCTAGTGATCACCACGCTTTCGGCCCTCTATTCCAGTACTGTTTCCCGCAGTTGACAACGACGCGAGATGACATTACACGCTGACAGCGCAGGCCCCTAAAGCGTTCGGCACCTAATGGCTTTTGGGTGTGTTATACGGTGTGTTTCGAGGCGTGTTTAGCGACGCGTTGTGTAAATATCATACGTGAAAAGAGGGCCGAAAGTGGGATAGGAGGGTGGTTACGCGGCGCTCAGAAAATTTTGGTTGCGCGTTTTTACGCCAGAACACCACCCTAACTACGGGCTTGCTACACCGTAATGGATTTCATTCTAGCTCAGTGTCTATTAACTGCGGAAAAACGTCCCCCGCTTTCATGCAAAAGCTTCCGTGTCGTTTCCTCGCTGTTCATGTCCCTCAGTAAAAGAACAACGACAAAGATTCAGCGCATGAATTTTTCGAAACAATTTTTTTCTGTCCCTCCGCATTCTATGGGTGGCACCGCATTACAAAAGCCAAAACATGCTCTGTCTGTAGACATGCATAACAGCGAGAGGGAGAAAAATTGGTTGCGAGCAACTAACCCGTCTCGTACATTACGAAACAAACCAGCACATAAAGCACTTCCGCTGAGACAGCAAAAAATAATTTGACAAAGTTTGACAATGGTTTGACAAGACTTTCCTGCATTGTGCGCAGTGAGAAAATTGTTACTAGTCGACACAGTAAAATCGATATCTCGGATACGTGCATTGAACATTCTGAACTTCTGCGCTGCGGGAAGTGCTAGCATTTGATGTCATTGCAATAATAGCCTTACTGCGCTTGGCAAACGTAAAATCTGGAGATCGACCGAAATGCGTCGCGGCCTTGTCTTCACAGTTGGGCGTATCTCTTCCCATTTGCCGCCCATCGCTTTTACGAAATCCCTCCAGTGCCTTGACAACCAACGAAGACATTCCCAGCACCGCCAAACATTCCTTTCACTCACGTCGTCTGACAAGAGAAAAAAACTCGTTCAGTGGAACAGTCGGTGTTGCTTTTACTACAACCACTTAGGCATTACGTGCTAGAGATGTCGGTCTCACTGGTACGAGAAGTAAGACACTTTGGTTTCGGCGCAAAATTGGGTTCTTTCGAGTGGAACTCACTCGCCAGCTCTTGGAGTGGAACATCGGCTATAACGGCTAACTGCGGGCGAGGGAGAATCGGAAGGATTTAAAGAAAGTCTCCAGAAGTGCTGTGGGCAGCTGTTTCCTTTCAAATGCTTTAGACCATTCAAATAATGTCGCAGTTTATTTCCTCCAATTTCCTTGTCTTCTCTGTTGACGCATCCTTTAGGAAAGTCCGAGCTATCTCGGTGACAATTTGTGCTAAGCGTATCTGGAGCCATTCAGAAAGGGGGAGACGAAATAGTACAGAAATATAATTTTTACATGTTGCTATTTCAGGTTCGTAACGAAAAGAGCGAACTTCAGGAAGTAACTGCTATTAGGCTCCGTGAAAGGGCACACAGTTAGAGAAGGGGTCATGAAAGAGGAAAGCATTTTTCATGACTTTTTGTTGGCCGTGGTGGTTTTCGCCGAACTTATTTTTCACAGTCAATGTCCTGGCCGCGCACTCGAAAGACGCGGGTTCGATTCCTGCGGCACCGGTGCCATATTCTATGGAGGCGAAATGTTGAAGTTCGTGTACTGTGCGATGTCCGTGCACGTTGAAGAGCCCCAAGTCGTCGAAATTCGCGGATACTTCCACTATGGCGTACTTCACAATGATAATCTCTGAGTTCTTTCGTGCGAAAAGCACTATATGATCATGACAGGCGCCGTAAAGGAGGGCTCCGGAAATTTCGACCACCTGGGGGTTTTTAAGATGCGATGTCGGTGCACACGGGCCTCAACATTTCGCCTCCATCGAAACGCAACAGCCAGGCCCGGGATTCGATCCCGCTACTTTTGGTTCAGCAGCGCAGTCCCAGAGCCACTAGAGTACCGCGGAGGTGCGCGTGCCTCACCATGCTATCGTGGTTTTGCCGCGTATTATAACAATCAATCATCGTCATTATATTTGTGCTTCGAGTAGTCGTTTCATTTCTGTAGCAATGTCGTCTTTCTGCCTTATTGTTAGCCGAGATGGTAGCGTAGCGACTGCCCCGAAGACATGTCGTTTGCGACACACGACGACGAATTAAGGCTGATATTTTGCGAAATAAAGCTGTTTGCAAGTTTCAGCACGGTATTTATTTTACTTGGTTGGTTAACGAACGGTTTAGAAAAACATTTTTGTATCGAACTTTACATATCAGCTGGACCGCCCGCTGGAGCATACTCGAAGTTCCGAGGTAACGCCGTTAGGACAGTGCAACAGTACCTTGCATGTCAATGCGCAACCGTGTGAAAATGCTTGTGAGCACAACTTTCGTACACGTAGAATCAAAACATAGTTAAAGCAAAGCAGTGAGTTTCCAATAATCGGGCGCTGTGCATAGTGCGTTTCATACTGTGAAAGCGATATCGTGAGTGACATTTCACAATCGACATCTGCGAGAGGGACATGAATGCATCGACAGCATAAAGCAAAACGCACTATAAAATTAAGGGTTTTTCTCACTGCCGAACAATTGCGAAGTATCCAAACATCCTTAATTACGGAAATATGGCGCCACAGCCTACTTTTGCGCATGCTCAAGTGGCTCACAACACCACTCTGAACGATTTCATAGTACACAGTCAAAGAACGCGTAATTCAATGTTCCGAATCCTGTCAGTGGAGATGTACGAAAAAGTTGCCATTCAGTCAAAGCCGTCCGTGTCATTTACAGCCTTGAACCTTAATATGTCCACGTCTGTCATAATGCGGTGCTTCCATTCACCTTGCTTAAACGTTTATGGTTATACTGAGTGGCTACTTCTTTAACTCGTGCGCAACGTTTGACTATAGTAGCGTAGCCCATAACTCTTAGAGAGTGTGGGCGACACGTTCTGTTCGGATTGCCACCTCAGGATGCACAATCGTTGGTTCTAGGTTTTATTAGTGGTTTCAATATGAGCCGGCATATATTGAATAACCCTTACTTGTTTTTACGATGCTTACACATAATCTAAATAGCGAAACCAAAGTTCGCATCCAAATGTTCGAATGCGCTGCGTTGATCCATCTGTATTCGTTACAGGTTAAGCGTTCATGTGTGCTATCGTCTTAAGTGCAGCATTAGCTTTGCCTAAACGTATTCTTGTCAATGCACCAATGACGCGAAAATATATGCATATGCACTCAAGAGGGAGTGGCCGGCATAATAAGCCGACAAACACTCTCGTCCTCACGTCGTACCAGTACACAGTGTGCGCACGTAAGTCACTTGTGGTCTTAAGTAATTTTCAAATATAAACTTACTTGTTGGTTTCAACGGGCATATCCTCGTGTCTAGTGACGACGAAGAGTTGCCATGAGAGGTCCAAGGGTGATGTTGGGAAGGCAGTCCAATCGCACACAGACAGACAGCAAGGCAAGCATCCGCTGCGGGTTCCCGCTTGTAGGATACTAACTGTCCTTTCGCTATGGAGAGTCCACGCGGAAAGCACAGAATGATATTGAAAGTGAAGCCCACAAGAGACGTGCTAGCTCTGCATATCTCGGTGAAGTCTCTTGACTTCCCATACGCAGCAAGACGCTTACGCAATAACCTAACCGACCACTATCTCCTTCACAGAGGGTGAGTAAGCCGCCTAGAAGTCAATTATTGACAAATGAGAGCTCCCAGGCAACTAACGATCTGCTAAAAAGAAATCGCATGCGAGGAGTCATCTAAATAAACTTGCCCTAATTTTTGTATAGCTTATTGCTGAGAAGAAATAAGAGGCTTGTCTTTGAACAATACTGAAGAATGTGATCACGAGGTGAGAGAGCTACCATGATTGAACTCAACTCTTTTTTTACACAACTGCACAAGGAGCGACAACTCTATTCAAGGATTTAGAATGATTCCGTGAAGCTGTGCCATTATTTTCGAAGACGTTTTGCGAAGTCTCCACGTTTTCTGGTGTATTCAATGGCGGTAATGCAGCGTATATGTTACGACAGGGATGTGAGTTCTTTTGGAGGATATTAAAAGAAAGAGAATATTTCTTTAACTCTTAGGGGACTGCAACTGGCTGGGTAGGCTGAGTAAATATTTAAGACGCTACTGACTAGTCTGTTCGCTTAAGGTGTCTTCGCGGGTGTTTGATCAACAATGCAATCATCGCCGCTTTGTTCAGACAGTACTGAAAAAAAGAAGACACCATAGTATGTTTTTCCAGTAATACTGTTTCTTAGAACAGTGCCTGTTGTTTTCGTTCACTTATGTCGTCTGTATTAGCCTTTTTGATATTAAGCACAGATATACGGCAATAGGTTTGCCACCAACATTAAAACTTTAAAACTCCAACAACAACCCAGTAATGTTACTGGTATTTCACCAGGTTGCTTAAGAGGAAATTCAACCGCTGATAGTGGAATCTTGCAGTTTATATACACAATTTCGATACCTGCATAAAAATAGTTGTCCTGATAGGCTTCATCTGTCCTTTCTTTAGTATGGTCAAAATAGCTACTCTATAGTGCCGGTTAACTTGACCCTCCGTTAATTGGTAGCAAGTGTTTCGGCGTATTACCTGCCCTCGTTCATATACTGTAAATGTACGTTTATTTTAAGAAAGGAGAGAAGAGATGCTACTCCGATGTCTAAGATATGTAGATAGGGCACATGTGATGGGTATCAAATGCGTGTGCAGGTGCGATGAGAGATACGGGCACGCTTCATTTTACGAGAAATACAACACGGCAACAAGTGTCCCAATGAGATGGTGTAAAATGAAGCGGATTGTTCTAGAGCAATGACGTATAATAAAGGACAATTACCCTGATGTGTCCAATACGTCGAGCGGCACCTCTTTACAGGATCACTTCGACAAGCGATTGAACAGACAAAACAAACGTTCTTGCAGCAGGTTCCTGCGCAGCTATCGATTTACGAAGAGTTCAAGAAAACATGTGCCGTCTGCAAAGAAAGACACGGAACCCTGCTTCGACACTTCCCAACATGGTCCCAAAGCCAAACGATCTAGAAGGCCACATTTTGCCTCGAAGCCAAAATTATCTTTTAGCTGTCGATTTTGTCGTCGCGTATTTACCACGTGCAAGAAAGCACGCGTTGTTGCTACGCCGTACACAGATCCGGCTAAAGCTAGCCAAAGTGAGCTGTGTGCTATGCTGAAGATGCCAACGTCTGCATACTATAGTGGATTTCAATAGTACGTCCGCCCAAATAGACGCGGAATTCCCGTGCAGACGTGGTAAGACTCGTCATCGCCAGCTGTTTTCGCACCGAGTAATTATGTTGCGCATTTCATACTTTCATATGAAAAGCAGTGAGCTTCAATGCAGCGTCATGAGAAATCGTGTACCGAATTAGCTAAATATTTCCACAACTCCCGCGCGGGATATTATCTGCTTTTCCCGCTGAAAGTCTACAGCAGCTTTACTGTCTAAGATTCTTTTACTCTACAGCTGGTCATTCGTATAGGAAATTGGCTATTCACTGCTCATGTCGGTGAATTTCCAGTAACATTTCCTCCACTCACCCAATTAATCAGGTACCCCTTCCAAGCCTGCGCGGTAGTAAAGTATTCTAGCGACCCTGAAAAAATGGCCTCTTTCTTCAGAAATTCAAGCATGTATCCAAGATGAAAATCTGCTTGACAGGCACAGGCGCTCGGCAAATCAAGAAAATATAAAAACAGCTAGCGATCATAAAGAGGTGCTTGACGAAAGCTGAACACAGGGCAGCGAATAAAAAAGGCCATCCTTGCTTGAAGTCAGCCCGCCTGCTTGAAAAATGTTCATTCGGCTTCTTCTCTGATAGTGGAACTTTAGTTGCGACAGCGTGCACAAAAGCCGATTAAAACAAGAGGTTTATTATAGTAACACCAAAAATACCATTCTCGAATCCGCTTTATCGATACTTTCCACGTTTGTGATCGATCTAATTGTAAACAGTGCTCCTTCCTTCAAAATATCAGCGCATCCTCGGAGAAAAGTTTCGGCCTTCGAGCTACACAATGTTTCGCAACAACAGATCCGTCAGAAGAAAATCTTTATCTAAAAACACACTCCTTTAACACGCATTCGCGGCCAACCTCCGTCACCTTCATTCGTTTGCCTGCCGACTCTCTCGAAGCAAACAGTCAACAACCCAGCACACGAGGCCAATCAAAACCGGTTAACTTGGCAACCTACGGAGAAAATTAGCCAGCCACAAACCTTTTCCAGTCCACCCAGGAAGGACAAATTACCAGCCACCTAGACCCGCCGCAAACCAACGACTGACACAGTGTTCTATCTATGCCGTCTTCGAGCTTCTCTCTGTGGCAGCCAAAAAAAAAAAAGGAATATACTGAAGTGTTTCTCACCCTACCGCGGAGTGGGTCCACAACGAAGCGGAGTATTCAAACGAACGGGCGAAACAAAAGCCACCACCGCCGCACGTGCGATGCGGACAGTCCAAACACCGAATCACAACAGCGGAGAACACGCACACTCAGTCCTTCACTTGTTGAAACGAAAACGCTGTCCGCCAATCGATTTGCTGCTTCCGTCAGTCGGGCGCTCCGTGGCGTCGCAAGAGCTGAGCCGTTAGAAGCGAGCCCCGCGTCTCTGACCACCCGCGGACGACCAGAGTCGCCTCCTGATGCGCGCTCCCGCGCGACAAGAAAGCCGCTGAACCACGCCGGGAGCGCCACGGAACTCCCGAAAAAGGGAGCGCGAAGAGAGGGATGCGAGCCCCCCTCTCCACGACCCTCCTGATTGGTTCTCGGAGGAGCGAAGGCGAAGAGACGGCACGAGGGGAAAGAAAGTCAACCGCCAGCGATGCTAAAGTCGGCTGTGTACGCTTTCAGCGCGCAGTTGCCGCTCGCTCGCTGAAAACACGCTTTGCGGGGGTGGTTGTGACGTTTAGTGAGTTATTCATAGATTCAATGAATCTCGTCGCCATTGAGTTTTACATAGTGGCGCGGCATTACAAGAAGAAAAAAAAAGTGGTTAGCTTAGCGCTGTCAATAGGGTTGTCCTTACATTAAATATTCTTTGCGCACAGCCAATAATACAATCATTGATAGGAATAGGCGGAGGGGGGGGGGGGGTGGAGGGCGTGGGGATAGATGGAAAGATAAGGGATGCACAAGTGATGCTAAACAAGCTTGACCACCGAATACGCCGATAGTGGATATCAGCAGGGTTAATCGCCCGCTGTGAAACTGCTTCCTTTGGCTCATTTTTTTCCCTGTCCGGTGGGTCACTACTAACATCGAATTCTTTGAATATTAAACGTCTATGTTGGTCGTGTAAGCTCTTTCGTTTCGTTTGCTCATATATTGCTTTCGGCATCTTGGTGCTAGTCATGCTATCTGCGAGCATTTTTTGCAGCAAAGCCCTATTAGTGGACACTGTCGTTGTCAGCATTGTAGTGCTGGAATCCCGCGAGATATCCATTGGCGTAGCCGGCAGGTCAGGTGGTCTACCTTTGACCAACAAGTCGTAAGAGCGCGTGTTTCAAATCTAGCGGCAGATGAATATTACATATAGTATGAGCGCTTTAGATCTTCGACCGAAGAATGAAGGAAAGCGATAAAGCAACACAGAAACAAACGAATAAATAAATAAATAAATAAGCAAATAAATAAATAAATAAATAAGATTTTGTCGCAAAGCTAGTGTTATAACCTGTGCGCATACCCTGCGAAGTAGTGTCTTGATCACTAGACCACACGCACATGGGCGCTAAATGCCAACATATGTGAAGGATTTAACGGCTCGTACTGTCTACCAGAGACACAACGAAAAAAAAGAAAGCAAAGATGGAGGTAAGTAAATAAACAGACAATTCGGTAGCAAAGAAAACCTGTTCCTTCTGTTAGTGTTTGAAGCAAGACCCCTGCCTTCCGAAGCCAAGTGCGTTAGACCTTACGCCATCCCACCACGGTAGAGAGGGGCCGCATTGATGCTTCTGTTGTGTCGCTTCTTCTGACGCAAGTGCTTGTTTCCTTCCGGGAGCCACTTGTTCTGAGCGCCTGTGCCCTTAGCTGGTTCTCACAAATGGCGCCAGCTTCGCTGTGCAAATGATTTGAGTGTGTGCAACGGACATTGCTGTTCCTTTGCCACACGGCCACTTGAGGCACTGCAATACGTGTGTTGGTGAAGAAATAAGCATTTGAAAAGTGAAAACGACGAGGAAGCCCGTCACCTACAGCAGTGCTATAGAAATGGCACAAGAGCGGCCGCACACAACCTAGAAATTCACATTAAGAAACACCGCTGCCATTTCTGGAGCGTGCGCGTACCACAAACGGTGGTGTACTCTGACTAAACTACTAAGAATGCACGCCACTCATTCACCTTATCTTGAGTAACCGTTGCTAGAGCAAACCTATGAAGTTTAACACGCACATTATCGGTGACCGCCGTGACTCTCGCAGCACTGACAATGCCCGAATAGAGAAGGCCGAAATGTCAGTTTCATTTCACGTTGCGCGCTCAGTGACACGGGGGCAACACTGGAGGGTCGATGAGTGTGCCTTCGGAATTGTGCACTCTATTGGGTGCAGGAAGACAGTGCCCGTCATAAGAGTCGCGCTATTGAAGGAACGGGCCCCGTCACGTACGGCAGTGTATATGCCATGCATTTACTCATTTATTAGGTGATAACTTCGGAAGCTGCTTGATCAGTTTCAGTTTCAGTTTATTTCGGACATAGTTACATTACATGAAACATGTCCACGAGGCAAGGCAAAAGGAGACTCGTATGTCTCCTGACGAGGCCTTCACCCCGGACTTACATGTCGGACAGCCAGGAGCGAAACCAGAGAAAAATAAGTACAATGCTCATTGCACAACTTATATAAACAAAAATGAACAGTAAAAAACACGTTAGGACAAAAATTATACAAAGTTTACATTGTTCGGGTTTAACAATTATACAAAGTTATACAAATGTACAAAATTACATAATGTTTGCATTCATAGCAAAATAATTGTATGTTTCAAGGAGGCAGGAAAAGTACTTTTACTTGTTTTTTAAAAGAGACATACTTGAATTCTGATTGGCCAATTCGATTAAGGATGGGTATGCATTCAACAACGAAGTGATCTCATAATCTATAGTTTTAGTACCGTAATTAGTTCTTGGCCTTGATTCCGTCAGTGAAATAGTGCGAAGGTCATATGCAACTTGTCTGTTTAGATATTTGTTTGAGAACATGGTACGATCATGTTTGAATTCGCGGAAAATCATTGTTGCCAAAGAAAGCTGATATAACTCTGAGAATGGTGGTACGTTCAGAGTTTTATACAGAGAGTCAATTGATGGGGTAGGGTGGGAAGAGATCATTTTTAGGCTCCTTTTTTGTAGAGAGGAAACACGTTCAGCATCCGTCTTGTTGCACGTACCCCAGACTAGGTGAGAATATGTTAGGTGGGAATAAATAAAGGCGAAGTATAATTGTTTTCTAACGCGCAACGGCAATAAATATTTTAGCCTGTATAACATACCAAGAGATCTAGATAACTTAGCACGAACGTGATTTATGTGCTTATGTAAGGCGGAAATCGCGCTTTCGAAGCATTCATAACCAACACCAGCTTTATTTCGTAATAATAATAATAATAATAATAATAATAATAATAATAATAATAATAATAATAATAATAATAGTTGCTCTTTTTGTCGTTGTTGTTGTGGTTGTTTTACGTGCCGAAAAGCATGCCCTGCTTATGAGGCACGCCGGAGTAGTTTCGACCACGTGCGATTATACAACGGCGCCATAAGCTATGAACGGCACCCTAAGCTATGAACAGGGATTGCCGCCGGAGTCAACGTTTCGACAAGTGGGCTATTTTGAGAGCCAAGTTTCGACAAGGTTCGACTGATGGCATATTTATTTAAGTGACACGCTCTGGAAGCTAGCGCCTACGCGGTGTTGAAAAAATTGAGTGCTCCCGTTTTCATGCGCTTGACAGTCAATGTTTCATGCACAGCTTGCCTACATTAAAAAAAACAACAACAGTACTCTCTCGTTTCAACAACATGCACGGGTAAAAATTAGCCGAGATACAAACACCTACGCAAGTAACCTATTCCGAGGTTTTGTAAACGTTTGTTTCTCCATCATCTGATATGTGTATTGCAATGAAAAATACCGGAAGTGACATAATTTGTTTTCATTAAATATCGAGTTGATTAAATTTGTGCTATAAAATATCTACTCTAAATACCATGTCCGTCATTTTTAACTTATATGGGTTGTATGTTACTCTTAATTATACTATTTCATTTTATTTTATTCGATCGCGAAACCTGTCGCCTCACGAAGTTAATTGGAAGTACCGCGCAAGAAACAAAAGAGTGTCACTCCAAGCTCTGGCTCGTAATAAGGGAGTGGATGCGACGAACGGTCTCGCGGTGGAAGCGAAGGGGACGGGTCGGGTTGGCGGCCTCCGTGCGGTTGCCTGGCGAACTCTAGCCATTGCGCAGCTCACCTTTTGGTCGTAGTCGAAGGCTGTGCTCCTGTGAGCCACCCATTCAGCGCCGTAGGGGGTGGCCCGGGTTTTGTTGTAGACCTTGATTAGTTCTGCATGGTTCGACAGGATGAGTTAGAGGTGTCTCCGAGCGTGCCCGCCGAGGTGGTCTGATCATCCAGTGGGGCGTCGATCACTGTTGCGCCCCTGGTAGTGACGTTTCGAACGAAGCGTCAACCTGTTTCGAGTTTGTCCATAGCCGAAAGTCGAGGGCCAGATGACCCGTTGGGGTTCGGCACCAGGACGAATGTCGTAAAGACGAAGCGACCCGGACCCGAACGTCTGGCCTATTCGAAGAAGATGGCCGAATCAACAGAACGAGCCAGCTCCCGTGGCCGCAGCTTGTGCTAGGTGCTCTTTCATTTTCATTACTTCGCAAGAGACCTTACGAAACGAATGGAAGCAGTATTAGCCGTTGTGCTGCCCCTAGCTTGCGCAGAATCCTCCTTGCAAACAGTTTATACAGCGCATATGTCGCTGCCGAAAAGGGAAAACGAAAGACATTATCTTTACGCTTCTTGCTAGAGAGCCCGCTATTGCGGATGTTGGTGACGTGCATTGTTCTCCATGTTCTCCGGCCCCTTCGCTAAGAGAATATTGAATGCTAGAAGTCATGAAACAAATGAATGTTGGCATGAGGGGGAGGAGGCGGATTAATGTTTTGTGCTGCTACAATGAAGGTAATTACCGCGTGGGCTTTGTTCGCCTTTGCCAAACACACAATTTTCACTCTGTTTTCGTGCATTCACCAGCGCCTTGTCTATGTGAAGATATTGCAAGCGATACGTACGCCTTATATTTTGGTACCATTCATTTATGATACATTACTTTCGTCAGGTGTATCACATTTTTTTTGTTGCATTACTGTGCATACTATGCCTCTAGTCTATCGTGCTTCCTGTTGCAATCGATAAGTCTTTCCTGTTCTCTGATGATATGCATTATATCCACATCTCTGTCTTTCAAAAGGCTTGTTTACCTTCAGTTCTTCATCATTAAGCGGTTGTTTACATCACATCGGAAGTGCTGTACTGTGTTAGGGGGCCAAGTGGAATCATGGACGAACAGCCCTCTGTTTTCCCGGTCGAAGAGAACGCGTGTGTTGTAGTAAAGCATTGTTTTTCTTCATTTTTGCACAACACAAGTTCTCTACAGTGGTAGGAGGCAAACTGCAAAAATAAAATGCAGAAAAATCACTTCGTATAAGCTGCTTGACTTCCTTGACTACCTCTTTTGCTATACCCACCGTTTGCCATATTTCTGGGCAAAACAGTTGCCTTTTCAAAAAGTAGTGTAGGCACTCGCTGTATTGCTACGGGCGATCTTGCTCTTATCTAGCAGGTTTCATGCGTAGCATGTGAAGGATCCACCAAAACATGCCTTCTTCCATGTATCTTCCACGAGTTCTTTCTACACTTCGCCTATTTACTTCAGTTATCAACCGGTCTTTACTGCAAAATTTTGCCCTCTGCCTGCCATATTCTTCAACAGTTCGTTGTGTTTGACTTTCATTAATCCTGCTTAGCCTTTCCGCTTGCTTAGGAATGCCTTGAACCAGCGTTTCATGATTTCCTTACCGATGTCACTTTAGGAAAATGTTGAATAATTCTACGTAATAATGATAGCTCTTACTGCACCTCCCCTTGCCTTTCGAGTTCCATAACTGTGACTGTTGCACTAATATAACTTTAACAAGTCATTTCGCAACACGCTTATTAACCGGGGGATGTCCGATTACCTGCGTTTTCCTGCAATCCCTGAAAAGACAAAGCCGCTTTAAATCAACGAAATCTCATCGTTTGGCCCAAGAGACACCAGCAGGTTCCGGCGTTCGTCGAGTTACTACATATGCATGTGCGCTAGGGATTCGGTACATTTAACTAGCATGGCGAGGCCCGTCACTAAACAACGCTCTCCTATGGGCGTTCACTGTTATCTGCCGAAGGCACGCTGACCTCGATTGAGGAATCTACCTCACGTTCATTCGTGAACGACTTCATCTATGCTAATATGAAAAATGCTACGACAAAAGGAAATGCTCCCTAAAAGGCAATTGAGCGAGCTGTATCAAAATTTTTAAATTTTATTTTAATAAACAAGCTCCGTGCGCCTCGTTTGTCGAACTCAAACCAACACTCCTTACTTCAGGTGATGATTATGCGCTCAATGCGTCGTCATTCGACACGGATCGCTTTAGGAAAACGCAACAGTGTATTCACTAAACACTGCAGCGTAAACGCTATAGCGCTAAAGTTGTACAGAGGCTATCTCACTCGGCCCCTGATCCGAAGGTCGCAGGATCAAATTGTGGCCGCAGCTGCTGCATTTCAGTGTTGGCGAAATGTTGAGGCCCGTGTACTGTGCGATGTCAATGCACGTTCAAGAACCCAAGGCGCTCGAAATTTCCGGAGCCTTCCACTACGGCGTCCCCTATACTCAAAAGGTGGTTTTCGAAAGTAAAATCGCACAAATGAATCAATACAGCTATTTAACCTGTGAAGGAAATAGCTTTTCTCAATCGCAAGCGGCATATACGTAGCATGGTGTCTCTAGTGAGTATTGTCATTCTGGCGGTGTTGTTGATAAAGGGCAGTGATTAGGAGAATGACATTTTTCCCTAGATCCCTTCTCCGTATGCAAAACTCGTCATCTCAATAGTAAACTCTAAGAAGAAAGATGGTATATGTTACTGTTTTAGGAGAGTCAGGGCTTGCCACATATATGACTCTCTTTAAAGATACACGTCTACTTCTTTTCTGCTGGAGAGTCACTGCGCTGCGAGAGTGTACACCGACTCTCCTGCGAAGAGTGGTAGGACTCTAGACAATTGTCTAAAGGATCATGTGACCACTGCTGAGAGAGTCATTTGACTCTTTTGCGAAGAGTGCTAGGACTCTTGTCCAAAGGATCATGTGACCACTGCTGAGAGTCACTTGCCTCTCTTATGAAGAGTGCTAGGACTCTTGTCCGAAGGATCGTATGACCACTGCTGAGAGTTACTCGACTCTTAAGGATAGAGTAAGGTAGTCATACCAAATAGGTCAAACGACTGTGCAAAATAACTACTGTAACTGAGTTAAGAGACTCTTTATGTGTTGTCACAAGACTACTAACAGGGAGAGTCAGGTATTCATTTTAGGTGAGTCAAAGGACGCCATAGAGCCACCGAGTGCAAAAGAAAAGGCATTTGCATTTTCACCTTATATTCAGGGAACAACTGAAGAATTACATGACTGCAATTCCTCATTCGATGGTAGAAATATTTTCTCGGACACAAACAAAAGTTTAAAAAGGAACTTTATTACACACATACATTATGACACATGTCGCAGGTAGTCTCATTCAAATGAAAGAAATGAAAAGTACAAGAGCAATTCAATTTAATCCGACATATATGCGGAATAATGTCGGTTAAAACAGAAGAAAATGAACTGGGATAACTAGAAGAGAGACTCTTCCAATCAATGTAAATATGTTTATATGCAAAAGATCCCTCTGCACATTCAATATATTCAAAGCGCTGATCTACAGCACAACAACATCTTAGTAGCTTCTTTATTTACAAGTCTAACAATGCCTTCAGGAAATACGACAACCTCAGTACACTGGCATTGCAAACATAATAAATGAATTACTGATGTGGTGCTAAAATGTGTTCCAGTGATTTATACATCAAAAATGACTTCAGTAGCACACACGACTGTCTTCACAAAAACAGAATGGCGAAATGAAGTTAATTAGCTTGTACACTTGGATGATTGCAAGGATCCCTATTATTTTCAAACAAAGATAAGGAAATACACACTCAACAATATGCCTAGCATTATGAACATTCAATATGCATATCACATGCCAGTGCGAAAAGCTTTTCAGAAGATGTATACTTTAAAAATGACTAAACAACGAATCCTGCAGGTCTCCTTCAAAGTTCAGAATGCATGGATAATTTACCACTGCTAAAGAGTGTAATGATGCACTAAAAAATGTACACTTAGATGTCACTCGTGCAAATGCAGCAACGTAATTCATCCGCATTACAACTTCCACGATAAAATCTCTGTGAAAATATGCAGACTTCAATAGAGCTCTGACTTGGAACTCGAGAAGCTAAACAAGGCAGTGGCAATAGGCAACAAAAAGTGTACGTTGAAGCTTGGTCATGGCAACACAGTGTCTAAGGCAGCTGCTGTGTAGAATACCAGTTTGTTAGCAACACACAGAAGGCACATTAGCAGCTTGCACTGATACAACACCACAAGAAAATGTGGCGTCAACATATGCATCAAACAGAGCACATCGAGTATCGCTTATCTAGGTGTACACAGATATCTCATGTGCATAAAAAAATGAGGTGTACCAACAGGCATGCTAAGCATCTGAAATGAATGCATTACCACAGGAAAAAGTGACAAGGAGCATGAAACAGTTCCCTGTGAGCATCATGTGTTTAGGTGAAGCAGTTAGATTATCGCATGCGAAAAAGAAAGGGTGCAATGAGAGGCACACATAAACCACTACCTCAGCGGCATCCTGTCGTTTCAATGGTGACGGCCAGGGACCCAACACCCGTGTCGGAATGAGGTGCCTTGGTTCTGTAAGTTGTCGTGGTATTACTGTCGCATGTCTTTATACGCTGGACACTCAATAGGATGTGCTATACGGAATCCACGTCACCGCATTTCTCACAACATGGACTTGCAGTCTGCCATTGCCGTAAAGGAGGCTTTTCGTGTAAATAACCTCTAGTCGAAGCCAGTGTTAGAGAGTTTTTAGAAGGTGCGCTAGATAAGTTGTGGAAACCTTAATCCGAGTTCTGGGTCCGTGTAAGAATGGACAGTTCTCTGGCACCGAAGACCAACATCTCTTTTGCTCCTTGAGCACACAGCGCTTTGTTATATCTATTTCCCTCTTCGTAAAAAGCACTTTTATAAAGCGGCAATGCGCATAGCATTTTCAAGCCACGTCACTGCCCTTTTATTCCCTATGATACCACAACGCCCTAGTAGCCGTTGCAGCAGCATCACATATCCCGCGTTGTATTCCAAGTAGTGTAGGTACGCGATATCAATGTACAAGATATAATTGGTTGTTGTTTTGTGGGGTTTTACGTCCCAAAACCACTTCTGATTATGAGAGACGCCGTAGTGGAGGGCTCCGGAAATTTCGACCACCTGGGGTTCTTTAACGTGCACTGACATCGCACAGCACACGGGCCTCAACATTTCGCCTCCATCGAAATGCAGCCGCCGCGGCCGGGATAGATATATTTGGGTGATTTAATGCTAAGTAATAGGGAAAATTGGGCTAGTTGGCAGACGTTCATCTTACATGGTGCGCAAGAAGGCACTGGACCAAGAAAGAGGACAAAGAACAGCGCACTTTCAGCTAAATTTATTCTACGGAGATAATGGCAGCGTTCCACATTATTAAGAAGGGACCCGAATGCGGCAGTCATCCCTCCGTCACGTTGATTGATAAAGAAGTTTCTTTGTTGGAATGTGGTTAAGAAGCCGCCATACGCCTCGGGTCATTTGTCATTGTTTTGGCCTTGTAGTATTTTTCGTGTTTCCTAGTATTTCATTTTGTTTGTATGTGTATTAGTTCGGTTCCATCGTATTAGTTCGGTTGCATCGGCCTGAAGTGTGCGCGTGTTACATGGAGTGCAAATATATATATGTGGTTTCGCCCTGCAATAAATTCACTTGAAAGCACGCTCTAATTTATCCTCTTTCATGACCCAGTGTCTTCTTGCGCCGCATCTAAGATGGGTTTAGTGCTCTCCGTGCCAAGGCTTTGCAACGATGCTTTTGCGTCGGTGAAAATCGCCCTGCATTGGTGTTGCATGATCAACATCAGTACAGGACCGACAACGACGGTGTCTGGTAACTGAACCTTCATCCTGAACCTTGTCGCGTTCCCGAGGGGGCGCTGAGTAGCGACACCAAAGACAGACAGAAGAAAAACAAACATGCCCGGGCAAGTCTGAAAGATGAGCACGTGGGCAAAGGTTCCACGGCCGCCAGCGCCTGCCGCTGCAGGCTGACAAAAGCCACGGGCAATGAAGTTTCTGGAATAGCTCACGTGTGCGTTGGCACTGGCAACGGGGGACAGCACGTGCAGGTGTATGGAAACAAAAGCCGTTGAGTCGATCCGACGATCACCTACAGGGTTCCCCCTCCCTGCCCCCCACCGAGAGAGGAGATCCGAGGTACATTTGCCGCGGCAGGCAATGTGTCCCAGTGGACGCCGTGCACAGAGCGGAGTAGGGATGCCGGCGAAGTGGGGAGGGGGAGGGGAACGAGGGCTGGGCACAGAAACGTTGGAGGACGAACTCGAAGAGATCGTGTTTTCGCTGTACGTGGACTTCAGCCGCTCGAGAGCGATTGTTCACCGTGAGCCGTTCACATCGACAAGGAAGTTCGAGGGGAGGCGCTCAAGGACGCGGAATGGTTCGAGGTAATGTGGCCGCAGTGAACCACGCACAGGCCGTACCACCCGAACACGTGTGTTGTCGTTTCCAAGTCCAGAACAATGTAGGTCGCCCGAGGCTGGTTTCGTCTTGTCTGTTGCAGTCGAAGTTCTTGGAAAGCTGTGAGAAGCACGTCCACACATATGCTGGCTACAGGTGCGTTGGGGAATGCAGTGGCATACAAGTCAGCCGTGAGGCGAAGGGTGGTGCCGTAATGGAGTTCTGCAACAGCGCAAGACATCTCTTCTTTTTACGCAGAGCGGATGCCGAGCAGATTGATTGAAGTGCTTTTACCCAATTGTGTCGAGCGCCTCTTGCTGTCCGGGCTACACCTAGATATCGATGAAAGCGCTCGACAAGGCCGTTAGTTTGAGCGTGGTATGCAAGTTTTGGCAGACAGGCCGTAACGAGTACTTTACCGAGCTCTGTAAACAGCGAGGTTTGAAAGTGGCGTTTTTAGGGTAGTCTAACCGTGCGATCCAACTGGAAGGAAACGCCTCTGACATTGTGGCTGCCATGATGTCGGGAACTGGCGTCGCCTGAGTTCGCGGGTATATTGATCGGCGCATGTCAACAAATGCCGGAGACCTTGGCGGGGGAACCGGTCCGAAAATGTCAATGTGCACCACAGCAAACCGTTCGTCAGGTGGTATAAAGCGCCGGCGCTGCGGTGCCGGATAGCCGTGAACTTTAGTACGCTGGCAATATTTACACGCACATACTTAGTCTCGAATGTTCGCTGTCACACGAGGACACACAAACTCAGCTGTGACAAGCTTTTGTGCAACGCAAATCCCAGGCTGGCTGAGAAGAAGAAGAAAGCGTTTAATGAGAGGAAAGGAGGAGATGTCGGCCTGGAGAGTGTCTCTGCTCTGCTACTTCTCACAGGGTAAAGGGAAAAGGGATAAATAGAGATAGAGGGAGGTATGAGAGGTGACGATGATAAAGTACAGTGAGTCACTATACAAGTCTTATAAGCGGACGTGCACCATGAGCAGTAGTCTTTACAGCACAGTATTAGAGACGGGCATCTAAACCTGTGTCGCACAAGAAATTAAAAAGGGCTTGGAAGTTGCGCTGGACGTGGTCCGTGTGCTTCCATGCACCTAAATGTTTCTCCTCCGAAAAGGGCCGGGAGTCCAAACCGTCTACCACGCACCGAAGTGTTCTCCTTTCGGCCGAATATTGAGGGCACATGCAGAAGATATAATGTATAGTCGCTGATGTGTGACACACGCGGCAATCGGGACTCTCTTCCTGTGCGATCTTAAAGAGATATCTGCGAGTATACGCAACACCCAATCGTAGCTTGTGCAACAGCGCCTCTTGATCTCGGCGTAGCCAGACTGGAAGACGAGAGCACACGCCGGCGTCAAGTATATGAAGGCGCTCTTGTCGAAGGTCAGGGTCATCCCACAGTTGCGTCATTGAGGCTTTCATGGAGCTGGAGAGCAAGGCGTTGACATCGTGTCGTGAAAAATGGATAGCAGTCGGCTTGCCGGTTCTATTTGCCAATTTCGCTTCCTGCATTCAGCTTGGTCATTCCCAGTGATCCCACAGTGGCTGGGAATCCACTGCAATGCAATGTTGTGTCCGTATTGAGAAGCCTCAGTAAGGAGGCTCATGATCTCACTAACAAGAGGACCATAAGCGGCTCCTTGCTTCATGTAGTTCATTATTAGTTGAAGTGCCGACCGAGAATCTGAAAATAATGTCCATTCCGCAGGACTTTGTTGTAGAATATAGCGGGCAGCTTCTCGGACACCAGTCAGTTCAGCAGCAGTAGGGCGATGTATGATGCGCTATCTTGAAGCGTTGCGTCATGTCCATGGCAGGTATCGCGAAAGCTGCTGCCGAAGATGTCTGTGCCACAGAGCCATCAGTAAAAATAATGCACCGCGCGCCCGTACATGTACGCAATATACGACAATGCAAAATACTTGAGTCCATCAGCTGGCAGGTTTGATTTCTTAGTAATTCCAGGGATCAATAATCGTACGATCGGTTTTGGCATCGTGCATAGTGGTTTGTCGGGTGTGACTAGCGGTGTATAATTTGATGGCAGCAGATCTTGCCGCAGCAGCACCGCCTTCGAGTGTGCAGCGTTAGGCCGCCTGCTAGGAATTCCGGCGAGTGGATGGTCAATGTGGCTGGTTGGTAACCTCAGGTGCACTCGCAGTGGTTCTTGTTGAAGGTAGATACGAGCTGGACAGGCACGTGCTTCTGCAATAGTGCCCCACAGTGGAAGACATCGACGTACACCAAGGCAAATTCTTAAGGCACGAGCCTGAGCAGCTTCGAGTGTACGGATAGCATATGCACTCATACGAGAAAGTACATGGGCACTGTAGCGGAGGTATCCAACGAAGAGTGCCTGGTACAGCTGCAAAAGTGATGATTTAGATGGCCCCCACGATTTTCCAGACATGTCCTAGTTTCTTTCTCGCTGCTGTGGTGTGTTTCTACCAATAAAAATCACGGTTGATGATAACTCCAAGGAACTTGTAGTGTGTTACTGAAGCGATTGTTTTCCCATCAATATAAATAGGGTAACAGGCCATTGACTTCCGCGTGAATGCAATGGTTGAGCTTTTTGTCGGTGAGAGTTGTAGTCCTCGACTGTTGAAATATGTTGACGTTACCGATACTGCACGTTGCAATTTCTGTTGTATTCGTAAGCGTGTTAAGCTCGTTGTCCGAATGCAGATGCCATCCGTGTACACAGAGGTTGAGACTTTGTCGCCCAACAGCTTAACGAAGCGAACAAGTACGATATTAAACAACGTTGGACTCAGGACTCCTCCTTGAGGCACACCGCGATAGACGGGATAATTCTTTGGGTCACCGTCTGATGTTGCCATGAATATTTTTCTTTCTTGAATGTAGCTCGCCAGACACTGATGTAGGCGGCCGCCAACGTCATAGTCTTCAAGAGCATTCAAATTTGCATCGTGCAGAACGTTGTCGAATGCACCTTTGATATCAAGAAAGACAGCGGCTGTCAATCGGCTGTACTGTTTTTGATGTTCAACGGTGCTCACTAAGTCAATCACGCTATCGATTGAGAATCTTCTTTTTCGAAAGCCTGTCATCGCCTTTGGATATACATCGTGCTTCTCCAAAAACCATTCTCAGCGCATCAGAACCATGCGGTCCATGATTTTTCCTACACAGCTGGCAAGCGCCACAGGTCTGTAGGAAAGCATATCGCGGGGACACCTGCTTGGTCTCAACAGTGCTACGATTTTGCTTCTCTTCCAGTGTGCAGGTACAGTTCCAGATTCCCATGAAAGGTTGTAGAGACATAGAAGCTGTTCATTCGCTCGAGAGCCTAGATGGCGCAAGATAGAATAGGTGATTCCATCAGGTCCGGGTGCGCTGGGGTGTCTTGAAGCTGAAATCGCTGCACGTAGCTCTTCCAACGTGAAACGCAGATCAAGACGAGCATCTTTTGTTGGAGGCGCACATTGGAGCAGTGGAGCGACCATTGCTGCAGAACCAGACAGATGTAAGCAGAACTCCTCCGCGATCTGCTTTTCGCTGCAGGACTTGATGATGGCCAAGCCTTGGAAGGGATGTTGTTGCTGAGGAGGAGATAGGGCTCGTACAACACACCATATCTTCGACAGTGGTCTTCTGGGGTCCAGGCTGGTGCAAAACTACTTCCAGCGTTGTCTTCCAAGCTTTTCCAAGTATCTTTGAATCTTCTTTTGCACACGGCGGGATGTCCTCAAGTCTGAGATTCACTTAGTTCGCCGATGCTTCCGCTCGGCTCGACGTCTCACTGCCCGCAGCTCTTCATACACAGCATCGACAGGTTTTCTAGAATTTGTTGCTTCGATGACACGTGTTGTTGCATGCACTGACGCGGCAATTTCCTCCTCAATCTGCTGCGCAGATATAATGGAGGCGCACGACTTCTCCAGTTGATTTTGAAAAGCCTCCCAGTCTGTGTATCGTTTGCGGGACATGCAGAGTCCAGTAAACCATTTTAGTTGCACATAAGTTGGAAGGTGGTCACTGCCATATGTTTCAATGTCAGCGCACCAGGTAGCAGACGATGAAAGGCACTGGGAAGCAATAGCAAAGTCGAGACAGCTGCTGTAATTTGTAACGCGCAAATACGTCGGTGAGCCGTCGTTGAGACCATGAAGGCTGTTGTTGCTTGTGAAGTGTAGAAGTTGTCTACCTCGAGTATTTGTGATAGTGCTGCGCCAAAGATGGTGATGCGCGTTGAAGTCCACTACGATGCCTTGAGGTCCTTGGCTGGAGTCAAGAATATGTTTCAGGTGCCCAGCGTCGAATCTGTCCCTCGGAGAAATGTAGCCACCGATGACTGATATCGTGCGCTGCTTTAGTTTCAAAGTTACGGACAAGTACTCGTTAGTGCTATGCACAGGAATATGGTTTTGCGAATGTGGGAGGCTGAGGTTGTGCGGGCATTTGAAAGCCTGCCTGCAGAAAGCGTCTTGCAGAAATGGGCGCGATGTGTCCATACAGGTGTCGCAGATGATAAATATATTCTCGCAGCGCTTCAGGTGGATAGAGGTGGGCATTTGAATTCGCAGTGCTGTGGCGAGTTCCTCCAGTCTGAGTTCTTTAACTTCCAGCGAAGTTGTCGAGTTTTTCCGAGCAGCTGCGTGTGATGGCGTCCACGCTGCTAAAAGCGTCAGCCGGGGTGTTATGTCACAGCGCTGATGTGTCGAATATGGGTGGTGAATTGCGAGAGGAAGGAAAGTTGGCACGCCTATTTTGGTGTGTATAGGGACTCGGAACGTCCGATCGAGTGTGTTAAGGGCTTATGACCTGTGTAAATGGTGAAAGATCGCCCTTCGAGCAGGTGGCGGAGATGGCGCAGGGAGGAGGTCACGACCGAACACACTTTATCAAGTTTGGCTATGTTGAAACCAGATGTTTTTAGCCGGCAATATTTGTAGCGTGACTTCACCCCACGTGGTTTTTTTTTTCTTCCCGAACCGGCGCTATAGAAAGACCAGGCTCAGACAGTGAAGAGTATAGCATTGCAGCGATCTGCGTACTGTCATTATCGCTGGGCCACCGAAGACATCGGCGTTAACGTGGGCGGAATAGCAATGGCGACGAGCAACTGGACTTTTGAAGATTACGAACTGTCTATTTGCAGGAATCCCTAAGTGCGACCACGCAAACGATAAGTGGATTTCATATGTTATCCGCTTGGAGTCGTACTTTGAGGCAAACGGCAATAACAGGCGATGCGAAGAAAAGAGCGGTTCTCGTCTCAGCACTCTGCATGAAAAGCATCGATGTGCTAAGTGGGCGTTTTGCTCCAAGAAAGGTATCCTACCCGGAAACAGTGCAGTTCTTGGAAGTATTTTTTGCACCAAAGTCGAACGAGATATCGGAGAGCTTCAAGTTTTTCAGTCGCACCAAAAGGACGAATTGGCTCAAAGGTTCATTTAGGAACTTCGAACCTTGGCCGACAGATGCACTTTTGGTGCGTGATCGGACCATACGCTGCAGGACATAACTGTTTGCGGCACTCGAATCTTCGACACCCAGAGAGCTCTGCTTGGTCGAATGATTGATTGATTGATTTTTGGGGTTTAACATCCCAAAACCAGCTGTCACTATGAGAGGCGTCGTAGTGGAGGTCTCCGCACATTTCGACCACCTGGAGTTCTTTAACGTGCGCCGACATCGCACAGCACACGTGCCTCAACATTTTGCTTCCATCGAAACGCAGCCGACACAGCCGGGAGTCGATCCCGCGACCTTCGGATCAGCAGCCGACTGCCATAACCACTAGACAACATTGCTCGACCGAAGTTGCATTGCAGGAAGTAGAGAACGTCGTACTCGCGGCTGAAGCGACCGAACAAGGCCTAAGGCTCACGTAGACGGCCGTCGAAAAGATTGGCCGGAACTTCATAAGCTCTCAAGTGTACGCCGACTTAAGTCCTCGTGGAGAAACAGCGTGGACAGGAGTGAATCCTCGAAACCTCGCGGCCGCTGCGGTAGCCAAGAGCATTTTCAAGCGACCTGCACATTCAAAAATGCTCAATGTTCCTGTTGTGGAAGGAAATTGCACCTAGCAGGCGCATGCCGCTTGAAAGGAAAGCGGAAGAATGCTAACTGTTTCCATTGTGGAAGGAAATGACACCTAGCAGACGCATGCCACTCGAAAGGAAAGCGGAATAATGCTAAATGTTTCCATTGTGGAAGGAAATGACGCCTAGCAGGGGCATGCCGCACGAAAGGAAAGCGGAAGAACGCTAAATGTTTCCTTTGTGGAAGGAAATGACACCTAGCAGGTGCATGCCGCTCGAAAGGAAAGCGGAAGAATTCTAAATGTTTCCATTGTGGAAAGAAATGACACCTAGCAGGCGCATACCGCTCGAAAGGAAAGCGGAAGAATGCTAAATGTTTCCATTGTGGAAGGAAATGACACCTAGCAGGCGCATGCCGCTCGAAAGGAAAGCGGAAGAATGCCAATGTTTCCATTGTGGAAGGAAATGACACTTAGCAGGCGCATACCGCTCGAAAGGAAAGCGGAGGAATGCTAAATGTTTCCATTGTGGAAGGAAATGACACCTAGCAGGCGTATGCCTCTCGAAAGGAAAGCGGAAGCATAAGCCACTTGTAATTACGGGCTCTCCAAATTCGCAGAACTACCAAACATTGTATTTCCAGTTGTATTCTCTGAGAGAAAATCGTGTCGTCGTGGACAAGGTCGTCGAGCCAGTACGGCTAAAGTTAAACCGGGGGCGTGTGGACATCGTCGTGGAAATTGACACTGGCTCACCAGTTTGTGTAATGTCCTCGGACGCCTACAACAAACATCGAGCTAGGTGGCCGCTGCTGGAGAAATCGGCATTGAAGATATCATGATCTCTGCCACCACTGCCAGTAGCCGGTAAGCTGACCCTTCCTGTTTCTTACGGCGACAAGAACATTGCGGCGCCAGTGACAGTGCTTCTCCAACCAGGGTCATGTTTATGCGGACGAGACCTCATTCCGAAGCTAAGGAACATGCGAGTTCCCCTTCTTTGCTTGTCAAGCTCAGCAACTAAAGAGGAAGGCGTAATATAGAGGTCATATTCACAGACTAGAGGGACGTGTTTGAACCAGGTTTGGGCCTATTCAAGGTACCACATGCGCACCTGTATGTGAAGGAGGGGGCGGTGCCGAAGTTTTTTAAAGCAGGACAGCAGCAGTACACTCGGAAGGACTAGGTGGACGTCGCGTTAGACAGGCTACTGACATCCGGGGTACTGTCTCCAGCAGCTCATTTTGAGTTGGCGATATCCAGCGGCGTTCGAGAAAGCAGACGGTTCAATCTGGATTTGTGGGGATTACAAGTTTTACGCCAACTCGGCATGCGACATGGAACATCTACAGACGACATTTTTGCTGCACTAAGGAAGGAGACGTATACAGCACATTGCGCCTGAGGGACGCATCATCATCATCAGCCTGTTTAGGTCCACTGCAAGACGAAGGCCTCTCCCATCAGTCGACTTCCGTGGGAGACCCCGGAGGAAGCCTCTGAGGAGCAGGCAGAGTACGTGCACTCGTTGCTACAATTTGACAACACGCATCTTTCGTCACAGTTGCTCCAGCAGATGACGTCAAAGTAAAACCTACTCCAGAGGATACGGGAGTAGATGGTCAACGACTGGCCACGGGACCTGAAAGGGTGCGATCCGCGCTTGCAGCCTTATCTTTCTAGGGAGCTCGAGCTGTCGGTGCTTGATGGTCTTGTGCACTGGGGCCATCGTGTCGTCGAGCCTGCTGTGGCTAGTAAAAAGATCCTGGCACTCCTGCACGAGACACACCAGGGAGCCTCTTCAATGAAGTCGGTGGCTCGCACGAGGTTCTGGTGGCCCAAAATGGACTATACGACTAAGAAATGGCGCGTAAGTGTACAGCCTGTGTACACTCAAGGCCTGTGCCATCAGCTGAGCCGCCCCTTAAATTGCCGATGACGCAGGAGATTTGGTCACGCGTGCATGTGGATTTTATTCAGGGCCGCACAGCGGCGTTATGATTTCGGTGGCAGTAGATTTGCACTCTAAGTGGGTATAGGCAGTCACTAGGCATAACGCCACGGCCGAAGCTACGATCACTGCGCCGCGTGAGATGTTTAGCCGATTAGGCATACCAAGGAGGGTGGTAAGCGACAACCGAAGGCAGTTTATATCGGATGAGTTTGTCAAGTTCATGGCGGCAAAGAACGCAAAGCATTTGCGCATTGGACCTCACCACCCTCAATCTAACAGATTAGCCGATTAAAAGCCGTTCGTACCATCAAGGATGGTTTGAAGAAACTTCCAGCTGGGAGTCTGCACGCGTCTAGCAAGATTTCTATGCCTGTTGGGTTACCAAATCAGATCACGCCTAGACACCTGCCTTCCTATGCCCTTGTCTTTTCGTTATTGCACGCAGGTTGAAAGCGGAGACAAGGTCGTTCCCGGAGACTCCACCTGGGCCCGCAGTTTCGGCGAAGGAGAACGGTGACAGCCAGGAACTGCAAAAGTTACCAAGGGCACTCGCATGGTTGCCATCCAGACTGCTACACGTGAACTTCAGTGGCGCTTGGATCGACTCCACGCCAGAGCCCAGCCTAAGTGAATACGCCCTCTACGACACCAGAAATGGCGTTGGTACAAGAAACAGTGTCCGTGCCTCCTGGAGAACCAGTGCCGCCGCATGACCTTCCTTTGAATAGTGGCCGGTCCCAGAATTACGATGGTCCCGCGAGATCAATAAACCAGTTGACCGTTGTTCACATAAAGGATGAAGGATTGTTATAACCTGACGTTGTTAGCCGGCAATCTTTGCATCGTCACTTCACCCTACGTGGATTTCTCATCCCGGGTCAACGCTACAAAAAGACCAGGATAACACAGTAAGGCATACAGTATTGCTGCGATCTGCGTATTGTCATGATAGTTCGGCCACCCATGGTGACCGCCGGTAATGTGGGCGGAATAGCCGGCTAGATTTATGCTCTAAGAAAAAATTCAAGGGGCTGCCAGTGACCATTAAGATACTCTTGAAGGACGCCCCCCACCACTGAGCTTGATGCTTCGCTCATGAATGCTAGTTGGCAGTTTGGGTTTGGGTGAGCCAGAAGCATGCCTTTGGTCAAGGCACGTTTAATGGTTTGAAAGGCGTCGTCCGCCATACTGTCCCAGGCAAGCGTTGCAGCTTGTTGGCTGCCACCAAGCAACGTTGGAGTCCTCCAGGAGCATGGCAGGGTTTCTGATGAAGAGGTGGTAAATACTCCCCATACCGAGAAACTTGCGTAGCTTGGTAAGCGCTCCTCTGGTTAACCTCTCTGCCTTACCTTTTCCTTTCTCTCTCCTTGTAAGCGAAGTCAACTTGAGAAATTCGACGACTACTTTGTAATTATCTCGGAATGGGGTAGCTGTCGACGTGACGGCCAAGGAATGCGAGAGCGTGCACTCGGAACTCGCATTTAGCGTTGTTGATAACAATTCCGTTGTCTGACAGCCGCTCGAAGATGCTCTTTTACGGATGAGTTTGTTACCAGTAGATCGCCACATGTGGTAACACGAATGTGAGTCGGTGCGTCTCGGTGTCAGTGAAGTTGGGGGGTGTTTGTGCAGCATTCTGGAGTCCGCATGGCATTTGCAGGAATTGGAAAGTTGAAATGGTGTTGTTATGGCCGTTTTGAGATTTCTTCAGTCACGGGGATTTGGTTGTAGGCCAGAACCAGACCAATTTTAGCAAGTATTGTTGCACTGTGCTGGCACGTGGTGAAATCTTGGACGTTGTGCAGTCGGTAACGGTGAGGGACGGTCTTTGTGTTAATGAGCCGATAATCACTGCGTGTTCTCCAGTCGCGTTACGATTAAGGAACCACATGGACAGGTGAAGCGTAACTGCTATATGATCGTCGAATTATGCCAAGCCCCAATATGGGCTCGAACTCTGCACGGGCTACTTTGGATTTGTCGGGGGCGAGGCGCCGTGCACGGCAGGAGACAGGTGGTCCAAAATAAAAAAAATGACAAGGCCGAAAATGAAGACACGATTGAATATTTGATTGATTGATTGATTGATTGATTGATTGATGTTCTTCTGTGGTGCCTAATGGAATGTGCAACGGGTTGAGGTCAATCTGGCGGTGATGTCAGGGACGAATTTTTTTTACTGAGCTAGCTCAGGGATCTAATGCAACTGTGCCAAAGAAAGGCACCACATCAATAGTTGTATCCGCATTGATGTGTTGAACATTTTAGCTTGTTGTAGTGTCTAGAAGACGTTGGTGGCTGAGGTTGACGAGGATCCCATCAAGACGGCGAGGTGGGCTAGTTGGTGAACATTCATCTTTAAAGCAAAAGCTTTTTAAGCTCACATGAAACGTGGACAAAATACCGAGAAACTTGCGTAGCTTGGTAAGCGCTCCTCTGGTTAACCTCTCTACCTTACCTTTTCCTTTCTCTCTCGTTGTAAGCGAAGTCAACTTGAGAAATTCGACGACTACTTTGTAATTATCTCGGAATGGGGTAGCTGTCGACGTGACGGCCAAGGAATGCTAGAGCGTGCACTCGGAACTCGCATTTAGCGTTGTTGATAACAATTCCGTTGTCTGACAGCCGCTCGAAGATGCTCTTTTACGGATGAGTTTGTTACCAGTAGATCGCCAACATGTGGTAACACGAATGTGAGTCGGTGCGTCTCGGTGTCAGTGAAGTTGGGGGGTGTTTGTGCAGCATTCTGGAGTCCGAATGGCATTTGCAGGAATTAGAAAGTTGAAATGGTGTTGTTATGGCCGTTTTGAGATTTCTTCAGTCACGGGGATTTGGTTGTAGGCCCGAACCAGACCAATTTTAGCAAGTATTGTTGCACCGTGCTGGCACGTGGTGAAATCTTGGAGGTTGAGCAGTCGGTAACGGTGAGGGACGGTCTTTGTGTTAATGAGCCGATAATCACTGCGTGTTCTCCAGTCGCGTTACGATTAAGGAACCACATGGACAGGTGAAGCGTAACTGCTATATGATCGTCGAATTATACCAAGCCCCAATATGGGCTCGAACTCTGCACGGGCTACTTTGGATTTGTCGGGGGCGAGGCGCCGTGCACGGCAGGAGACAGGTGGTCGAAAATAAAAAAAATGACAAGGCCGAAAATGAAGACACGATTGAATATTTGATTGATTGATTGATTGATTGATTGATTGATGTTCTTCTGTGGTGCCTAATGGAATGTGCAACGGGTTGAGGTCAATCTGGCGGTGATGTCAGGGACGAATTTTTTTTATTGAGCTAGCTCAGGGATATAATGCAAGTGTGCCAAAGAAAGGCACCACATCAATAGTTGTATCCGCATTGATGTGTTGAACATTTTAGCTTGTTGTAGTGTCTAGACGACGTTGGTGGCTGAGGTTGACGAGGATCCATCAAGACGGCGAGGTGGGCTAGTTGGTGAACATTCATCTTTAAAGCAAAAGCTTTTTAAGCTCACATGAAACGTGGACAAAATAGCGAGGAATACTAAGCGCTGTCCTGTCAGTATTCTTCGCTATTTTGTCCACGTTTCATATGCGTTTAAAAAAGCTTTTGCTTTAAAGATGAGGATCCCATGCTTGAAAAGAAAATTGGCTCCTATGATAGCGGATCTGACGATGGCCAATGCGAACACACACCGAAAGAGACAGGAATGCGGGGCCATCATTGCGGCTTCAAGGTGAAATGTCGCAGGCCGAGTACGTTCTGACCTGGTGGCGCACGCTGACCTGGACGCCGGTGTCGATGAGACATTTCTGCTTGGGTATACGGACAGTGATGCGGAAAAGGCGACATTGTTCGGGGCTCTGACCAGTTGTTGCCACTAGGAGTCGGCTTGCAGGTTTCACATCCACGTGCATGCGGAGCGGCAGTGGTGAGCCTCGCCACCGAAACGGCAATGGTAGTAGCACCAGCGTGCATCGGCAGACTCACTCTGATCTCTCTCCATGTCGGTGGGGAGTTGGGATCGCCCACGCTGTCGCAAGCGGCGTGGAGAATGGTCTCGCCGCGTAGCTGCCACGAAAATCTCTGCAAGCCCATCGGAGAGGTAGCCAGTGCGGGCAGGAGAAGTTGTTGCACCGCATGGTGGTGGAAATTCTCTAGCTGCAGCTGTCGAACTAGATGCACCACATAGCAATGAACATTGTATGGAAGGATTGTTTACGACGGTGACTTGCACGTGTGTTGCTTTGACATTTCCATGACTTTGTCGCCTAGTGCGATGGGGAAGACAGATCCACTGTGGAAGCAGCGGCCAGCACCATTTGCAAAATTGACGGAAGACGTTGGAGGAACAACTCACGTAACAGTGCATTGTCTATCTCGTATGCACCCTAGCCGACATCAACACACAAACTGACTCAATTTTTCTAGACTATGCGAAAGCTTTTGATAAGGTACCGCATAAGCGACTGCTACTTAAAATTTCGAAACTTAACCTGCACTCTACTGTCGTAAATTGGATAGCAGAATTCCTCAACAACCGTTCACAGTCTGTCATTGTAAATAACAAACTGTCAAGCCCTGTCCCTGATTGATTGATTGATTGATTGATTGATTGATTGATTGATTGATTGATTGATTGATTGATTGATTGATTGATTGATTGATTGATTGATTGATTGATTGATTGATTGATTGATTGATTGATTGATTGATTGATTGATTGATTGATTGATTGATTGATTGATTGATTGATTGATTGATTGATTGATTGATTGATTGATTGATTGATTGATTGATTGATTGATTGATTGATTGATTGATTGATTGATTGATTGATTGATTGATTGATTGATTGATTGATTGATTGATTGATTGATTGATTGATTGATTGATGTTCTTCTGTGGTGCCTAATGGAATGTGCAACGGGTTGAGGTCAATCTGGCGGTGATGTCAGGGACGAATTTTTTTTACTGAGCTAGCTCAGGGATCTAATGCAAGTGTGCCAAAGAAAGGCACCACATCAATAGTTGTATCCGCATTGATGTGTTGAACATTTTAGCTTGTTGTAGTGTCTAGACGACGTTGGTGGCTGAGGTTGACGAGGATCCCATCAAGACGGCGAGGTGGGCTAGTTGGTGAACATTCATCTTTAAAGCAAAAGCTTTTTTAAGCTCACATGAAACGTGGACAAAATAGCGAGGAATACTAAGCGCTGTCCTGTCAGTATTCTTCGCTATTTTGTCCACGTTTCATATGCGTTTAAAAAAGCTTTTGCTTTAAAGATGAGGATCCCATGCTTGAAAAGAAAATTGGCTCCTATGATAGCGGATCTGACGATGGCCAATGCGAACACACACCGAAAGAGACAGGAATGCGGGGCCATCATTTGCGGCTTCAAGGTGAAATGTCGCAGGCCGAGTACGTTCTGACCTGGTGGCGCACGCTGACCTGGACGCCGGTGTCGATGAGACATTTCTGCTTGGGTATACGGACAGTGATGCGGAAAAGGCGACATTGTTCGGGGCTCTGACCAGTTGTTGCCACTAGGAGTCGGCTTGCAGGTTTCACATCCACGTGCATGCGGAGCGGCAGTGGTGAGCCTCGCCACCGAAACGACAATGGTAGTAGCACCAGCGTGCATCGGCAGACTCACTCTGATCTCTCTCCATGGCGGTGGGGAGTTGGGATCGCCCACGCTGTCGCAAACGACGTGGAGAATGGTCTCGCCGCGTAGCTGCCACGAGTATCTCTGCAAGCCCATCGCAGAGGTAGCCAGTGCGCGCAGGAGAAATGGTTGCACCGCATGGTGGTGGAGATTCTCTAGCTGCAGCTGTCGAACTAGATGCACCACACGACGGTGACTTGCACGTGTGTTGCTTTGACATTTCCATGACTTTGTCGCCTAGTGCGATGGGGAAGACCGATCCACTGTGGAAGCAGCGGCCAGCACCATTTGCAAAATTGATGGAAGACGTTGGAGGAGCAACTCACGTAACAGTGCATTGTCCATCTCGTATGCACCCTAGCCGAGGAGATGCTGCACCTGTCGTAAGAATTGCGGGGTCCTCCGGTCGACGGGTTCCGCAGTTGACGGCAAATTTTGCATGCGCCTCCGCTATGATGCGGCACTTCTATCGAGCAGCGCTGTTTCGAGTTTGTTGTAAAGGGCCGTCGAGGGCTTCGTGGTGAAGGTAACCAAGATGTAAACCTCTTTTGCAGCGGTGGGTGGCAGTGCGCTGACGGCATGATGATGTTTTTGGAGGTGAGATGCTAGTCTGGAGAGGTGGAGTTGGGATTCTACATGCATAAACCAAAATATAGGGTTGCGCTCCCAGCACTGCGGAATGCGCAGGGACGCCGCAGCGACTGCACCACCGGTCGCGTTTGGAGATTGCGAATTCTCACAGATGTTCAACGAGACGGGATGATCTTGTGGTGAGGTGGCTTTTTACCAGTTGTGGTTCTGCGAGGGATATGTCTCTAACTTGAATTAGTTGCGGGGAGTAGCACATCCGGGCCACCAATTTGTAGAGCACGTGCACACAGGACGGCAACGACGGTGTCTCGGAAGGAACGGAATGTTTATTCTGAACCCTGCCGCGTGCCCGAGAGGACGCCGCGGGGCGACAGGAGAGAGCGAAGGAAAACACACATGCCCGGGCAAGTCTGATAAATGAGTAAGTGGCGAGGGTGCCATGTCCGCCCGTGCGAGCAGGTGCGGGCTCAAAAAAGCCACAGGCAAAGAAGTTTCGGGAATAACCCCCGTGTGCGTTTGCACTGCCAACCGCGGACAGCATGCACAGATGCAGGCAAACAAGAGCCTTCAGTGGTTCCGACAATCCGCTACACATCTTTACAATAGAAACATGATAAACTCGTCATGTACGTCCCGGTTAACGGTACTGTCATTATGTGTGGCTAATGCCCGTAATGATCGGCCCGTGGTATTCGTTTGTGTGCCACAGCAGCGTCAATTTTATGCAGCTCTTGTCAATCTCGGGCCCAATTAAATAGTTATGGAAGATATAATTAAAACACACTTGAAGATTGCAACGGCATACTGTTTTTCGTAGCATGAGATTGAAATGTAGATATAACAAACACACGGATACACAGGAACGCCGTGGAGTATCCGGAGCCAATTCCTTCCAAGCGAAGCGGTTGGCGGGTGTTGAACCCAGACCCGCGAGCCTTCAAGCAAGCATGCTACACTAGGCTACGGCGGCTCTTCCAGAACGGTAAATATACTAATAAACCTAATGCTCTAGCACTTGTGATGATGGTTCTTGTGCGACGTCAGTTGTGCTTGTGCTTTTTAAGCGCTGTCAGACATAATTATTAACCATACATAATGAAGTTCTGTCGACGTACTATCTATATTTTATCAGCACTCTGCATGCTTGTGCGTAACTTTGCCCGATTCTGTGGGAATACATCAACGAACGACGCTCGTGATACGCACATCAGCGCACCGCGGCGTGAATTTCTCTTCGATAAACAGATGTCTGTGCTGTACACTAACGCGAGTGCCTATGTTACGTCCTAACGTTAGGTGCTCTTTAGTAGTCACTGCGCTGTCGAGTTTCCTGGTTAGCGCCCCGTTGACCATACACCTACCCATGCTATTTTCACAGAGGCATTCATTCTACTGGTAACGCTTCGCTAAACGCACTCGATTCACCACCAGTCTACTCGCAGTCTCTTTCGCGCGACACCGATTCGCACAATGCGTGGGATCTGCAAGATATTTTTTTAAGCATTGGCGAAGGAGACGATGTATTTTCGTGACGTCACCAAGACTTCACATAAAATTTACCGCGACTCAAGCGTAGTTCAGCAGGTTAGAGTCACCATCGGGATAGAACCATCTAACGTCTTAAGAAAAAATCGCTTTGGCTGGAAACGCTTTTCTCTGGCGGGAAAAGGGTAGCTGTGAGTGCTACACTCTGCCGGCAGCGCAGTTCAGCGCATACATTCGCGAATGAGCTCCTGAACGTGTCTCGCCCAGATGTCGTCCATCTGTCACGAAGCACATACAAAAACGGTGCATAGACATCTTTCATAGGGCGATATCAATCACCACGTGTAGCGGCTTTGGAATTGCAGCAGCCGCCATCGATCACAATCGCGGTGACAGAGTACCGCACGTGTCTTGCGAAATATGAGTGAAACGCTAGAAAGGCAGAAATACAGCAAATGCATTCACACGCTGCCTTCGAGTAAGACCCTGCTGTTGCGTACGGGCAGAAAGCAATTATGCAGCCGGATTTAGGAAAACACCAGCAGAAGAGGCACCGTATGTATCATCACAGGATCGCGGCGGGCACTCCCAGCGCATCCTAAGGTGCGCGGGAACTGCTCAGTTGCCTGATTTTTTTTACCGCAAAATGCTACGGTTTGTGCTGTTCCAATCTGTCTTTCGCAGCTACGCGCGTGACCGCTTTTCTATCACCGCGGAAGCACACGGTTAATGTCTATCCTGTCATCTTTTCCTTGCACGTAATTCTGAGCATAAAATGGCGGTGTCATTCCGGGGAACCGATGTCGCTACTTGCGATAGCATCATTCTTTTGTGAATACTCTCTCTTTTGACTGTGTACCCACACTTGTCCTTCTGATGGCGCCGTTCGAGTTGTTGGTTTGATATCGCGGAATATTTCAAAACTGCCTGTACGAGGCAATTTAGGGTAAAGGATGCGCTCCTTCTTTCAACGATCTCATATATCACAATGCACTGCTATCTTTCAGTGGACTCTAGAAATATAAATGGAACCTCGAATATCTAGCATCCATACCTTTGTGCGCGTATTGGAAGAGCTTACGAGAATAAACTGGTTTTCTTTAGAAAGTTTACAGAGAAAATGTTCGAGACCTTCATGAAGCTTACCTTATTATTTGGACACATACCCTCGCCCGAACAAGCAAGTATTAGAGCGTGTAGCGTACTACAGGTTTCTCTACGCACGTTTGTAGCTTAGTATCACAAGAGAAATCTAAACTCCAGCTAAACTGTTCGCGTCAGATGTGTTCCATTTTTATCTCTGTTGGAGATAATGTTAAAAGTGAAATTAAACAATTGTCCTTATATCAATGCAACGTGAGTGGTATCCTTACTGAGCCGATTCTGTGTAACATGTTGTAGGTATTTCCAACTAGGCATTTCCAAAACGTGCAAGCACATGGCTATGCGAAAAAAAGTGCTAATAGTTAGACTTCTACTAATGACAAAGCGATTGATTATAAAAAAGTATCAATAGAACACGTTATGCGGCTTGTTCGTGGAAGATTATTTTCAGATATTTTTTTCCTCTCTCATCCGTGGCTAAAATTAGTGCCGAATATATCATACAACAATTTATATTTTTTTAATTTCAAATCTGCAACCCGATTCAGGGTTATTGGAGGAGTGGGACACATAAACACAAAATGAAAGAATTTAAGCATGAAGCGCTATTAGCCTTCCGCTAGGAGAAGAGGAGGCGCAACATCCTAGGGGGGAAAGAAGACGTTGAAGTGAAGGTGGAGGCATTAAAGATGGACGCCCGTTCCATAGCCGTGCATTTTCTTGTGTCCATGTAAATTTGTACGCTACATTATTTTGACGCAGCCGACAATCGACTACAAGATGTGGGTGACTTTCTTTCATGATGAGGCCTCGGCGGAGAATATCATCTTCTCGAAATACCGAGCTCAAGATGAACCAGCAGTGGACCTACCTCGGGAACTCAACACTGCTGAACTTGTCAATTTGGTCTTGGAGAAATCTTCCATGGACACTGATGAACTACGTCGAAAAGGTTCTGTGAAAGTAAAAGTGCGTCTACACGCTTTTGAGAAGCTAGTCCTTCAGCCAACATAACCAACTCGTAACGTGGCTGATCAGTTCCCTAAACGGTGAAAAGCCCGTGCCTAAATTTGTTGAGCCCGACAAATTTGACGGCTCCTCTTCAAGCCGAGACAGTTGGATGGAATTCTATGAATATGCCGCTGTGAAGAACAAGTGGTACTCTGACCGATGACAAGATTTCTAACATGCGCACTTACGTGAGCGGCGTTGCACGCAAGTGGTACGATTTGAGTGTTGTTGAAGACGCTAACAACCCTTGGAATGACTGGAAGGAATCATTCTTGACAACATTCCGGACCAATCCCGTGCAAAGATGGGACACTGCACTTAAATTCAAATTCACACAGGGCTCCCTTCTCGAGTATTTTTTTTTGAGAAACGCCGCCTTTTAAAGCTGGCCGAGCCTTTGCTGCCACCCTCTGCTGTACTATCCCTAATAATGCACGTACTGCGCGCCGAAGTTCGGAAGCAAGCTTTAGTACGGTACCCTAAAACTGTAGACGGGCTTTCGGAGCGTCTTCAGGACATCCAATCTACTTGAGATGAAAAACACCCTGTCACTACTAGCGGACGCTTCAGGTGGTCTGTCGCGGGTGGTTCAAGCTCTAATAAACGACAACTTGTGAGCAGCGAAGGAAATGCGGGCTGGTTTGCCCGCACAGGTGGGGTCCATAAGATGGATACCGACGCCGAGGATCCTTCGACGACAAAAACTAATAAACGTGGGTGATCACTCCGACCCGATAACCACAACTGAGACTCTTTATTTCGCTCGCTCTAGCCTACTTCACATTCCTGTCAATGTCGGCAACAGACACATGATGGGTCTGGTAGACAGCGGTGCTTCTGTGTCGATACTAAATGCCAAGCTAGCGGATGTGAGTTATATTCATAGCGGATGAGTGCTACGAGTGCAAGGTTATGACGGCAAGGTGACATTGCACAATCAGTGGGCTTCAGTAACCATCGACTTTCAAGGTCACAAGATAGATAGTGAAGTATTGGTGATTGAGGGCGTAACATACGACTTTCTCCTCTCCAGGCCAGATATAAAGAAACTGAAAATCTATGTATACTGGGATGATGCGGTTTTAGTTGAAAGATTACCAAGGAACGAGACACAGGAGGGTAAACAAGATGACCTGCGAGTTGTAAAATATGCAGCAGATATTGAAAAGGCATACCCTGAACTCGTATATGTAGCAAACTACCCACCAGCGATGACGTCAGAAAAGGCCTCTTTTGAACTAACTAACAGGACCGTCATCTGCAAATAACCTTATAACATGTCAAGAGGGCGGAAGATATGGTTGAAGAAAGAACTACAAGAGATGCTGGGTGCAGATATAACTCGACCGTCTGTATCACCCTTCGCCTCTCCTATAACAATAGCGCCAAAGGAAGATGGAACTTTCGGAATCTGCACAGACTACGGGGCTCTCAATCGTCAAACGGACCTTATACCATTCCCCATGCCAAAGATAGACGCGATTATAGATGAGATAGGTGGATGCCAACATTTTTCTCGTATTGACTTATGTAAAGGCTTCTGGCCGATTCCACTTGCCGAAGAAACAAAAATGTACACTGCTTTTATAACGCCTTTTGACCTGTACGAGTATAACAGGCTTTGTTGTGGCTCGAAGAACTCGCCGACATGGTTCCGGAAGATTATGGACGAAGTTCTCAAGCCTTTCCTAGGAGTATTTTGCAATGTGTACATAAAAGATATTATCGTGTTCTCAAAAACAGAGGCTCAGCATCAAGATCACTTGTCTCGGGTACTAACTGCCTTGAGCACGGTGCACCTGAACGTCAATTTTAAGAAAAGCGCCTTCTTTCAGAAAAAAGCTGTTTTCCTTGGAAGAGCCTTTGAGGGAAAAACCAAAGGCACTAAACAAGAGTCTGTCGAAAGGATCTCCCAACTGGTTAAACCATACGACGTACACTCATTGCGTGTGTTTTTGGGATTAGCAGGACATTTTAGGCCTTTCATAAAGGACTTTGCCATAAAAACAAGATGCCTCACACGCCTTACACAAAGGGTAGTTCCCTTTGAGCGGAACAATGAATGTGAGAAAATTTACCGCGATTTGGTGCACAGAATCTCTGCTGACCCTGTTCTACGAATACCTGACTTCAGTTTACCCTTTGAGCTGAACACCGACGCTTCACACTATGGGACAGGGGAAGTTTTGTATCAGAAGTGTCGAGATCCATCCGGCCGCGAAAAGCGACACATCGTCGGGTATTACAGCTACACCCTCAAGCCATCTGAAGTTAACTACACCACTACTGAAGAGGAGGCACTTGCAGTTCTTAAAGCAATTCAGTATTTCCGCACTTAACTCGAAGGCACGAAGTTCACTTTGTTCACGGATCACTAGGCTCTCACTCATCTATTCAATATGACTCAACCAAAAGGACGTACTGCAAGATGGGTGAACTACTTGCAGCAGTTTGACTTCACCATCTCCCACCGACCTGGACCTCTTTTAACTGATGCAGATGCTTTGTCGAGATTAATGATACAGCCCAGCAAAGAACAACTGGAAGAATTTAATGAAGTGAAATTGTGGGAAAGCACTGAACGTCTGACTTTTATTGAAGGTCGTTACCAAGTTCCGCCAACGCTGGTTCCTACGGTTCTTTATTTGTACCACGACAGCCCAGAGTCAGGAGGACACGACGGATTTTGGCGCACTTACAACAAACTAGTCAGGCGATTTAAGTGGCCCCGCATGAAGGAAGATGTCAATAAGTACGTTCGTTCCTGCCACATTTCTCAAGTGAATAAGGTGAAACATAAGTAGTCTACGGATGCCATGATACTTCCTTGCCACTCGAATATGCCTTTTGAAGTCATAGCACCTGGACTCTGCCCAACTAAATAAGAAACGAGAAGGATTCAGAAAAACGCAAGCGTTTTTTCTTGCCATAGATGAATGCACACGGATGGTCGCAGCACGCGCAGGAAGAGAAGACGCAAATAGTGTCATCGCTCTCCTCCAAAGAGGTATGTTTAGGACAACGAGGACGATCGTGTGTGACAACGGTCCAGCGTTCAGGAGTGAAAGACTAGCAGGATGGGCTCGACAACATAATATATCAATCAAGTTCTGCGCGCCATACCAACCCGCGGCGAACGGACTTGCAGAGCGTGCGATACGGGATGTCAAACTGTTCTTAAGGATGTACGATAATTTCCCCTGATGGATGGAAATGCTCATTAGAAGCGGTCGTTAAGCATCATAACCGCTCCTACACCAGTGGCTTGGGATGCTGTCGACAGTTCGCGTCATCAGGAGAAGTCGCTATTGTGCAGGCGGATCGCAAGTTGGGACTCCTAGAAAATGTCAAGATCATCGAGAAGCGGAAAGAAAAAGCGTTGGGAGGGAGGTACCATACACGAATGAAGAGAAATTTCGGCAAGAGACATAACTCGCAAATTCCTGGACATTCAGGTCACCGACCTCGTTCTGGTTAGGAAGGGTGTGAGATATGCCAACGCCAAATTCTACGGTCCCTATTCTGTAAGAAAGACCGTAGAATATTGAAGACGGTTTGGTACATCGGTGAGCGCGGATCAGTTGAATGTGCTTCAATCGGACATGTTTTCAAGTATTACCCCAGGAGGGGATAGCAAAAGAAACCTGGAAGGGTGAAGCGGTATTAGCCTTCCGCTAGGACGAAGAGGAGGCGCAACGTCCTAGGGGGAAAGAAGATGTTGAAGTGAACGTGGAGGATGGACGCCCGTTCCATAGCCGTGTATTCTATTGTGTCCTTATAAATAGGAACGCTACAAAACACTAATATCACAACGAGTGCTTGAACAAAAATAGATATCAAAATGAAAGAACTGGAACAGAAACGTCATACAAGTGCCTCTTATATATCAGATAAAGTCAAGTACACGAACCGCACCAGGTCGACCATTCCAATGTTCAGTGCCTCTAAGAAGAAAACTGAGTTTGACCATGTTAATGCGGGTAAAACATGCTTCAAGTTAAGAATGTATCTATCATTAGTAGAGACCGGAACTTCAGGCAAAATGCCTATTTTTTCCTGGAGTCCGTTTCGAGCCTATTTGACATATAAGCACGAACTAAGGGAAGGGAAACGTTTTAATCAAACATTTATTGTGCCTATAAGTGCCTATTTCGAGCTTCGTGCCTATATCAGCTTTTCAGCGCCTAAAAATGCCTTTTCGCGTTCGTCGAGTACACGTTTTAATTAAATGAGCTGTTCATACGGAGGAAAACAAGAGTACTTAGTGTGGCGATATTAACTTCAACAGTCGCATAGCGCGCTTAGTTATGTTTCTTTTTTTCCGTTCACGTTTTTAGCTCCTGTCAAGGCGCGATTACAGTGCGGCTTAGGGTAGACGCGCGCATGCGCTTCGTCACGTCGGCGAATACAGACCATAGTTCGACGCACTGCCACAGCCAACGCATAACTGGACTCGGCCGATGTGCTCCGACGCACGTGACGCTCGCCAACGCACCGATAACGTCGGACTATCAACGCGCCTTTACGTGAGCGGGGCTAGAGTGTATCCAAGCGAGATAAAGCGAGGCTAACCTAGCGCTAGTGGGCCCCCCTAAAAGATCTCCGTCGCTTGGTTCGAGAAGCACGGCGGTTGCGTGAGCGAGGCTAGAGTGTACTCTAGCGAGGGGAAGCGAGGCTAGGCTAGCGCTAGCGTTCCCTCCCTCTCCCCCTTAAATATCTCCGTCGCTTGGTTCGAGAGTAGTGCACCTCGGCGGTTGCGTGAGGGAGGCTAGAGCCTACTCTAGCAAGTCAAAGCTAAGCTACGCTTGCGCTGCAGCCTACAGCCTACGCGTCAGTTTCGGTTGCATTTGTGTTCTTCATAACGGCACCTGTCGGTAGTCTGCCGAGCAATGCCGAAGAAAAAGACGCCGAAAAGTGTCCTTTTCAGGCAATGGACCAGTGGATTGCAGTGCTACTCCGTCGATGGAGAAACGGTATTTCGCCATCCATGTGGAAAGCAGGTGAGAAGACATTGCAAAGGTCGCGTTTGACATCCCCTCTGACACACGCATTGGCATAAAGCTCCCAACATTGCTTACGCAACTGCCAATTCGAATAACCCCTGAACCTGCGCAAATAAGATGCATTTTTTGGTGGCATTAACAGCTTTGCAGCGGACGAGAGCATCACCGTGAGAAGAGCCCAGACTGTTCTACACCACGATACACTTGAATCTGACTTGGCCTATTTGTGTGCTCATTTTACTTTCCTTGCAGAAAGCACAAAGAAACTTGAAAGTTCGGGCGCCGCTCTGACTCAGAGTGTTGAGCTAATGTTGGACGTGCAGGAAAGGTTCGCCACCGTCCCCAATGGGCCTGTTGCTGACAGGGTCACCGCGAAGCTTAAAGCTGTCTTGGACAAGAATCCCGGATTTTATGTGCTAAAACAAGTGTCTAATGTTCTGAGCGGTACCGATTCGAAGATTCCAGGTGAAATTAGAGCATCGAAAGTGCCGGACTACAAGTACGCTCCACTAACTTCAGTGGACGTCGAGCGTTCTTTTTCCGCATACAAACAAATACTGACTGAAAGAAGGCACAACTTCAAGCCCGAAAACCTTGAGATGGTGCTGGTTTGCCACTGTTTTCATAGCCTTTCTCACAGTGTCCAGTCACCGTAGCTCTTACCTAAATCTGTTCAAATGGTTATTCTTCACCTAATTCTTTTCATGAAAAAAATAAAATTAACTTTCCCAAAGCACAGGATTTGCCTGCTGCGTTTGTTAGAAGGAAGATTTGTCCTGAAACACGCTGCTGAAGTAATTATGAATTGTGCCTATATATGCCTAAACGATAATTTTTAACGCCTATATATGCCTAAATGACAGCATTTAGGGGCCTATTATAGGCGCCTAAAACTTTGTTTTTTCGTGCCTGAACTTCCGGTCTCTAATCATTAGATAAGCGGCATGAGGAGCGAACAATTGAATGAAAAGGCTTCAAGGAGCTCATATCACATCCGTTCCGCAATGAACGTAACCTTCAATGATGTCATTGCAGCAGAGGGTGACAAAACATGATCATAGCGATGCAAAATGAAACGAACAGCCTTCCTTTGGACAGACTCAATTTTATTTACCTCACTCACTTTATATGGGAAGGTACATCCCTGGGTGTTACTCCAGCAGGGCGCTACTGATTTTCACACAGTCTTATAACACACATTCATGTAGCTCCATTTTTCATATATGTAGCTGGGATTTTTGGCGACTACATATTTGCCAGTATCTGGTTATTCCACCTTTGACGTGTACTTGGGGCAAAACTATTGGCAGATGCATGCACGAGGCGCGCCGCACCCTTACAGCGAGTTCCCTAGGAGGAAATGGCCTTGTCTTACGTGGCACACATCTATGAAGCATGAACTGCCTCTAGCAACGGCTTCCATGAACGGCTTCTGCAGCGTCACAGTCATTTTGAATGTCACCGTACCAACTGCCGCCGGCGAATTGTTACGTAAGTCCCGAGTCCCGTGTGTTAACCTCGTGCTCCGGTTCAGTCTATCGGCTTTTCGGAGACAGTGAATTCCAACTACAAATGCTCAGTGTTTTGACAGTTGTCTGAGCAGTGATGTATACGGAGTAATAGTACCTATTCCTCCGGTGAGGTTATGTCAAAAGTAAGTCGTTCCCATTGTCCCCATAATAATCTTTTTTTTTTATGGCCCACGATGCTATATATCAACGGGCGCTGGTTTCAACATCGTGCCATGGTGGGTGACACGTCTAGAAGAGTAGCTTAAAGGATTAGCGTGCAAATTTGTTTCCGACTGAGAAGAACAACTTAGAATGGTCTCCAGATGTTCTTGTTTTGTGGGGTTTTACGTCCCAAAACCAGTTCTATTTATGAGAGACGCCGTAGTGGAGGGCTCCGGAAATTTCGACCACCTGGGGTTCTTTAATGTGCACTGACATCGCACAGCACACGGGCCTCAACATTTCGCCTCCATCGAAATGTAGCCGCCGCGGCCGCGATTCCATCCCGCGACCCTCGGATCAGCAGCCGAGTACCTTAGCCACTAGACCACCGTGGCGGGACATGGTCTCGAGATAAAGTGTGTCATTTTTGTTAGTGCCTTTCCTGTGTGACTTTCTGCTATTTGTTAGACCTCTTAGCTCCGAACTTCAAAGCCGACAAGCGACAAAGACGTGTTAGAGCAGTGAGTCCAATCGTCAAATTGCTATAATATTTTGTAAAAGGAATATGAGCAGGGCCATTAAATGAACATGTCAACCGAGGGGCAAAAAATGGCTGCATGTCGATATTTTCTTAAAAAATATATTAAGAGGAGAAAAATATTTGTTAATTACCACTGTTTCCTGATGGGCAGCATTCTTGTATCGGACGGAATTGGACAAGTATCCTCAGGTATTTCAATTTTTGTGCTTCCAGAATATACTAAGCAAAACTTTAGAAATCATGCGACGAAATTTCCACAGTAAGTCTACAGTTTCGATAAGCTAGGTAGCGCATGGACGTCTTTTTTTTCTTAGGCATATGACTGCCTTAACGTGCGTATTCTTCTCACGTTAACAAGTATATAAATGTTCTGGTGGTATTTGGTGCAGGAAAGAAAATCATGACATCGTAAAGCTTCTCCGAGGAAAGGAAGACATGAGAAGAATATTTTGATGACTGTACTCAAGCGTTGTCTGTTCTGTTTCACCCGCTTCAAGGAAGATCCCGCCTCAGAATCTACACATAAAAAGTCTCGCGAGCGGCACAGCTGATGTTGAGGAAAATTTGACCATAGGAATTTTTTTATTTCTGGTCAATCCCATTCACGAGCGAAAACATTGGACTAACGGACGAACTAGTGCGCCAAGTTTCAGTTCAACCCAGAATTTGCACGTTGGAATCCACCGGGAAAATTGTTTGAAGAGGTTTTCCGTGGTCGACCAGAATTAGTGCTTTGAGTATTGGGATGTTTTCTTACAAAAAGAAACACGTAATTGCTTTACAGGAAGCACCACAGTATCACAGCTCGCCTTTAAAGACAACTGGGCTGGCTTCTCCAATATTGTACGGGGCCAAAAAACTTCCGTGCACATGGTGTCTCGAGAGTTTCAGTTTATGACCTCATTTTCTTGACGTAGAGAATCGACTCTAATTTTTGCTTCCGTATTGAAAATTATGGTATTGCCTAGGCACGCTCCTTAATGAAAGCAGACCTCCAGTTATTCTTCAGCTTTTAGTTTCTCAGCTTAATAACTGATTGGCTGGAGAGCTTTCGTATTCTGAGTCTAACCTTTGGTGGCAAATCAAGAAATGCACGCCATCTTGCTTCCCTATCGTTTTTCAAGGCATATATTACGACGTGCAGTCGCACTCCTCGGTTACTTTCCAAATTGCGTGTTCAATGCAGTGCCGTGCTATTTTATAGTTGCTTGAATGTTACCGTACTCATAGTCTGTCGCATTAGTCAAGCTCTATTCAAATAGAAGAGAAGCTCAAGGGGAGCTGGAGGCTTCAATTCCCAAAGAGATCGCTAAAAAGACGAGGGACAGCGAACGTCGCTAGACGCTAGGGACGCTCTTTGTTATTCACCGTTTTTAGTGATCACTTCATCAGTTCCAACTCCACGATAGGCGCTCTAAGCAAAATTGCAATACATCAGCTAATTCAATCATCTAAAAACGGAATGCATGCCATGTTGTGGAATGTTTCTATCCACTCAGTGCTGGCGGCAATGAGCTAGGAAGCTTATAGTTTAGAGAATTGCATTATTCGTACACAGTGTCATTCTTGGCTTTTTAGGTGCGGAGCGCCTTAGGCGCTGGGCTTTTCGGCGTGTCTTGCTGCTATTGTCACGGTGGGCCCAACCTGGAGGCAGTACAGACAGACAGTGCATTTGAGCAATGTGTGCGGTGATCGTGGACGCCGTGCACCGATACAGTGTACGTGTATGGCTGGCGTGTCAGAACCGATTCTAACGAGTTTCTGCTAATGCGCCCGGGCTGTGGGCGTCTAACGTCGTCGTCGTGGTAACGTAAAGCAAGCTGAGTAGCAGTGCTCGACGTTTCTTGTGGGAAACAGCGGCGCATCACCGCATCATTCGCAGCTTCCCAGGTTTCACGGTAGTGGAGCTGTTTCATGTGAATATGTGTGATAGGTAGCTATAAATATCTCACTCCTGTTGCTCCACCCACCGGGACGCTGAGCCGTTCTCCCGACATGGACTGCCGAAAATAGCGCACCTTTTTCCCCTTTCGTTTTGTTGCGCTTTATTTTTTACGTCTTACATTATTTTCCGGGTGTGGTGAATACTACGTAAGACAAGAGTAGAAATCGATAACAGTGTCAATGAAAATATTCTTCATCAATATATTTATTACGTATTCACGTTCATGAAATGTGCGTTATTTGCGATATGAGTCTAAGCAAATCTATCTGAGAGTTCGTACTGAAAACACTGAAGAATTACTTATTTGAGAAGGACACGGCCACAAACCATTTCGCAATATTTCCGATGTTATCGAACTTCAAATCTCATCCGCTCAAATAGCGCATCGCGCTGCAGCTGTACGAGAGGAACATGTTCTGTGCCTGAGGTCTTGGCAAATTCTTGCTTTGTACCGTTTTGCACAATCGAACTTTTGCTTCTTTCTTTCTTTCTTTCTTTCTTTCTTTCTTTCTTTCTTTCTTTCTTTATTTCTTTCTTTCTTTCTTTCCTTCTTTCTTTCTTTCTTTCTTTTTGTGTATGGGGCCGAACGAGCCGTTGCAGGTCTCGGGGCAGAGAACAAAACGACGTTCCTGCCGTTGTGCTTGCGACACCTTTAGCGGAGAATTGCGACAAGTGGGAGTCGGTAACGCTGTGACTAATGACAGCACCGCTGAGGGAAAAACGGGGTCTCAACCGAGTGCGCGACAGTGCGGGATGTCCTCACTCCTCTTTCCAGTCGTTTCGCGCTCGGCTTGGTGGGAATGAAGTGATCCGAGCCAGCACGCAAGAGTTCAGTCGCGAGCAGCCTCAGGGCGCACTGCCGGGAGCAGCAGCGTTGCTCAGTTTTCAGATCGATATAGGTGTCGCTGCATGACGAAGGCGCCGGCGGTGAACAGTTGGGGCCTGCGACGGACCGCGGGATTCCCCTCTGTGGCCTGATCCCTGGCGCCTAAGCTGACTTAGCAGTGCGATGCAATAAGGCGTTCGGCGTTAACACTGAAAATTGAGCAACCTGGTATATGTTGACCTTAGGGTTGGTGCATCGCTCACGGAATGAAAATGAAAGTGAACAGCGCAATACATTGTTGTTTTACGTTGTTTTTTGGCTCACATGTGCAAGACAAGAAGAAAGCAGTCGTAGCGTCCTAACTCATAACAACTCATCTTTGTGGATATGTGTTGCTTCCCAAGATTTGTATAATGGAATACAATAGCAGTGCGTAACCCCGTAACTTATACAAATTTTAAAAGGAACGACGGGCTTTTTTGTGCATTTAAATCTCTTTCACAGTTACAAGGCGTAACCTCATAAACTTATGCTGCAAAACCACTTGGCCTGCACGAAATACCATTTTGCATTTTCCAGTAATTGCTGTTAACTATGCTGAACAAACTGCGCTATTTATTTTCGCGTTGATGCATGATTTAGCAACATTCATGACGACAGACGCAGTCTCTTGATACCAAGTCAAAACGGAATTTAAAATACACTTTAATTTTAACAGTGCTGCAGGGAATTAGCCTGGTAGCTTAATACTGAGAATTGCGTTTATTTATATACAGTGCCGTTCTGGTTGTTTCGCTGTCATTCTGCTGTATCTGTTCTTACCTCCTCTGTAAACCTGCAGGTTTGGTTGCTATTCCGTGAGTTTTGATTATAGATATATAGCATTACGGATGAAAATAATGACAATAAGCTACAAATGACGGCAATACCTCGTGATATAGCCGTGAATAATCCAATCTTTGCGAACATCCACCGGGACGAGTTCTATTAAGGTAAAAGGACAGAAAGCTGAGCGAGTTGCTAAGGCTCCATAGTGAAGAGAGAGACTATTAAATTGGAAAAGAAGAGAAAAGCACAGGTAGTAACTGTCTCTCGTCGAGGAGGACACCTCAACCGTCCTGTGCGGGGAATGGGGTAGGGGGACTAAAGCAGAGAAAGAAAGACAAAGTGAACTGAGAAGAAGGAGACACGAACAGGCGTGCAAAACACGGACACAAGGGGAGAGAAGTGCCCACTTCTCTCTTCCCTTGCGTCCTTGTTTTTCACGCCTGTTCTTGTCGCTATTACGGGTAAGCTTTATAGGGCAACAGTTTCAGCCGGCGGACCGGTGTTCCTCAGTGTTCCTATGAAATATGACGCACCACCACGATTCAGAATCTTAGCGGAACAAGGGAAGGAAAACTGCAAGAACACCGATGCGGAAGTCTCTCCGGGTGAGACTCGCTAAGAGACCTATCTCCAGCATTTTTTTTCTTGAGAAAGGCAGGGTAGGGAAGAAAGGACTGAGCAAGGTGCTCAGGGAAGATCCGGAAATGGTGGCCCAGGGGAAAGAAAGCAGAAAAGGATGTTAGTGACGCAGACTGGTGGGCATGGCGCATCTTCATCGCTGGCGTCAAGAAGCTGAGTGGGAAGCGAACTGCAAGAGCCAGGGTTGCACAAAACAAAGTATGGAAAAACTACGCAGAAGAGGCTCCTACCAGTCACCGGTCCGGAAAACAACTGCGATCACTGTCGACAACAGGGAGTGTACTACGCAGCAAAACAAATAAATAACGCTTGCTTATCTGCTGTCACAAAGCCATATAAAATTAGGATATGTTGACGGAAACATAGGGTGCCAGCACAATCGTGGGGCGAGATCGGAGATCGCTTTTTGCGAACGCGGGCGCTTTTGTTCGCTTTTTACTGCATGCCATTCGCCGCAGTGGAGCTTATCTCGCAAGCAACGGGACGCGGCCACGTTTCTGCATTACCATGTTTTCTCTGCACGTGACGCTTTTTAAGATCACTAGAAAAAATTGTTCATTTTTATGAATTGGTCTTTGTCATTTGAAGTAGAAAAATATTCTCTTCGTAGTATATCGTTTAAAAGAAGATAACAAAACATGCTCGCCATTTTTGGGAATGTTACCCGCATGCCCATTGGTTGCTCTCCTCCTACCGTTTTCGCATATCTTATTGGTCACCCTGTCATAAAACACTACATACGCAAACAAAGGACAGTGACCAATCCAGGAAGCCTGCGCCGCACTCAGTCGCACCAAATCAGCAGTGCGCACAACGAAAGCCGCGCCTCCACTTTGTAACGTTGCAGAGAGCGAACACGCTGTGTTCCGAACAATGATCTCCTATCGCGCCGTTGGTTCTGGCGTGGTAGTAACCGGCTAAATAACCTAATCGAGGATGTTACAAAATTCCCGTTCCGTACAACATCCACCTTTAGTACCGCATGCAACTTGAGATGTCATAGCAAAACAGACGCTCAGAATACGATGCATACTGGCATATAATCAGACCTCTGAAGGAGCGCAAAAGGCTTCAAACTTCTCTTGGAAGATGCAATATGCAGTGACGCTATCTCGTAGAGGCGTAACACAGGTCATAACTTAATAACTTATGACCACAGGTATATTAACAGGGATATTAGTATAAGATAATAAGCATGAAGCGTAACTAACGGCTAATAATCCCGCTCTATTATAGAATGATTTGTAGGGACGTTTTCTTCTTTCTTCTTTTATTTTTGTCTATCTCAGTAATGTCCAGGCTATGTGTGCTTCAGCTCGTTGTGATTGAAAACGATGACAAATATTTCCGGCGCTTGCGGAAATGAAATTAAGCGAAGGCAATCTTAAGCGAGATAGCGAGGTTGCTCCATGAATGCCTGGGATAAGTTTAAATTTAGCACAACAGCGCGCAGCGTTGCGCCGGCCAGCACAAAGGCCACGCTTGAGGAAAATTCGCAGCGATGTCGCGGACGCGCCATTGCACAGCGCTACATGTACTTGGTGAAAAGTCCGGGAGGACTCGCGCTGGAAATAATCATTGAGAGAATACGCGTTTTGTGGAGGGTAGGCCGCCTTGTTTATGAAGTTCTAAAAGCACTAGCTTTTACGGTAGTCTGCAAGGGTCCCCTGCGAAATGTTTATTGCGCAGGCAGTGACCGTGTATTTACACACGTGCTTAAAAGGGCGCACGTTTTTGTACTTTCCAGTGCGGCACGAGCATTTGTGGTTGCGAGTGAGGTTCATTTTTGTGCAAGTAAGCATATATGCTGCAGAAAAGCAGTGTGAACATATTTCATTTCGGCACTACTCGTAAAAAGTGCATGGTATGAACTAATCATACTCGACACATAGCAGCGCTCACCACCATAGACTGGGTATGCTTGATATTTAGCTTAGCCTTGTGTACCCTGGGGTATTCTCAGAGTTGGCAACTGATAAGTAAATGTAGTGTCTTCAGAAACCGGCGCAATTTCGGTGAATGTATTCTGGCGTGATATTGTTCAGCAGCCTCTTATCGCTTTTAAGAGCGAAGCTGTTAAGGGTATCGGTCAACTTGTGTTCCGTCAGGATAAAAACTATCATTATCAGGAGATAACTACTCTCGAACTACTTATATTAAATGCAAGGCATTTGCACACACGCCTTTTTTTCGGGCTAATTGCCCCCAGTCAACAACTAGTAAAAGGCAGAGTTCCTTCGTATCGCAGCGTAGCCTTGAATAATAAGACAGGGGGTGGGAAAGGGAGAGGGTGAGGAGGAATGATAGGTGGAGGAAAAAGACAGAAGTATAGAGTAGGCATGCAGAGTATAGTATAACAAAGGGTGCGAGAGGGCCTGAGGGTATGGAATGAAGCAAAGAGGAGGGGATAGGGAAAGCCTTGTATAGTATAGTATAGTATAACAAGGGCAAGGGAAAGCAAGCTTAAATAATGAGGAAGGCAGAGGGTGAAGCATAGCGTAGGCATGTACAGTATACCCTACAGAGGGGTGGGAGAGAGAGATGAGTGTGAACAGGAGTGACGTGAGGATGAGGAAGGAAAGCCGGAGGGCATTGCAACCACACGTTCCCCAGGCCAATTTTAACCTATACACGCGACCCAAATCAGGTAACATGACGTGGCAGCTGCTCATGTGACGTGTTCCGCCAAAACATCGTAACAGCTAGTTACGCCCCAAATCACGTGACTTAGTTGACCTTGCAGAAGCACGAAGAAGCTAGGTCCGGCAGAAGCTTCGCTTTTAGTCGGGCCTTCCACCACTTGCAAGCGGCCTTCTTTTCTTTTGCATCTAACTCTTTAATATAGTGTTTACGTAGGACAACATCACGTCTGCAGGATTTGAGCGGGTAGAACGGAGAAAATCTTTTGCTGATATGAAGTTCAACAAAACACACATTGCCGCTTTCTAAATGCTCTCCTCCTTCAAGGAAGCTAGGAAACAAAGCAAGAAGGCAAGATCAAACCGAGAACTTTGTTGCACGCTGCACATTTGAACCATTCACTTCCAGCGTGATCTCCCTCAGGCAATTCTTTCTAAACAAAATAATAAAATTGCGTTTTCAAGCGATCCAGTCTGCTGAGAAAGAATCTATTTTGAAAACAAACACTGCTTTGTGTTTGTTCAGGGCACTCTTAAGAGGACAACGAAACTGGCCATTGATAGCGCATGGGAAATATTTTACCGCTTTGAAGTGCAGCAGATCTTTGCGAATAGCTTTGTCGATTCCCTTGTGTTTTAGATATATATAGCTTGCACGGCGGGCCATCGCACCCTGTTGTACGTCTGCTTCTGACTCCCCACCGCTCTTTTTTATTTCCTTCTTTCGTTTTTCTCGTAAACGAGATTTTATTGCTTTTCCATGAACGTCACCATCGGAATGCTCCTTCAGAGTCTCTTGTCGCGGTGTAATGAAAACCGGCAGGACATCGATCGCAATCTTCCAATCCTGGCCATTCACTTCTTCAAAGTCAATTTATCGCTGCAAATTTTGCCTTCTTGCCTTTGCATTTTGCCTTTCTCTTACCTTGTAGAAACAACACTTCAAACTCTGAAGCTCTGTTTTACTTCAGTGCGCATGTCACATACGGGAATGAAAGCATGGATGGTGGACGACCTGAAGTAGGATGATCCTGTGGTGAAAGAAAAGTTTCACGATAATTACATGTTCGATTTGCAAAAAGTATCACCTCGAAAAATATCGTAGCGGCTAGAAAATTAAGCAAGGAATACATCAATTCAATGGCTCAAGAACATTTCATCTGCGTAGCAGACTCACCAATTGTGGGCGTGAAAAACCATGTATGGGAACAAAACAACACATTGTTGGCGTACAAACGTGAATATACTAAATCTCCACGACGTGGGGCAATCGCTTAACGAACAGTGAAGTGTGCCATGAACTTCCCACATATGACTGCAATCTGGGAGATTGCGCATCTGCAAACCAGTTGAGTAGTCGTTATCTGCGATAATCGTGAGCATAGGCAGTGTTTTTCATTCACTACCTTCCACACTAGACTCGATGTTCAAAAAAAAAGATAAGATGCATCAATTTACTAACTCCGCAAGCATGTCGAACCACGTCCACTGTGGTCAATTTCAATGAAGGTGTACTGGGCATAGGACATAATATAATACAGTAGTGGACAGTGTGCTTCGTTCCGCAAAAAGAGAGATGAAGACACAGACAAGTTCGGACGTCATGCAAGCATGCTTGCTTCAGCAAACAACAACAGCTCGGACGTCATGACTGGGACATCAGCTTAGTTACCCGACAAATAAATGTTTACTTGCTTCGAGCCCTTTGTTCTCCCAAGATGGTGGCCTCGGACAATTCACACATGGCAAGTACTCGTCCTGCTGCTTCTCGTCGACACCGTGTAACCGAACTCCGAAGAATCCCAAGAAAATGCAACACGTTCCGTCGCCACAATCAAGCTTCCCGAGTTCTGGCCAGCAGATAGTGAGCTCTGGTTTGTCCACGTTTTAGCGCAGTTCCACCGTCACCGCATTGCAATGCAGACGTACAAGTACGACTATGTCATGAGTGCGAGCAGCCCGACCACCGTAGCTTTGATCCGCGACGTTTTGCCAACTCCACCACCCGATGACCCCTACGACACCTTGAAACGGGCGTTACTACGAGGCACGACCGAGTCCGAGTCGCGATGCATTCAACAGCTCCTGTATCGAAGGAACTTGGCGGCAGAAGGCCGACCGAGCTGCTTCGCCACAAGACCCAGCTATTCGGAGCCAATCCGTCTTCAACGGACTCGGAAATCCTGCGCCAGCTATTCCTCCAGTGTCTACCGAATCAGGTACGTATGATTTTATGAGCCTTACCAGCGGCAACGCCAATTGAGGAATTAGCAACAACGGCAGAACAGATCGTGGACACTTTCCATCCTTTCGTAGCTGCCATCGACCGTTATAATGTGCCAGTCTCGAATCAGTCGCAGTTACAGCAGCGCTTTGCGAACTCAGCACCTCAAACGCACAGCTTCCTTCGCAAGTTGGCCAACTAGCTACTGAGCTAACTGCCTTGCACTTCTCCGCGGGTAGAGACCAGTCACGTCATCGCACGCCCAGCCAAAGGAATTCCCGCTATTCAAATGCATCTATTTGTCGGCACCACGCCATATACGGCACTCGTGCACGGCAGTGCCGTCCATCGTGCAACTTTTCGGGAAACTGCGGTCGGGCCAGTCCCTGATCACGGCAAGTGCTACCGGCCCTAAGTCAAGGCGTCTTTTCTATGTCACTGACTGCATAACGAAAGTTCGCTGCCTTCTAGACAGTGGCGCAGAAATTTGTGTGCTTCTACCTACCTTTGACGACCGAAAACGACATCGCCACGACACGTGCTTTGTCACTGCGGTCAACGGTTCTAATAATAGAGCGCATGGCCAGAAATCAGTGACTCTACATCTCGGACTGCAGTGTCCCTTGCGATGGCTATTCACCGTTGCTGACGTCCGCGGGCGCATAATCGGTGCCGATTTTTTGTGGAAGTTCAATTTGGTTGTCGACCTACTCCAATGCAGCCTCTGGACTCTGTATCGGACGCGCGTACTGATAAGATCAGCGCGGATGCGCATCAGTGATGCGCAGTATGTTCTGCGCACGCAGTCGTGCCTTTATAAGCTGTGGCTCAATAAACGTTGGGTGAATTCTTGCACTGACCATTATGCTGTCAGCGTCGTCCCTATGTCCGCTGCGCTAGTCGTACATGGTGTCAGAAGTGGCCCTTCGACGCCGCAGGAAGTCGTTCCCGCGTCTGGTGCATCATGGATCGCCTGAAGACTCCGGAGCCATTGCGGCTGACGGGTAACGTTACGGAAAACTGGAAGCGATTTAAGCAGAAGTTTGAGTTATTTCTGCAGGCGACGGCGGCAGCGGACCAGCCGAAAACGGAAGCAGCAAAGGCAGCGCTACTGCTGAGCATTGCTGGTGACGACGCGTTGGACGTCTTCAACAACTTCCAGTTCGGGCCGAACGAAGACAAGGACGACTACAGCACCGTGGTGAGAAAATTTGATGCCTATTGCGCCGAGGTTAGCAATGAAGTGCACGAGAGATATGTGTTCCGTACAAGAAAGCAAGCTGAAGGGGAACCTTTCGAAAAATTCATTCGTGACTTGAAAAAGCAAGCAGCACAATGTAACTTTGGCACGTTGCAAGAATCGATGATAAGGGACCAAATCGTTTTTGGCACGCACAATGCTAGGCTACGCGAGAAAATGCTGCGGGACAACCAGTTGACGTTACAAAAAGCTGAGGAAATGTGCAGGGCAGCGGAGACGGTAGCACAGCGAAACGAAGTATGGCGTAAAAGCGAAGACAGTGTCGATGCGGTCTCAAGGCGCCCGTCCCCCTCAACAGAAGGGAAACAAGCGAAAGAACGTCGTTGTCGCAGGTGCAACCGCTGTCACAAACCTAAACAATGCCCAGCCTTTGGAAAGAAATGTCGGTTGTGTCACAAGCCTAACCACTTTGCAAGTTGCTGTGCGTCAGCTGTCGTAAGCGAAGTTAGTGAACGGCATGACGAGGACTTTGACATCCTCGAGATCGCAACAGCAAGACGCGAGAGGGACTGGATGGTTAAGGCTCAAGTTAACAACTGCGAGATAAGGTTTAAAGTTGACACCGGATCGCAAGCAAGCTTGTTGCCCATGTCAATTTACCGAAAACTGCGGAGAGCAGAAGAGTTGAAACCGACGAACTCTGTCTTGCGGGCATATAACGGCGGTACCATATCGTGCTTTGGAACGTGCACGCAGGAAGTGAGGCTTGGGAATACTACGGCCATGGTCACGTTTTTCGTTGTGAAGAATGGTCGGCAGGCTATACTCGGACTTGAGGCAAGTGAAGCGCTGGGGCTAGTCAAGCGTAGTGTATGCGTCGTAAACAAGGCTGCAAACGACGAACTGCTGATAAGATTCAGACATGTCTTCGAAGGTCTCGGTTGTTTGAAGCAGGCGTACAGCATGGTACTGAAACCTGGGGCAGTGCCAGTCGTGCAACCAGCTCGTAGAGTTCCGGTGGCGCTCGAAGAGCCTCTAAAGAAGGAACTGGAACGGATGGTACGTGCCGGCATAATTGTTAAGGTGGATGAACCAACCGACTGGGTCAGCCCTTTAGTCCTCGCTAAGAAGAAAGACGGTTCGCTAAGGGTGTGCATGGACCCCCGAGCTGTCAATAAGTACATAAAGCGGCAGCATTTCCCGCTTCCTAGACGCGAGGATTTGGAAGCACGTTTAACCAATGCGTGTTACTTCAGCTGCCTTGACGCGAACTCGGGCTATCATCAGATACCGCTTGACGAGCGAACGTCGAAGATCTGCACTTTTTCTTCGCCGTTCGGAAGATACCGCTTCCTCCGTTTGCCTTTCGGCATTTCTTCCGCACCGGAAGTCTTCCAGCAAAGCATGAGTCAAGTATTTGACGGCCTACCGGGTGTACTAGTGTACATTGACGACATCTTAGTATGGGGTTCAAGCAAGCATGAACACGATGAGCGGTTAATAGCAGTTCTGAAAGCTGCCGAGAAAGCAGGCTTGACTTTCAACGCGCACAAATGCAGGTTTGGCGTGAAAGAAGTGAAGTTTCTCGGTGATGTCATCGGTCCAACAGGCATATCGCCTGACCCAAAGCTGATCAAAAGCTTGGCGAAAATGCCGACACCAACGTCTAAGAACGACGTCCAGCGCATGTTGGGGGTGCTCAACTACTTCGGCAAATTTGTGCCGCGACTGTCCGAGAGAACTACGCTCTTACGCGAGCTTATCAAGTCTCGTTCCGAGTTCCAGTGGACAGCGAACCATGCGCAAGAATGGAAAATCTTAACGCAAGTTTTGACCACTACCCCCCTGCTTGCAATCTTTGATCCCGAGAGAGAAACCAAGATAAGCTGCGACGCGTCGAGGGACGGTGTCGGCGCAGCGTTATTGCAAAGCTATGATGGCGATTGGCGGCCTGTAGCATATGCATCTCGGGTTCTAACCAATTCAGAAAAGAACTACGCGCAAATTGAAAAAGAAGCCCTGGGGATATGTTTTGGCTGTGAAAGGTTTCATGAGTTCGTGTACGGAAGAAAAGTGCGTATCGAAACGGACCACAAGCCCCTTGTAGCAATCGCACGGAAAGAAATCGCAGACATGCCGCCTCGCGTGCAAAGATTCTTTTTGCGATTACTGCGGTATGACTTTGTGTTGCAGTACACTCCCGGAAAGCAGCTGGTTCTCGCCGACATGTTGTCACGGTCGACATCGGATCCGGGTGGGCACAAAGTTGGCCCTGAGAACGACGTCGAGGTTCATGCCGTGCAGTCCTTGGGATACATGGTAACGCCGGAAACACAGCGGCTGCTACAGCTAGAAACATCTCGAGACTGCTATCTGCAGACGGTCATGAAAAGCTTGGCAAGCGGGCAACCCGTAACAGGTGAACTCAAGCCATTTTCGACAGAACTGTCTTTCGTTAATGGAGTATTGCTGAAGGGTCCTAAAGTTGTAATACCGAGGAGTATGCGACAGAGCATGCTGAAGAGAGTTCATGCTGGCCACCTTGGGCTGCAGAAGTGTAAAGAGAGGGCTCGAGCACTTATATTTTGGCCAGGTTTGAACGCAGACATCGCGGCGCTAGTATCAAGCTGCGCAACGTGCAGAAAATACGCGTACCGGCAGCCGCAGGAACCGCTACTAATGCGAGAAGTACCCAAATGTGCCTGGTATAGGGTAGGAGTTGATATATTTTCTTATGCTGGAACGTCGTACGTGGTTGCCTACGACGCGTTTTCAAATTTTCCCGAGGTCGAAAAGCTGGAAGACACAACCGCAGCAACCACAATCGCAGCTCTTAGCGCCATGTTCGCCAGGTACGGGGTACCAGTAGAAGTCTGTACGGATAATGGACCCCAGTTTTCGAGCCATGAATTTGCCAGCTTCGCCAAAAGATACGACTTTAACCATGTCACCTCGAGCCCATGTTATCCGCAGTCGAACGGCTTGGCGGAAAAGGGTGTGCAGATTGTAAAGCGAATCTTAAAGAAGTCCCTAGAGGCGGGGGATGACTTCTGGCTGGGCCTACTAGCCTATCGATCAGCACCTCTAGAAGACGGGCATTCTCCGGGTGAACTTCTGCAAAGAAGGCGACTTCGTTCTAACCTTCCTGACTTTCGCAGGGTGTCCCGGACGAATGTGACCAAGCACCACCAAAACAAAGCTGGAAGGCCTTTAGGTGCACTACACAGGAGCTCAACGGTCCGGCTTCAGGATGCTGCGGGCTGGTCACAAAAAGCGAAGGTGGTCGCTGAAGCTGCTCCGCGATCATACCTGGTAAAAACAAGAGATCGTCGCATGCTGCGGCGAAACCGCCGACATCTACTCCGGACAAAGGAACGGTGTAGCAGTGACAGTGATGACGACGAGTGTCTTACCAGTATCAACTCGCGTTCACCGTGTCCTACCGCACCATCAGAACCACCCGCGCAACCAGCGGAAGTGACATCTCCAGAAACACCCGAGAGCTCAACACTACCAGCAAGCAACGGCGATTCTTCGCTGGCCATGCCATCGCCGCCAGCTCCGAGAAGGTCGACGCGTACCAGCCGGCCCCCTCAGAGACTGCGCTATGACGAACACTTTAATCAGGTGCCATAAGCTGTGGTGAATGTTAAGTGTTTATTTTGTTTGTTCCACGAGAGAGGATGTATCGGACGCGCGTACTGATAAGATCAGCGCGGATGCGCATCAGTGATGCGCAGTATGTTCTGCGCACGCAGTCGTGCCTTTATAAGCTGTGGCTCAATAAACGTTGGCGGAATTCTTGCACTGACCATCATGCTGTCAGCGTCGTCCCTATGTCCGCTGCGCTAGTCGTACAGACTCCACGACCAACCTGTCGGTACAAGGCACCACCACGAATGCACCGCCCTTGCGTCTCCTCGCATCTCCTTGCGTCTCACACACCCAGGTATCGGCCGCTTGGTCCACCATCCTACAAGAAATTTCCAGAGCTATTTCAACCCCCATCACGAGACCGCCCAATCCTGCACAAGTTCACGCACCACGTTGTCGCGAAAGGACCACCAGTATATGCCCGACCCGCCGTTTAGCACCTGACCGCCTGAAAATTGCAAAACAGGAATTCGATCACATGTTCGAATTGTGTTACGAAGCATTCCTGCTCGGCGAAAGGGCGCCATACTTCACGTGGCAGTGTGCGCAGATAAGTGACGAAGACGACGACTGGGCGACCGCTCGTGCTATTTCTGGCTTTGGCTGCTGTTCGTCCATCTTGGCTGGATTGCAGAGAGGCCGCAGGAACGTCTGGTCTTGGCCGTATGAAAGAGGAAAACGGCGATCGATGGGTCGGGAAGGAGCGGCTGCACACACTGAGTCCAGGCCAACATTCGAAAGTTCTTGGCGGACGATGGCATGGACCAGCGGTATCATCTGCGTGCTCGAATCGCAGGCACGGGAGCACACGGGAGCAGGCGACATAGCTTCGAGTTCACGTCGGACAATCTTGGTCACGTGTTCGGCGGTTAATGGAGCCGCTTGTGGTGCAGGTGGGTCCTCGCACGACCATGTTGCTGCCGTGTTTGGAAGACGAGCGAAAGTATTGGCAACACGTCGACTTTTAGCGGCCTCGAAACGCTTACACTCCTGGATGATGGCATCAACAGTGTCACAGTCTTTGCATATTAGCAGATTGAAGCATCATCTGCTATGCCTTTTAAAAGATGGCCCACTTTCTCGGACTCCGCCATGTCATCGTCCGCTCTGCGGCACAGGGCCAGCACGTCCTGTATATAAGACAGGTACGACTCCGTCGACGTTTGCGCGCGGGATGCCAGTTCCTTCTTGGCCGCTGTCTTTCTACTAGCCGACTTGCCGAATAGGGCACGCATCATTTCCTTGCATGTGTCCCAGCTGCTGATTTCGTCTTCGTGGTTCTCAAACCACACCTTTGCAGTGCCTCGCAAGTAGAACAAAATGTTTGCCAACATAATCGTCTCATCCCAGCGATTACTCTTACTTGCGCGTTCGTACAACGGCAACCAGTCTTCGATGTCCGCACTGTCGGTCCCACAGAACGTGCCCGGGTCTTTCGGGTACGTAAGGACAACCGTTGATGTAGCCGGCGCAGTGGGAGCCTCGTTCGTTCTTCTGCTAGACCCTGGGCGTCCGCTTTACACATGGTTCCAAAGAAGACAGGTAATTGGAGGCCATGCAGAGATTACCACGTGTTAAACGAAGTGACAATTCGCGACGTGTATCCTGTTCCTCACATACACAAATTCACCGTTTAGCGTCACGGTTGCTGCATATTGAGCAAAGTGGATCTAGTTATAGCTTACCATCAGAGGCCTGTGGAGCCTTCCGACATTCCTAAAACCGCAGTCATTACACGATTCGGCATGTTTGAGTACGTCCGCATGCCCTTCGGTCTCCGAAATGCTGAGGTTTTCAGAGGTTCGTTGACCAAGTGTTACGTGGGCTGACTTGTTTCATGTATTTAGACGACATCCTCGTTTTCAGCCGATCTACTGCAGAATATGAATCGGACCTAAGTAAGGTCTTCGAACGTCTCCGCCAATGCGACCTCGTTATCAACGTCTCGAAGGGCGAGTTTAGCGTCGACTCCTTCGATTTCCTCGGGCATCGAGTTCATCACCGCGGCATCCTGCCCGTCTCACTCCGCGTTCAAGTCATTAAAGATTACCCACAACCGTCGACCACAAGACATTGCGAGAATTCCTGGGCCTCATCATTACTACAGCCGCTTCATTCCTCGTTGTGCTGCAATTTTGGAGATACTGCATAGCCTGCTTTCTGGAAAACCCCAAGCAAACACGTCTATATGGACGAATGCTGCCGAAATTACTTTTTCCACTGTCAGAATGCTCTCGCTTCCGCCACTCTTCTTGCGCACACGAAAACAGGTGCGGCAATTTCCGTTATAGTGGACGCGTCCGACATAGCTTTTGGCGCTTTTCTTCAAGAGTTCGTTGAGGATGCTTGGCGGCACATATCTTTCTTGTCGAAGAAGCTGACAGTCCAAGATGCTCGCTGCGACACTTTAGGACGCGAACTCCTGGCAATCTACCTCGCAGGCCGCCACTTCCACAACCTCGAAGGTCGTCCGTTCTTTATTCTCACAGACCACAAGCCACTGATTTATGCTATTACTTCCAACAGCTCCTCACACATGCCCCGCGAAATTCTTGAGTTGATGGTAGCGCACGCAGGACACGGACACCAGGGAGACACACTTGACACACCACAGCGCTGTGGTGTGTCAAGTGTGTCTCCCTGGTGTCCGTGTCCTGCGTGCGCTACCATCAAACTCAAGATGCTCTACCAACAAGCCCACATTGCCACCTTCCGCGAAATTCGCCAGCTCGCCTATGTTGCCGAGTTCACTACCGACATTCGGCATATCAGTGGTACCAACAATCCTGTTGCTGACGCCATGTCACGGATTCACATCAACGCAGCCCAAGTAGCTCGTTCCGGCATCAACTTCATGCGCCTAGCTACTGCTCAGCGCACAGACTCCGAACTTCCGACCCTCCGAACTGCGAACTCCCTGCGCTTCGAAAAGGTCTTAATATCTGGCTGCGACTATACTGTCATTCCCCGACGTGTCTACAGGTCGGCCTCGACCGTATGTCCCACAGCAATTCCGACGACAAGTTTTCGACGTTCTGCACTCCTTATCACACCTACGAGTACTAGCTACACAACGTCTCGTGACCTCCCGCTACCTATGGACCCGTATGAATGCTGATGTCCGTTGCTAGGCGCGATCGTGTATGCAGTGCTAGCGTGCCAAGATCAGCAGGGACACCATGAGCGCGCCGGGTCATTATCCTCCACCAGAAGTTCGTTTTGGCCATGTTCAAGTCGACATTGTGGGTCCGCTAGCACCTTCCGCGAACCAACGCTATATACTCACTTCTATCGACCGATTCACCCGCTGGCCGGAAAACGCTGCTAAGAAACATCGCTGCAGAATCTGTTGCACAGGCTCTTGTGCACACCTGGATTGCCCTTTATGACGTGCCACACACCATAACGACAGGCTGAGGGACACAATTCGAATCGTCCCTCTTTCGGGCTCTCTCCCGCCTTCTAGGCATCACACACGTACGAACTACAGCTTACCGCCCCAGTTCGAACGGCACGGTGGAACGCTTCCACCGTCAACTGAAGACATCACTGCGTGCGCAAGACTCAACAATTCCATGGACAGATGACCTGCTTCTGGTTTTACTGGGTCTTCGCCCTGCGGTGAAACAAGAGACACAGCGCTGGTTTTAGGCACGACACTTCGCTTACCCGGCCATTTCTTTGCCTCGGAGCCGACATCAGCTGAGCTACGCTCTTATGCCGACCGCCTGCGAAGTACTATGGCTACTGTTTGTATGGGCCCATTATTACTTCATACCAGCCATGTCTTCATCCGTCATGATACTACTCATGCTCGATTACAAGCACATTACTACAGTCCTTTTAAAGTCCTTAAGCGCGACCTTAAGTACCTCCCTCTCCTTGTTAACGGACGCGAAGAGACGATCTCCATACAACGTTTGAATCCAGCTCACGTGGGCGCTGCCAACGCCATCTCAAGCAGATAAACCGCTCGACTGCGATGCGTTCATCGCTAGGCGGGGGGGTGGGGAGACTTGTAGTGGGCATCTGACATGAGATAGCACTGCAGTGTTCTGTGTGCTTTGGTCCGCAAAAAGAGAGACGAGGAGACAGAGAAGCTAGGACGTCACGACTGTGACATCAGCTTAGTTACCCGACAAATGAATGTTTATATTGGCACATACCTTCATGCATGAACCGCCGACGCTGGCACATACGCGTTTTGTGTGGAAGAAGAGGAGAACGTTGTTCGTTGAACTCCGGAAAAGGCGTGAAATACGATTGGTGTGGGTGCCAGGCCATCGTGGCATATTTATAAACGAGATGGCTCCTTTCTTCAAGATTCTTTAAAAATGAAGTTACCTATTGAAGAATATGGGCATCTTTCTTTTGTTTGGAATAATAAGTGGTGTCCCTCTCGTAAACTGGAAGTGGCAATAACAAAATTTCGCTGTCGTATCCCTTCATTAAATTTTTATTTACACAGGTCTGGTCTGGTGCCATCTCCGCTATGCTGCTATTGTCAAGAGCCTGAAAACATTGATCACTTTTTAATTACCTGTCAGCGTTATAGTAGTCAGAGGAAAAGACATTTCGAAATTTCATTCAGGAATTTAAAAATTCCCCTGAATTCTCAGAATATTCTTTCCTTTGGAGCGTCCTCACTAGGTTACAGCAACAGGAACGTCTGCTTAGCCATGTGCAATTTCCTTCGTGACACAAGAAGAATTCCTTGCTAATCATCTTTCCAACCAAAACTTCGTACCTCGAAATTGCCGCCACTAGTTTATTAAACCTCAAATTATTTATTATGGTTCATTTGTATTATAAATAGTCCATCACTCTAACATTTCATTTTTCCTTACATTACCGATTCCTTACTCTTCCTTTGTTTTAGCTCACTTTTTTTTTCCTTTTTTATATTAACCGCCGGCTTCATGGCCAATCCCCCATAGTGGGCAAGAGCCAAATAACAAGGAGAAAAGAAAGAAAGAAAGACGTGGACTTCAGGCTGCCTCTCATTTGGACCGTGACATAATTGGTGGAGGTGCGGGGTAAAGGAACAGCTTTTCGCCGGACTAGTACGGAATCCACCAACTACCGTAGCCGAGTTTGTGAGTGAGGCGACCACGATGGAGCGTACTCTTCAGCAACGGTCGTCGCAGTACCAACGTCCTGACGTCACGGCTGCGGCATGTTCTATCGGCTCTGATAGCGAGAGGCATGCCCTTGCGGAATTCATACGAAGTATTGTGCGTGAAGAACTCCGTCAACTGCAAGCGGTCGGACCACAACCACACGTGTCAGCCATTACCGACGTCATCCGGAACGAAATCCGAGAGGCGGTGCAGCCACTCACGCCACTGGCTCCGTCACCTGAGGTGCCCGTCCTAACATATGCGGCGGCAGTCCGTGCACCCGCGCCAATTGCTGCGGCTCCCATCGTGCCGACGTTAGAGCAGCAGCCTACGCACCGATTCCCGATCGCGCCTTCGCATCCGCCACCCGTCTCAACGTTCTCGCACGCACCGACGTATCTGCCGTCAAGCTCAAGCTCAAGCCAAAGTCCCAGTAAGGCAAGCGTATGGCGTACCTCAGATAACCGTCCGCTCTGCTACCACTGCGGCGAAGCTGGTCACGTGTACCGTGTATGCCCGTACCGTCAATTAGGTCTGCGTGGTTTCCACCCTGACGCGCGCTGTCCCCGATACGGTGGGCGCCCACAAGACATCGAAGCGTATCTAAGGAGTCAGGGAATGCCATGGACCGCTCAGCGCCGTCAGTCGCGATTACCATCCCCTCGCCGGTCTGGGTCGCCTAGCTTGACTTCGTCCTCAAACGCTGCCTCCAGGAGATCGTCGAGCCCTTACAGGGGAAACTAGGAGCGGCGACTTCCGGGGGTGAAGTCGCTGTCCAACGAACTTTAAAAGAACCTCCCTCGACCGCTGCCGACCCGCTGCCAACCGACGTCACCAAAACTGTTTCCGCCGACATTTCTGTGTTCGTTGACAATCACGCTGTCACTGCTCTCGTCGATACCGGGGCCGATTATTCCGTTATGAGCAGCACACTGGCGTCTAAGCTGAGAAAAGTCACGACAGCCTGGCACGGGCCCCACCTTCGAACAGCCGGTGGTCATCTGGTGCTGCCAGCTGGAATGTGCACGGCGCGAATTCGAATCCGAGACTTGACGTTTCCGGGGTCTTTTCTCGTCCTACCTGTGTGCTCCCGACCAGTAATTCTGGGAATGGACTTTCTTCGCGAATACGGCGCAGTCATCAACCTTCGTGAGTTGCTGGTATCATTTAGGACCCCGTTTTCCCTGGAATTGAGAGCACTCTAGTCTTGAACACAGCGCTTCGTGTTTCCGACGAATCAGTCATCATGACGCATCAGCATGATGCGTCATGATGAACCTGTCACGATGAACCATCGTCAGGAGATCTAGGCTTCACGCGCACGCTGGAAAGAATTCGCCGCTCCTACTATTGGCCCCCACTTGCAAAAATTGTCAAGCAATACGTTCGCACTTGTCGTGATTGCCAACGACGGCAAGTCCCAGCGTGGCCAATACCGGCCATCACGAAACAGTCAGAACCCCTTCTGCCGGAGTCATTGCCATCTGCTACTCGCGCTCGCATTCATGTCCGAGTGTGATGACTATAATTTAGTTAAGGGCGGCAACGGAGTCCATGCGTTCGCGCTAGGAAGCCTGGAACAAAGAGGAAGATGAAGGCGATGACAATAGAAAGCCAGCCCAGGAAAGTGTGCTATCTTTTGGCTCTCTTGTTCATTACAATATATGCATATTCTATTGTTGTTATGATTTTCATTCTTTCGCTTTTGTACGATGGCTCTGGAAATGCATAAGGGTACCGTATGAAAAAATGAAGTGCTGTACAATGCCACATTTGCGAAGGAAATCAACAGGCAGCGCGCGTCGTTATTCACGTCCAGAAAAAGAGAGAATCCTCCCAGAGTGAGAGGAAGAGAAAACAACTTTATTCACTCTGAAATGAGAGCCCCGCATAGGCATCGCCCAGGATCCCCAAAGTAGAAAGATTCTTGAATTCCATTGAAATGGGAAAAAAAATTAATGCACACGTTCCCTGTGGTATGATACAAGGAAGCACCCCTCTTAACCCCAAGCAACAAAGCAATAACAAATGAGGGCCCCGCTTATGGATGCACCCCTTGGAGGATTTAAACGTCGCTCGTTGAAATGCGCATCGATATTGCCTCAGTTGAACACCTAAAGAATTTCTTCTTTAGACTGCGCGCACAGTGATGTTCCCAATAGAACGCGAATCCAGAGTTTCACAATAGCAGCCATTTGTTATTGGCTATGCACCGCGATCGTTCATGGCTCCGTGCAACGCCGCAACGGAACTGAAGAAGAGCCCCCGGCGATACCTCGTGCTTCCTCACGGATGCATCCTGCATCCGTTTCATGGTTTTTGGTTCTCGCGCCTTGTGTTTTCTCAAAAGAACGAGTGCCGATAGCGCATTTCTCTGGCAGGAGTGCTTATGTAAACAGTGCCGCATCGGAAGGTAACATCGAAAAGACATTACATGCCTTAGCGTCGTTGCACTCACGTACATTTTGAAAGTGCTCGGCAGAAGTAATCTCATCTAGGAGAGCACCTGCTCGGAGCTGTACTTTCACACACTACAGAACTTTTTTGTGTGTGTGTTGTAGGAAGGCATTTTAAGACGGTCTTTTACACAAAACTCTCTTTGTTTCATCTCCGTTATTTGGCGCAGCGCAATCGAGGAAAGTCGCTTAACTGCTTTGATCCTTTCGTGTCACTGACCCTCGCTTTATTTGCTCTCAAGATGAAACTTGTTGCCACCCAAATAATATGCACGTACCTGTAGTGAAGACGTCGAAGTGATTTGCGACTGCTACTTTGATCGCACCTTGACAAAAAAAACTCGATGTGCATGCTGCCGATGTCACATCTAATTGCATTTACCCTTCGGCTTAAGGTTTTAAACGAAGCGATCAGAGGAAAGTAGATTTTTCGTGTCTTTGATAGTAAGTGTCCAACATTTGTGTATCAAAACCAGCTGTGATATTCAGGCACGCAGCGTAGTTGAGGGCTCCAGAGTAATTTGGACCACCTGGAGTTCACAACGTGCATGTAAAGCTGAGAACACTGGTGTTTACTGCATTTTGCCCTTGTGGGAACGAAAGGCTCGAAGCAAGCAAACATTTATTTCAGTAGCACAAATAAATGGGCGAGTTGGTACGTATTCATGACTAAGAAAACGGCGCAGCACACACAAACGAGATACTAAAGACGTCTTCGTGTTTTGTTCTTTAGTGTCTCGTTTGTGTGTGCTGCGCCGTTTTCTTAATCATATTGTCACGGTCCAAATGCATGAAGGTATGTGTGTCACGGTTCATGCATGAAGGTATGTGCCATTACTCCCCCTCCCAAGAAAGCATCGTGTCGATGCTGCAGATGGGTAAGGCTAAGTGAACTGATCTGTGGATGTAGAAAACGAATAAGACAAAAACGGGACACCACAAAAACGAACAAACAAATAAACAACAGAAAAAAAACACAGCCATCAGAGAATGTGCAGTCACTCGACAGTCCCGTCATCACGCGGAAAGTACGGTTTCAGCCTGGACACGTGCACAACTTCAGTTTGGGGACGTCTGCGGGAGTTTCTTGGGGTACCTTCTGGGAGAACCTCGTAAGTAATGTCGCTTAGGCGCCTTACAACTGTGTAAGGGCCAAAGTAGCGACGCAACAGTTTTTCAGAACGGCCACGTTGTCGTACGGGGGTCCACACCCACACCTGGTCACCGGGATTATACGTGACCTCTCGATGGCGAAGATTGTAGCGGCGCGAGTCCAAGGTTTGGCGACACTGGATACGGCGTCGAGCGAGTTCACGGGCATCCTCAGCGCGCTGGGCGAACGTTGCAGCATCGGTATGAAACGGGGCTAGGTTGTCGGGAAGCAGCATGGCGTCGAGCATTGTGGTGACGTCCCGACCGTAAAGTAAGCGGAACGGCGTAAATCCTGTACTCTCTTGAATTGCGGTATTATACGCAAAAGTTACGTAGGGAAGGATGTTATCCCAGGCCTTATGGTCGATGGCGACATACATAGAGAGCATATCCGTGATTGTCTTGTTCAGACGTTCAGTCAGGCCGTTTGTCTGCGGGTGATAAGATGTTGTCCTACGGTGTTCAGTACCACTCAGCCGCAAGACTTCCTGTAGCATTTCTGCAGTAAAAGCTGCTCCGCGATCAGTGATGACTATAGCAGGCGCTCCATGGCGGAGAACGATGTTGTCAACAAAACAATGGGCGACTTCTGCTGCAGTGGCTCTTGTGAATGCCTCTGTTTCACAGTACCGCGTTGAGTAATCTGTGGCCACCACAATCCATCTATTGCCATACGAGGATGTGGGAAATGATCCCAGCAAATCCATGCCGATCTGGTGAAAGGGTGCTTTCGGTGTCGTAACTGGGTGCAACAGCCCTGCTGGTCGCATGGGTGGTCGCATGGGTGGATGCTAAAAGCGAGCGCAGCTCGCTTTTAGCATCCTGGATGGTGGGCTGCCTGTGCAGGTCGTTTCGGTGGCACTTGAGGACATCGAACGTGCCGCGGACCGTTCTTGTTCAAGAACTGTGACAATGGCATGAGATTCAGGCCGCGCGATCGTGTCTGAAAACTATAAACTCGTCGGGCTCGGCTCCTTCACGTGACGCATTGTTGCGAAAATGGCGAGCGCAGTCGTCGTTGAACGAATGCCGTGAAGTCGATCGATCGGACTCCGAGTGCTTAGGTGATATCTTCATGCTAATGACCCAAGACATGTCTTGTTTGCCTAGTTGCAGGGCGTTAGTCCTGTTATCGGTATCCGTGAACAGTGATCGCTAGTGAGGTGTTTTGGGTGCAGCATCCCAAGAGATGTCTATGTCGCACGTCCACGTGATGACACGCATGGTAGGAGTACCTCCGGCTTTTGTATGTGGACTATCGGCCTCTGGCAACAATATCCTGGTGTTGTAGTCAGAAGCCAGCAGCGAAGTAGAACATGTGCGGTTGGCTGCTACTGCAGGGCAGTCCGAGACGCTTCCAGTCGAAGGGCTGTGGGACACAGCTGAAGCATCAATGCGGTGCCCCTTAGGAGCTCTGCCTGCGTGAGAGGGCATGTTGGTAGCGGGTACCGTTGCGCCTGTTGCAAATTGTGCGCGCCGATTAGGAGGAAGGAGATCTATGGGGTGTAGCGGGGATGAAGCTTGTGGGCTTTCGCTGCTTCTTGGACGCCATGTTCGGACGGCATCGCGCTCTGCGCCACTAAAGGCTACAGAAAGGATTTTTCCACATCGTTTTTGGTGCCGAAACCCGGGAAGCCAGCCTTCACTCCAGCAAGCTGTTGCTTCAAATCTGAGATGTCCTTCTGCAACCAGACCGTCATGGACCATGTTGGTAAGAAGCGGGCGCCTCGTCAGAACGAATGCTTAAGGAGGGTGAATGGTGCGAACAAACTCCTGCATTCAGAATAGTTCGACCTCTCTGAGCTTCACGTGCTCCATAGTCGATTGCACGCGGTGAAGGCTGAATTATCTGCGCTGAAAGCTGAGCTGGAGACCTTCATGACAGACGAGCAGGTGGCAGAACACTACGAATGGGCTCTGGATCATGAAGACGCGGCTATCAGCGCATTGACCCAGCTCGAATGTCATAAAGACCGGTTCAATGTTTCATCTCAGCCTTGGATGTCTCGGCCTTCTGCAACAGCTGACGGAGGCCAACCAGTGACACAGGATGTGGAACAAGTGCGACGATCTCAGCGTGAGTTTGCTGCTCAAATTCCAAATCTAAAACTTCATGCCAAGGCTGGTTCTTCAGTTCGACACAAGCACATTCAGTTGGGTACTCCTGCTAAAGTACAGCGCTTTAAAGAGTGCTTCAAGGCAATTCCCGCAGACTCTAATGACTGTGGATAGGATGATGGATCGCTGCTAAATGCAGTTGAGCACAGTAAGAAACTGAAAAAAGAAATCCTTGAAGAACTTGAAAAGCGCGCGGGAACCCTTGGTGACGACAAGCTTGGCATTGCAGACCCCGATATCGAGACAGAGACTTGGACACTCAGAAGCATGACCGATGTATGAATGTCGCATTTAGCAATGAGCACTGTGGTGGAGTTGCAGAGGAGTTGAAGCTGCAGGAACCTTCGGGTGAGGCAATGGAACTGGACTGGGACGAGCGGCAGAGTGGTGGTGGTGAGGAAGGTAATGAGGAACGAGAGAACGAGCGAGATTTGACAGAAATCTGCAACGGCTCTTATCCCGCATACCGGAATGATGGAGAAGAACAATTTGGTTCTAAAGGGAGAGGTGGAAAGTGAGAAATTTCTTGGAAAAAGTCCCATTCTGCCAATGCTGTTGGCAGGAAGAGCCCTGTGTTTGACCAGAACAAGATGTTTGAGGAATACTTCGACGAATACTACAAGTTGACCATTGAGGACATCGTTCGAGAAATGCCAGTTCACATTCGTCTGTTCTACTGCCTCCAACGAATCTGGCTTGAATATACAAGCGTTGTTTCCAGCTAAACAGGAGGTGCTGAATCGATACCAATTTGTCAAGGAAGCCTGCCTGCACACGACTGGAAAGGAAAGGACGCATGACCTACGCACATTCTGGGCGCGAAATATCTTCACCGTCTCCTACGCCGGAACTCCTAAGACGACGCATGAGCCGAGTACATCCACTGAACCAAGAAACTGGAAAATACGAAACAAATATCCGCGGACTCGTCAATGGAGGTGCTTCTACGACGGAGTATGCAGGATCCTATTTTTAACCATGGGCGGGTGCGCCTTCCGAGTCTTGTACGGACTAGCATCATGAAGACCAGCGTTTGGAGGGCCACCAAGTAAACTTCATGCTCCACTCAGCCCAAGAGTGTTCCTTCACATCTTCGTACATTTACCATTCCTTAGAAGTGTCTCGAAGCCAGTCTATGGCCACCAGTCATTTTTCTTGGATTGTCCGAGCATGTCAGCAGCCGATGGTATTGATGGTTTCCAACGACACGTTGGAGTCGTTCTTAAATCCGCAGAATTCCGGCAGTTCCCATGCACACAGCGGTAGCGGGGTAATAAGTCCGGAGCTCAGGGACGCCAAGCCATGGAGTCGGTGTGAAAACTGCCTGATGGCTCGCACAAGCTCAACGACACTGTCGAGTGAACCCCCGATGCACTAGAAGGGGTTACGTCGGCAGAGCATACGGCCGTCACAGCCCTCACGGAATGAAAAGCATTGAGTAAGGGAGTATAGACAACATACCTCTGCAGCTCTGCTGCTGACACAGTCCTGGCCACGGGATCCATGCCGTAGGAAGCCTGGAAAGAACTTTTTAGCGAGATGATTCAACGGCCCACCTCACCGTGACGTGGTATTGCCGGGTGGGAATATCTGCCCCCTGAATCGCCCGAGGAGGCCGGGAGGCCGTTCCTAGACGGCATGGTGGACACTTGCAGCAACGGCAGGCTGATAGAGTTAATAGCCATGATAGCATGCACGGCGTTCAGTAGCCAGAAAAAGACACCGCGTCGAAGACCAACGAGGACGTGCGGTGCCCACAACAGGGTCGGTGTTAGCGTTAAACCATGCTTGTCATCGGCTGCGCCATTGTAATGAATGAGAGAGACACGGAGACAGCACCCGTTCCTTGGTTGGCTTTTCTATTCTGTGAGAGATCGTCGTCGTCTAACTCTTTCCTCCCTGCCGTCCTACAGCGAGCGTCTGAGCTCTGTTGCGGCTTTGAACCATATGATAGTGGTCAGAATATATATATATATATATATAATATATATATATATATAGCCAGCATTTGCAACGGTTATATATATATATATACAGCCAGCATTTGCAACGGTCGGGCTCCGACCTCCAGCAATCATGTTTATATATATATATATAACATGATTGCTGGAGGTCGGAGCCCGACCGTTGCAAATGCTGGCTGCAATCAGGAACACGTGTGCTGCACTCTTAATGTCCAAATCCAACCCTCCACCCCTCCCCCCCCCTTTTTTTTCTACACGGTTATTCCTTCCTGGGTGGTGTTGTACCGCTGCTCCACAAACGCTATAGGCAAAACACTTAAGGTACGCCACTGAAGGTGTCCTTTGGTACTATAGACTTGTGCCGGCGCCACGGTATACGCGCATGCGTAATTGATGGTTGATGGATTGCTTTTTAAAATATCCGCGCACCTCGGACAGCACAGGCCTGGCACGCAACACTCACCCTGTTCGCTATGTCCCCCATTTTTCTTTTTCTTGCTCTCTTTTTACTCCCCTATCTTATTAATTTTTTCTTTCTTTTTTGCTCTCTCTCTCTCTCTCTCTGTTTGAGTTGCTTGTATATTTTATATTTTTAAACTTCCTTATTATTTTTGTATATTTTCGCCCTACTCATTCTTTCACATCCTTATCCCTCTTTCCATACCATCAGTCAAATTGTGGTATAAAAGGTCATACTGGCCTGTGGATATTTTAATAAGGTCTTGAGAAAGGTCGGGCTCCGACCGAAACGTTGACGTAGTAAACCTTCGTCTCTCAGAGGGGTATCGTCAACTCAGTGATATATAACTCCTCTCTATGCCTTGAAAAAGACCGGACCGTGGTCGAAACTGTTGGCAATATACGATAGCTGCGAAGTCGTGTCTGCTATTTCACCTCCAAATACGTGTGGCCCATTGAGCACAGGTTATATATATAATATATATATATATATATATATATATATATATATATATAACATATTGACGCGAGGTAGGTTGGAACGCTGTGCCAACGGCCCCTTGAAGCGAGAACGACGAAGTTCCTGGACGCGCACGTGCTCTTGGACGATCAGCCTTTGCTGAAACCAGACGCTCGCTGCCAAGCTCGCGCTTACGAACGCTTTAGCCTGGCTGTAGCTGAGACATCTGCCGATTCCTTGCTGGTAGGCAGCTCTTGTATGTTCTAGCTTCGTGACATTTTTCTGGTGGAGGTGCGGGGTAAGCGTTAGATGCTAAGATCTCCGCAGCGTACCCCAGACCAGAGCCCGGCGAGTAGTTCGACCGAGCTCACCCCTGTGCACGCACGTACCAGTCGTCGTCTCCAGGGGCTCCAGCCACAACACGGTCTTCTACCCGAACGCACCAGGATGACGAGCCAACCACCTCCTGTCACTACGGCAGCATCGCATCTGGTCGTCAATCATACCAGGACGCCGAACCCGTTTCACGGAGATGCTTCTGAAGACGCCGACGATTGGCTCGACCACTTCGAACGTGTTGCCAACCTCAACGACTGGAACCCAGAGCGTAAGCTACGCTATGTGTACTTCGCCCTCGAAGATGCCGCGAAAACGTGGTTTGAGAACCACGAGACGACGCTGACGTCGTGGGATGAATTCCGTCGGCAGTTCCTGAATGCCTTTGCGAGAGTGGACAGAAAGGAAAGGGCAGAGTTGGCAATGGAGGCTCGAATTCAAGGTCCGAACGAAAGAGTGACAGCGTATGTCGAAGACATGTGCCGGCTCTTCAGACGTGCGGACCCTTCGATGACAGAGAGTAAGAAAGTGCGCCACCTAATGCGAGGCGTGAAGCAAGAAATCTTTGCCGGCCTCATTCGAAACCCACCGTCGACACTTGCGGAGTTTCATGATGAAGCCACTACCATGGAGAAGGCCCTTCAGCAGCGGGCTAGGCAATTCAACCGCGACGCCTTGATTCCGAGGGAGCTGTCTTCCATTACCATGGGCAACGACATCTGCGCCTTGCGAGAACTCATCAGGGCTGTTGTGAAGGAGGAACTGCAGAAGATGCAGGCGACCGCTGCTGCCCCTGTAGAGCCACTTTCCATTGCGGAAATAGTGCGCGCCGAGGTGAGACAGGCCGTCCACGTTCCTGGACAGTACGAGGGGCCACAGACGCAGAGCCAGCGAGCTGAGCTGAATTACGCCGAAGCCGTCCGCCGTCCGCCACCCATTAACGCGTACGAGGGACCACAGATGCAGGGACAGCGAGTTGAAAGGAATTATACTGAAGTCCGTGCGCCGCCCGCCGCCCCCTAATGCTTACAGCATGGTACCCCCAGCACGGCAAATGGAAGTAAGCTTCGAGTCCCGCAGTCCTTCGTTCGTCGCCGAAGCAAGGCCTAGGAAGTGCGACGTCTGGCGCACACCCGACTACAGGCCCCTTTGTTATCACTGTGGCGAAGCCGGACACGTGTACAGAATGTGTCCTTACCGACGTGTGGGTCTCCGTGGGTTCCCGCCGAATGCACCTCGCCCACGGCCTGGTGAGCGACCGCCAGAAATAGAGAATTTCGTCGCGAATCGTCCGAACGTCAATCAGCGGTGGCACGAGCCCCGTTCGTCGTCTCCTGCTCGTTACAGATCGCCGAGCCCAGCCTTCTCCGGCGGCACTACTAGACGCCGCTCGCCTAGCCCTGCAGGTCGGGAAAACTGAGTTCAGCGACCTCCGGAGGTGAGGCCGCTGACGTTCGCTGTACTCAAGATCCTCCATTGCGACGAGAACGACGACAACAGAACGGCGCAGACACGCAGACGCAGTCAAATACAGTACGGGAAGTAGTGAAGTCGAACATTCCCGTAACTGTCGACGGTGAAGACATAACGGCGTTAATCGACACCGGAGCTGACACGTCAGTCATGAGTATGGATCTTGCCACCAAGCTGAGGAAAGTTTCTACCGTGTGGACTGGATCGCAGATTCGCACTGCAGGGGGCCACCTCCTAACTCCGGTAGGGAGATGCACAGCACGAGTGAGCATTTGCGGGTATACATACCTCGGAGATTTCGTTATCCTGCCAGGTTGTTCAAGGGACCTCATTCTGGGAATGGACTTTCTGCAGGCTAATGGAGCCGTGATTAATTTGCAAAAGTCTCGGGTAACGTTTTCGACTGCACACGCCTTAGCAGGAAACACCTGTGACGAAACTCACGTCAACGCCTTGAGGATCGTCGACGACAACGTCACGGTGCCACCAAGAAGCAGTGTATTGGCCCTTGTAACATGCGACGCATCCGACGAGCATGAGGGTATTGCCGAGGCAAATATCCCACTGCTCCTCGAAAGATACATCTGCGTCGCGCGAGGTCTCGTCCGGTTACGGAATAAGTGCTCGCATGTTTTGCTGACAAACTTTGGCAATGAGTATCAGCACGTCCCGCAAGGCACTGCTGTCGCATTCCTCAACGACATTGCTGAGTTCTCCGACGTCGGTACGTTACAAGTTGCTTCGCCTGGTGCATCAAGTCACGTCAGCTTGGAAGCTCGCGTTCACATTAATGCTGAATTAACCGAGCTACAAAAGAAGGAGCTGCTGGGCCTCGTGAAAGAATTCTCTGGCTGTTTCTCGACAGAATCTAAAGTTCAGCGTACATCCGTTGCACAACACCGGATTGTTACAGAGGAGTCGGCACGACCAGTTCGTCAGCATCCGTACCGTGTGTCACCAGTGGAACGGGAGGCGATTAAGCGGCAAGTAGAAGAAATGCTAAATGATGACGTCATCCAGCCGTCGACAAGTCCCTGGGCGTCGCCAGTAGTACTAGTAAAGAAGAAAGACAACACACTCCGTTTCTGCGTCGACTACAGGCGGCTTAACAAGGTTACGAAACGCGACGTCTACCCCCTGCCACGGATTGATGACGCTCTGGACCGTCTACGCCACGCTCAGTTCTTCACTTCATTAGACCTAAAGTCAGGGTATTGGCAAATTGAAGTCGATGAGCGCGACCGTGAAAAAACCGCCTTCGTAACTCCTGACGGGCTATACGAATTTAAAGTCCTCCCTTTCGGCCTCTGTTCTGCTCCTGCTACGTTTCAGCGCATGATGGACACTGTGCTCGCTGGGCTGAAGTGGCAGACGTGCCTGGTATACTTAGACGACGTTGTTGTGTTTTCCAGCACGTTCGATGAACATCTCGTACCGACTAAGAAGCGTGCTGACTGCAATAAGCAAGGCAAATCTGACCATCAAGCCCGAAAAATGCTTCTTTGGCTTCCGGGAACTCAAGTTCCTAGGTCACGTAGTCAGCTCCCAAGGCGTCCGACCAGACCCAGAGAAGTTGACTGCCGTTGCAGAGTTCCCTCGTCCTAAGGACAAGAAAGCTGTTCAACGGTTCCTAGGACTGTGCGCATACTACCGTCGTTTTGTTGAAGGCTTCTCAAGAATTGCGGACCCTCTCACAAGACTAACGCGACAAGACGTCCCGTTTGTGTGGACGGATGACCAAGAACAGGCCTTTACAGAGCTGCGCAATCGACTTCAATCAGCACCAGTGCTGGCACATTTTGACGAGGCCGCGGAAACTGAAATTCATACCGATGCAAGCAACGTGGGACTAGGAGCCATTCTGGTGCAATGGCAAGACGGCGGAGAACGTGTAATTGCTTATGCGAGCCGAAGTCTCACGAAGGCAGAAGTTAACTATTCGACAACCGAAAAGGAATGTTTAGCCGTCGTCTGGGCCATCAGCAAGTTTCGACCTTACTTGTACGGCCGGCCATTCCGAGCGGTCAGTGACCACCACTCGCTCTGCTGGCTTGCCAATCTCAGAGATCCGTCCGGCCGCCTCGCTCGTTGGAGCCTCCGCCTTCAGGAGTACGACATAACTGTCGTCTACCGGTCCGGCCATAAGCATAGCGACGCTGACTGCCTGTCACGTGCTCCCATTCCTTTGACGTCATCCGACCTGGAGCAAGATTTGCCGTTTCTGGGGGTCGTCGACGCGGCGAGCATGGCTAACCATCAACGCGCAGACTCAGAGCTGCTTCCACTTATTCGGTATCTTGAGGGAGCTGACGTTATTGTCCCGCGCCCGCTTTCACGGGGTTTGACGTCATTCTGTTTGCGGAACGATGTACTGTATAAGAAGAATTTCGAAAACAGCAAGGAGACGTTCCTCCTCGTCGTTCCGGCAGCGCTACGCGAGGAAGTGTTCCAGGCGTGTCACGACGACCCATGTGCCGGTCACTTAGGCTTCGCGAGGACTCTAGCACGCATACGCCAGCGATACTATTGGCCACAGCTTTTTTCATCTGTCCAGCGGTATGTGAAAACGTGCCGTGACTGTCAGAGACGTAAAGCCCCACCCGTTAAGCCTGCCGGCCTGCTTCAGCCTTTGGATCCGCCTCCGACGCCGTTCCAGCAAGTTGGAATGGATCTTCTTGGTCCGTTCCCTCTCTCATCCTTTAAAAACAAATGGATAATCGTGGCAACCGACTATTTAACCCGATATGCGGAGACCAAAGCTGTGCCCCGAGGAACTGCAGCTGAAGTTGCGAGCTTCTTCGTCCAGAACATCGTGCTGCGTCACGGCGCACCCACTGTACTCATTACTGACCGTGGTGCAGCGTTTACAGCGGAGCTATTGAAAGAAGTCGTTACGCTAACCCACACCAATCACCGAAGGACCACCGCCTATCATCCCCAAACTAATGGCTTGACAGAGCGCTTAAACAGAACATTGGCCGACATGCTCTCCATGTATGTCGATATGGAGCACAAAACGTGGGATGAAATTCTACCGTACGTGACGTTTGCTTATAATACCGCTGTGCAGGAGACAACGGAGTTCACACCATTCGAGCTCGTTTATGGCCGTCGCGTTACAACACCCTTAGACGCGATGCTCCCAGTCGACTACGGAGCCACGACAAATGAGACCACTGAAGATTTCATCGAGAAGGCCGAGGTAGCTCGCCAGCTTGCTCGGAACCGCATCCGTACCCAGCAGATTACCGACGCCTGCCGTTACAACCTGGGACGCCGGAACGTCCAGTACTCGCCAGGCGACCGCGTGTGGGTGTGGACGCCTATCCGGCACCGTGGGCTCTCCGAGAAACTGTTGCGCCGCTACTTCGGTCCTTATCAAGTTGTACGCCGCCTCAGTGATGTGAATTACGAGGTGGTCCCTCAGAGCTCTGACCCTGGTTCGAGCCGACGTCGCCCTCGTGCTGAAGTCGTCCACGTTGTACGGATGAAGCCGTACTACGCCCGCGAGACATAAGCAACCCTCAAACTCAAACCTGTGCACATCTCTGTGGTTTTTGGTGTTCTTTTGTATGTTGTCACCGTTGACCATATTGCTGTACTGTTACACTTGCAGCGACCGGGACGGTCGCTTTTGAGGGGGGAGAAATGACGCGAGGTAGGTTGGAACGCTGTGCCAACGGCCCCTTGAAGCGAGAACGACGAAGTTCCTGGACGCGCACGTGCTCTTGGACGATCAGCCTTTGCTGAAACCAGACGCTCGCTGCCAAGCTCGCGCTTACGAACGCTTTAGCCTGGCTGTAGCTGAGACATCTGCCGATTCCTTGCTGGTAGGCAGCTCTTGTATGTTCTAGCTTCGTGACAATATATATATATATATATATATATATATATATATATATATATATATATATATATCTGTGTGTGTGTGTGTGTGTGGTGTGTGTGTGTGTGTAGACTACGTGCTGCACCGAGTCCATTTCCAAGGAACTACCGCTTACAGGAAGTTACCGTTCAACGCATTTACTCTTCTGAAGTGGGCTACCTCTGTCACTACTAAACGTGCCGCACAAAACCAGAGCACTTGTTCTTCTCAATTCTCCTTAGGAAAACCACGCTTGAGGTTCAGAAAACGAGGAACAATATTTCAAAGTGTCTGTCCCTCGAGCGAAGCGCATGCACTGTATTATGCAAGTGAAGCAATAACTGAATTACTCGCGAAGGTGACATCCCTGAAAAGTGCTTTAAACTTCCTGTAGTGGGAATAGGCTGGGTGTGGAGCAACACTACACTAGAGCCAAAGGGCAGAATGAATTCTTAGTGTATTGCGCTAAGCTATCACCGAAGGACGAAATCACGTACAAAAATACTACACGCACATGCGCACGTTTTCTTTTTTACTTTCAACCGTTTGTGGTTGCAAACGCACGTACAAATATAACCACACACCATGTTGATTCGTTAAAGAAAATTAACAGAGTACAGGATGATAAAACGCAATGAAAGGGCACTATGCAAATCTAAGATTTCGGGTGGCACGTTTTGGTTGATGTAAAGCTCTTCAATGAAATTAAAAGCTGGTATTTCCAGCGCTACAGATGGAGTGCTGGCATGGTTTCCCCCCGGTTCATTTCTTAGCAGAAAGTAAGGCTGTGTGATTGCGCTCTTTGGTGATAGTTTAGGGCAATACACTGAGGATGATATATGGGATAAGCACACAATTTTATACTATATATATATATATATATATATATATATATATATTGGCAACAAAAATGCGGAAAGCGTTTATTCAACGTTTCAGCCGGAGACCGGTCTGCATCAGGAATGCCTATGGTTGTATTTCCGCTTCTATTTATAGCTATCCGTGAGAGATTTTCATAAAAGAGGAAGGAAGAAAAACATGAAAAAAGAAAGAAGACAGGAATGATCTAGAACCTGAAAGAAACGGAGCAAAGAGTGGGGGAAAAGCAGACGACGTGCGTCATACGCGGGCATCATGTCCCCCCCCCCTTTTATTATTATTATTTTTTTGTGTTCCCCCTCTGCCCCCTTTTTATTCCCTCCCCTCCGTACGAAGTGGTTTCCGTGGCTGGACCCAATAGTCAAGCGTACACTTCAGGCCCCCTTCAGGTTGTCAATGTCAAGAAGAAGAAAAAAAACAGAAAAAAAGAAGGAAGGAAGAAAACGGGTGGGGGTGGGGGAATACAATTGTAGTGACGTCGGTGGCGATGGCACCTAGAAGTCTGCGCCCTGACTGGCAAAAACGTGCACTGACCTGCCTGCGCGTTTGGCCACATCCAGGAGAAAAGAAAAAAAAAGAAAAGGAAAGTTTCAGAGAAATATTTAGAATAAGGCATGTAAAAGGTGAATGGTCAGGAAGTTAAAAAAAAGGGGAAAAATCATCAAACAGGTTTCCATGATTCGCTTTGAAAAACACGTCATATTTTAATGGTCCGGTTCCCGCTGTACATACGGTGCCACAGGTTAAACGCTTGCCAATGATTTTATTATTGCGATGTTTCCCGGGTTCTCATTTATACCTTTATCGATCGTTTTGAACCGGTATATTAGATATGATTCTCGTTGCTCACGTTCTCGTTTTGACTTCAAGCCCGTTTCTAATAGTGTCACTATTAGTTTATCGAATGAATGGTGTGGGAGCTTTAGATGTTTCGAGAGAGGTAGATTTGGAATAGATTTGGCATGGGCTTTGTGGTTGTTGAAGCGGAGCCTGAATGAGGTTTCTGTTTGACCTATGTACTGTATTCTACATGCAGTACACTCCAGCAGATAGATAACATGCCAGGAATCGCATGTTAAGTTCCCGCGAATTTTCAGAGTACTGTGATTAGGAGCTGTGGGCAGTACTCGTCTGCTGCATTGCTTTACAGAAAAGACAACTTGGTTTCAGGCATGGCCTGCATCCGTTGTGTGGCCGTGATGCATTTAATCGCGAGTTCACAAGGGTGTCCATGAGGTTACGTGATCGTCTGTAAGAAATGGAAGGGGCGGATGGAAATGCACGCTTAAGTCGCTCGCTTTGTTCTATAATGTTGTAGTGGCGCCTTAGGATTTTGTTGACATTGGGGAATTTCGTGCTGTACGTTAAGCACAGGTTTGTACGTTGAGAGTCGCGTTGTGTGGGACGGTTCGAAATGAGGTTCGAAATGAGGTTGGAAACGCGACTCTCAACGTAGAAACCTGTGCTTAACGTACAGCACGAATTTCCCCAATGTCAACAAAATCCTCATAGTCAACAAATTCAACAAAATTTCCCCAATGTCAACAAAATCCAAAATCGACGCAACGCGTCGAGGAAGCCTGAGCAAAAGCACGCTGAGTGGCAGTGCTACTTATATATCGCTTGTAACACTACTATAAGCGCTAAATGTTAAACTACACTAGCAGCTGACCGTTCGCCAAGCACGACCACTATGCTACTGTTGATGCGATAAGTTTCCCTACAATATGTACAGCGTGGGAAGCACCGCCGTGGACGACTGACAGCATGTTTCCTTGGCAGCTCGGTGGTAAAAGTTCGATTCTTACCTTCGGTCATCACAGCACGATTGTTCATACTCATTTTTAGATGTACGACAAACGGCTCTCTTTCGCCAACGTAAAGTGCCTCGTCATCAAATTTCCCGTGTCTATTTTTGCGTGTCCTCGCTTATCATAGCCTGCGATTCGAACATTGAACATCCTGCCGCCCATCACCGCTTCCCCCCGGCCTAGCACTGCTGCTAGAAGCCGTATCCCGCTGTATCGTTGTTAATCATGTCGTGTATCATAATTATACCTCGTTAGTGCTGTCAAGGTTAATCCTTCATGCGATTTATACATTCAAGCCCTGGCATGATAATTGTGGTGCATATGAAGCCAACAACACGACCATGAGAGCTTGGAGGCGTAGGCAGATAGATAGATAGATAGATAGATAGATAGATAGATAGATAGATAGATAGATAGATAGATAGATAGATAGATAGATAGATAGATAGATAGATAGATAGACATGGTTGACGTCGCTAAAGTTCGCAAAGAAATGCTTCACATTAAAACAATTCGTTGCACCTGAAGAGAATGCTTCAACAAAGACGGTTAAGTTAAATTTAGACCGTACCTTGGCGTAAGAAACTCCTCCAGCAATGATTAAGCGCTGGAGACAACGTGATTCTTGGAGAAATGCTCCCAGTTACATGAATTTCTTCGAGGCAACAACAAACACGGATGAACCAGAAGGTACTTACCTCCCATTAGTGCTCATATTGAAAGGTGAGACCGCAACGTCGCCATTGTAGCGCAGAACAAGATTAATGTCCAAGTGGATTTCACAGAATGAAAAGCTTACCAGTTGCCGAAAATTCGCTGTATTTCAGAGATCGAACGAGGGACGGACGCCTACACAGAGTCGTCGCTCTGACAAGTACGCTATTCGGGAGCGTGGTAATTGCCAGCGCGGGTGTAAGTAAACCGTAAGGTTTATGCATATGATCACTGAATATTTCGTGTTACTTCTGCTGAGTCCCGCATTATGGTCAAATAGTTTTCTAGGATGTTTAGTTGGATGTTATGAGCGTCCCCTTTTAATGGGGCGGTAACGTTGCGTCACCAAGTTCATATTTAATTGTGGCCAACGTTTTAAATACCAAAATTACGGTTGTTATTTTAAATAAAAAGCTGAATTCATAACTTGTCCTTGCAAATTTCACTGAAAAGGTAACCTTTCTTTGCATGATACATTGTTCTTTTTATTTCTCACCACTTTCCCTCCCACCGTTTTTAGTAATCTCTATCACGGACCCCTGCCGTGGGGCCAAATCAACTTCGAGGGTTTCCGTAGAACTGGTACACAGCATTAATATTTGTTCGCCCGCAAATCCCGGCCACGGATGCTGCTTTTCGATGGAGGCGACATATTCAGGACCGTGTACGCTGCGATCCCAGTGCGTGTTAATGATCCCTAGGTGGTGGAAATTTCCGGAGCACTCCACACGGCGTCTTTCATAAAGATATCGTGGGTTTCGGACTTCAAACAGCAGAAATCAATCGAATTGAACTGAATTGAATTGAATTGTTTATTTACAACAATAACGTTGCGAGGATGACCAGGCAAAAAAGCTGCATTGAGCAGCTTGAGGGGAACCTGGCCAACTCATACACTGGGCAGCTTAACAGCGGTCAGATAAACACACGGTATACATAATGATCTAACTATAACAGAAAAACATCCACGGTAGGCATAAATAAACAAGGTTATTGCGGAAGCATTTGAAACAAGGGAAGAAAATTGGCGAAGTGTTAAAGACAAAAAAAGACAAACAACCGAAACCATGGTAGCACAAACAATTATATGAATACGTGGCGTAGCCTTTTTTGCACCGCATAGAGTAAATATTTACGCCAAATAATTCTTTCTGAGTATTTCTTCAAACCCATCTGCTTTTTTTTTCCTTTTTATGTAACTTAATTAAACCTACTAATACAATTTTAGTTTTCAGAAGCATGGGATTCATTCGTCGAAAAGGTTTGCTGGCAATTTTAGGCGCCTCATATTACCGCAGACGGACACGCCAGTCTATGGAAATGCGCCTGGCGACTGTATCCCATTCACGAGACGCAGACACATATCTACAGGACGTGAATATGTTTCGGTAATCCACACCGATCCTCAGACGGCACGTGTCGCGTCCCTTTCTTGGTTGCCGACGTTGCGAAAACCGCCGTTCGCATGAAATGGAACATCTCTGAATGAGATCATAAACGATTTGTAGGAGGAAGGGACGGGTGCAGCTGCAAGTCAACGAGTTGAACGTGACGCTATGTCGTGACCGTATGCCTAAGAGCCGTAAGCATCGACGTGCCTTGGCCATTGCTCAGCAATCGAAAACGTGACACTCCGCACGAGGCGGTTTCGCAGCCGACGTGAGAGAATACAATGTATGCGCGACCTTGCTTTTCAACACATTTGACATGTTTCGGGAGGACAACGATTGTCATGCCGGAAGTTTGATTTTACGCCTGGCATTACATTCTTAAAGGTACGTAAGGGTAGGTGATGACGATGATTGTGGTTCGGAGAACGAAAGGCGCTGCAGCCCATGTGAAATTTCGGCGCCGGAAATTTTGACCACCTGGGTTTTTAACGTTCACTGACGACGCGCAGTACACGGGCCTCTGGCATTTTCTCGTCTACGCAAATTCGACCACGCGGCCGGGATCGAACCCGTGTATTTTGGGTCGCAGCCGAGCACCATAAGCACTACAGCATTACGACGACGTCAACAAAATGCAAATAAATTGTTATGGGAGAAGGAAAGCGAAATCAAAGCAATTATAATAAATGACCATCAGAGTTAAACAATCTCCCGAAAGCTGCACACAAATCAACGGTATTACGCCTCTTGATATGCATATTCAAAAGTATAAAACAAAACAATCACCCAGGGAACGCTAGATGAACAAAGCTTATAATAATAATAATAATAGTAATAACAACATCGATAATAATAATAATAATAACAATAATGTTTATTGTAATCTTGGGAAGTAATAGAAGGACAGCAAGCCTGCCAAAGCCATCAGGAGGCTTGAAGGACAAGTCCCGGCACATCAACAGACGTTCCATGACATCACAGAGATCGAAAAAATTTTTACGATACCTTATAGAAAAAGAGAGAGAGAGAGAATATTTTATTGATGAATCCGGAGATGTTAGCCTGGTCAATGGCCTGGCTTGCTACTCCAGGTATTAGCGGTGATTATGATATTTACAATGATCACGTGTAACACAACACGTACACACTCATATATACATATATACACTATAACGCAGTTTACAACGTTTCATTGAGGCAGGTTGCCCGTAGAAACGCTATCAATGCCTTAGTGCTGCGTTGTGCGCAGGCGCTGTCTTGCCACGGGCTGAGGAGATGCCGCAGCTCCAAGGTCGATCCGTGTTGCAAACGAAGCGCTGCCTTCAGAGTATTGCTCTCCGACTCGTAGCGCTGGCAGTTGCACAGGACGTGTTCAACGTTCTCTCGTGTGTTGCATATAGAGCGCAATGCAGAATCAGATTGTTGTATTTGCAAATAAATTATGTGAGACGTGTTTTGCGTGCAAGATTGCAGAAGGCAATTATCTCTATTCAGGAAAAAGATAATACAGGTAAATAGCCTGTTTACACAGTATTAAACACAGTAAAAAAGAACATTACATAAATTAAACATATAACAAGGTAAGAAAAATATAATAATAATAATAATAATAATAATAATAATAATAATAATAATAATAATAATTATTATTATTATTATTATTATTATTATTATTATTATTATTATTATTATTATTATTATTATTATTATTATTATTATTATTATTATTATTATTTATTGAGGTGGCTTTGGGTAGCGGAATCGCGAGGTTTATGAGGCACGTTCTAATAGAGGGCTCTGTAAATTCTTACCAGTGGTGAATGTATGGCGACAGCAATCATTCAGAACTACAGTCGTTTCCCGAACATCCAGCAACGCAAGACCTCCTCCGCAGCACAGACGTGCTAGTGGACAAAGCTGAATTTCTCAAAGTAAAATCTGTCGTTAAAATTGTAAACTACAACTTAACCAGGACATACACACATGATTGCTCGTACTGTAATTTGAATGTACGATAAAACATTACTCTGTTGCGAGGAAGCTTGCATAGTTTCACCATTTTATAGCGAATGAGCGCTAATTTCTGCGTAAGTTCTATGAGTGTGATGCGAACGGCGGCGATGACACTATTGCGTTTTACCTTGAAGGCGAATCTTACGCTCTATAAAAAAGCTGAGCGAGAATGGAGAACCGGGCAGCGTTTCTCTTCTAGCCAGCGAGTTCATACTTTGTGCATGCTTCACATGTCTAGACCTCTTGCGGCAATCGATAGTGGTGAAACATCTATGTAGCCTCCGTGTGCGCCTTGTTTCTCCTGAACACCCGCCAGGTTACGTCGCTTTGCAGTGATAGCACAGTGTGTGTCGTCATTTTATCTGTGCCCTGCTACCGGTTCTTTGCGACGGGTTCGGCAGATGATGCACTAATGGTAGACTGATTTTCGGTGCCCACATCGGTGACGTGCGTACTACACGATGTAGCAAGTATTTCCGACATGGGCACGGGACTTGACCATGCCGGACACATGGCTGTGATTCACAAAGAACGCTGAAGGAGTGGTGCGGTTCCACCGATTTCTTTAGTCCCCACTAACGCAGGATTCGCCGGGTTGTGACTACCACGAAGGTCAAAATGCCGAAATATCTCGGATCTCGTTTGGAACGCGTCCGCTCGCTATATAAGCGGTAGAGGTGGCCAAGTTCCAAAATCGGTAGAGGTGGCCAAGTTCCAAAACCGGACGATCGACAACGCTGCTGCACCTAAAGCGACCGTGCATCGCATCCACAGAGCAGAGGAAACAAATCTTACCTCACGCTGGGCGCCGAAAAGACGCCCAGCGTGAGGTAAGATTTGTGCATTTTAAGCCATCTTAAGGCACGTGTCACAGAAAATCCGCATCGGCGTCGAACGCTGCTATAGGTGCTCCCGGAGGAAATAGCAATTTCAAACAAGCGCCCTATCAACCCGGAGCCCCCCACCACGAAGGCCTCCGCCATTGCGCAGGTACTTTGAGTCAACGAAAATAAATTTATGAAGGTGCATTGGGTGAGAAATTAACTACGGCTCAACTATATCCAATACACATGGTACCTCAACTAACTTGTATGCACGAGGATACATAGTTCCGTTATGAGAAAACACAAATAATTCCAATATTGATGGCATTATATTCTAATACATAGTTTGTGAGAAAGCGCTGCGAACGCAACTCAACTTCACTGCGGTAGCCGGAGCACATTTTGGGGCCGTTATACGATACGAAGTGTAAATAACGCAGGCGGAAATTAGAGGGACAGAGCGGTTGTGGAGCGCTCAAAATATTTAGGATGATGTTTTCACAAGCTACTTTCAGCTTGTAATATTATATCAATTTAAAAAAAAGTGCACCTGGCAGGACATGTCATGCGGAGGAAAGATATCAGATGGACGGAATGGATACCAAGAGAGGGAAAACGCAACAGGAGCACGCAAAAGCTTAGATGGAGCGATGAAATTAGAGTTTGCGAGAATATGGTGGAACCAGCTCGCTCAGGATAGGGTGGATCGGAAATGGTTGGGAGAGGCCTTCGTCCTGCAGTGGACGTAAAATAGGCTGGTGATGATTATGATGATGATGATGACCTACAAGGATAAGGGGACACAATCTCTACAATGTCATTCACAGGGTCTCTACAAGGTGCATTTAGAACATTGGAATGCGCACAGTTTGGTGTAAGGGTTATTGGGGAATACCTCAGTAACCTCAGAATTGCCGATGGCACTGCCCTGCTAAGTATCTCGGGAGACGAATTATAAAGCACGATTACTCACCTAAACAGGCAAAGCATAACGGTGGGCCTAAAAATTATTATGTAGTGAACTAAAATAATGTTCCAAATACTTCGGCGAGCACAGCTGTTTGAGATAAGTGGCGAGGCATGGGATGTGGTAAGCGAATATATCGGCTTATCCAGGTAGTGACCCTTTATCCAAACCATGCAGCTGAGATAATTAGGAGGACAAGAATCGGGTGGATTCCATTCAGAAAGCATTGTCAGATAATGAATGGTAGCTTAGCATCGTCTCTGAAGGGGAAAGTGTATAACAGCTGCATCTTACCGGTACTCACCTACGTGGCAGAAACATGGAGGCAAACTAAGAAGGTTCAGCTTAAATTGAGGACGACACACAAGCGATGGAACGGAAAATGGTGTAACATTAAGGGACGAGAAGAGAGCAGAGTAGGTTAGGCAACGAACGCGTGTTAGGGATATATTAATAGAAATTGGACAAGGGCGGGCCATGTAATGCGAAGACGGCGATCTTAACCGTTGGTCATTAAGGGTAACAGGGTGGATCCTTGGAGAACGCAAGCGCGGCAGGGGGCGGCTGTAAGTTAGGTGGGCAGATGAGATCAAGAAACCTGAGGGCATAAATTGGGCACTGTTAGCACAGCACCGGGATAATTGCAGATCTGTGGTAGAAGCCTTTGCCCTGCATTGGGCGTAGACTGGTTGATGACGATGATGATGACTGTTGAAGTAAAAGAAAAGCCCCAGGACCATTTTAAGTTATCTTCAAATGTAGCCAAGGTTCGGTTTCTGGGATTGGTCGGCGCTGATAAATTTCGCCGCCGCAGTCGGGAATTGAACGCCTGTTTTCTAGAATATCAGCACCACAGTTTCCCTGCCACACTCCCACGGGCGTAGTCTCGCAATGGGAAGTTATATTTGACAAATACTCATAATCATTCCGTCTCCGAAAAATAAATTTTATGCTTACCTATATCGGTAAAATAAAAGTAATGTGTGAAATAAATGTAAAACTTAACATCCTTTAATTACCATTTGATGGCAGAACGTAAGCTTTATTTCTTGACCACCATGAGACACGCACGATGGCAATTTATCACTCATAATATAATACTAATTAATTGCCATTAGTATTATATTATGAGTGCTAAACATCAGCACCGGTTCAAACGAGGATTATGAGAAGTGGATACGTTATCCCGTGCATTAATATAAACGCAACAATCCGGTCCATTGCTTCAAACGAGGGCCACGTTTCCTCCCACACATAGCAAAGACCTGCTGTGCGTAACAGAGTGAATATTAACTACTGTAACGTTTATCCGTGGGTAGTTGTGGCGCATAACTCCCCAATATGTAGCGTACTTAACAGCAGAAGGTTATGTAGCTAACTTGCAACAAACTTACACTGTGTAATGGAGCAATGCCAGCTCAGGCGTCTTCTGGAGATAAGCTTTCTGCGAAATAGACGTCCATGAGCTTTCCGACGGCACGGGAGCTTTTATGCCTTTTTTCAGTGCCGCCAGTGACCGATTTCTGAAGGCCCACCACTTATCGCTATTCAGGGACGTAGCCGAGTGGGATCCTTTAGGGCACAAGGAAGTGAGAAGGAAGATATGCGCGACGGTCTCCTCTTCGAACGAAGTGGGGCCGCTGCCTCGAGTCTGTGCTTTATAGGGCATCACATGGCGTCGACCTAGTAGCATGGTACAGATGTCTTGTTTTTTTTCCTTGCGTAGGCATTCATGAAATCCATTCTCCGTTCGACAAGTTATTGCACTTGCGTAATGAACAAGTTCTGGAGTCCGCCCTCGGAGTGCAGCTCGGGCCGCAATATCGCCGTTGACGAGCCTCGCGTTGCCTCGTAAGAAAACCCCGTCGTTCGGGCATTACCGGCAGAGCTCGTAAGAGCGGAGAGAGTGTAAATCGATTCGATGCCGCTGTCACGCGCACTTAGGGGCTGTTCTTTCAGCGCGCTAGGCTGTGAGTGGAGGGTTCTCGGAAGCATGCACGGTAAATGCGTGCGCCGGACGACGCACTCGCGCTGTTAGTAAAAATAACGAAGAGCACAGACCAGCGCCACGATTCTGTACAGGCGCCGCCCGAGACGAGATCCACGTCGCCTTACATCATAATTGGTAATCTTTCATAACACATATGGGAACGGCAAGTATGCATATGACGCATAAGATAATACACATCGCAGAGTTAAAGCAAACTTATTCTTCCTTATGCGCCGCACTGAAGATTCGAGAAGGGTTATATATGAGGTGTTTACACTCCGAGCTGAGTATAACGAAGTTGCATAAACGAGGGAAAGAATACGCAGAGCTCTCCCTTGGCCGCGTGATCACTGGCTGCGAAAACCAGCATAAAAATTAACTTCATGATATGCGATTAACTAATTCGGCACTAATGAGCGGTAGGTGTGATGGAATTGCTCCAGGTTTGGGCCCAGGACCACTCACCAAGGAACGCAATCGATACTCGAACACACACACACAATCTATATTATAAGAAATTACAAGCATAAGGTGACAATCACGCATGCACCTAGTGTCACGGTGACTACCTACGTAGTCCTACGGCTACCACGATAGTATATCTCGGGCACACAAAAGAAGGTAAGTCTCGCCGTGTTTCCTTCGTGTCGTCGTTGACGCTTGACGTGTCGAAGCCGGCGTCGCTTGCGACGAGGAAGTGGTAGGTAGGCTACTGGTAACGTGGGTACACCCACGGGACTGTTGGCCCCAGCAGCGGCCCTTACGCCGCAGCGCTTGCTTCGGCAGCCACGGCAGCCGGTAGGCCGCGGTAGTCAGACAGCATCTGGGTTTGCCGACACTGGTGGCTGAAGTGACAGCGCCTGTAGCAGGATTGTCGCTGCAGTGGCTGAGGACACGGCCACCTCGTCTGGCTCCCTGGGCCGGTCGCCCAGCACGGAACACAGGCCCTTGAGGTTGCCTGCACCGGTTCCTCAGCTCGCCTGGCTCGCTGGACCCGTTGCCCAGCAGGAACGCAGGTCCTTGGCGATGCAGTACGCTGTAGCGGTCGTTCTCAGATTCTCTGGACCGGACGTCCAGCGAGAATCAGCTGGCTTCCAAACCGCGCAGCAGGAACCACAGCACGCACCGCACGCCCCACGCACCACACGAGCACACTTCATCGTCGTCGCCCCCGCACGGCGAACACTCAACTGTTTAAATTTCGCGCCTGTATCATGACAACCCCCGGTTTAAGAAAGTTGTTCACAACTTTTTTCTGGTGGTCAGAAAAGGCGGAAAAATACAAGGAAGTCCTAAAACATTCACTAATGTTTGAGTTGTGCATCCACATAGCCATATCGCACACTGCGAAATGTGAACAAAATGTCTGTGCGCTACAGCACGTCGGAAGTTGTCACAACATGGTGTAGTAGTTCACAATTATACACGGGTGAAGTAATTACGTTGTTAAGTTACGAGTTTCTTTGGTAACACTGTGCTGATTTTGTTTCCATGAATCTCGATCAGTAGCTCAGTAGCCTGATGAAGCAATTCTGACTTTGAAACTGCGTCTAGTATTTCAACTATCACATTTTGTGCTATATTCGGCGATTGAAGTTGAGCAGAACACTGCGGTACATGAACTGTTTTAACAGATGTTAAAGGCAGCAAGGACTCCCCAAACCCATTCTTTCGTGGATGGTGTGCAATTATTTCCTCACATTCACGGAATGATTCACGGTCTTGCAAACGCTGTTCCACAGAATGATGACTCTATAACCTCACATCAGCTAAGCTCGGCGTACCGACTCGGGTAGTGGTAACAAGCTCGTGTGAACCTTGTCCGCTTGACGGTTCTTCATTCGGTTCCGGTAGACCTTGGCGGATTTCGGTTATGACGGAGACCTGTTGCACCGGTTGACGTTCCTCATATTTCTTCAACATGTTGATGTGGAAGATTTTTTGTTTCCCACCTATTGCCAAAACATAGTCAACCTCATTCCTCCGTTCGACGACTTCATATGGACCTTTCCATTGCATTAGCAATTTGTTGGAATCTGTCGTAAGAAGAAGGAGTACTTTGTCACCGACGTTTAACTTCCGCGGACGGCTCTTTCGGTCAAAGTAAGTTTTTTGTTTTGCACGGGCTTTCTCCAACTCATTATGGGCGAGTTCGCATGTCTCCTCAAGGCGGTTCCGAAGATCGACCAGATAAGTATATGTGGTTCGAATTTCATTGTCGATGTCCTCTTTGCTCCACAGCTCTTTCAGCACCGTCAGGGGTCCTCGTACGTGGCGGCCATAAATGAGCTGAAAAGGCGAGAAGCCTAGGCTCGCTTGCGGCACCTCTCTGTAGGCGAATAGAAGTGGAGCAAGGTACCTGTCCCAGGATTGTGGTTTTTCCTGGCACATCCTCTTCAACATGGTCTTCAGGGTCCCGTTAAATTTCTCAACGAGCCCATTTGCCATGGCATGGTAGGGGGTCGTTCGAAGAAACTTGATTGAAAGAAGACGGCCGACCTCTTCCATGAGTTCCGCCGTGAAACTTGTCCCTTGGTCGCTTATAATCTCCTGCGGTAAGCCAATGCGTGAAAACATCTCAATAAGTCCTTCTGCGACATGCACGGCATCAATTGCAGGGAGTGCGATGGCGTCGGCGTATCGGGTAGCAAAGTCGATAAGTGTCAAAATGTAGCGGTTGCCGCGTTCCGATTTAGGCGAGAACGGACCAATTAAATCGACTGCAACACGCTCGAAAGGTGTACGTATGACCGGCATATTGCCTAAAGGCGCAACACCAATTTTGCCTTTTGCTGTTGTTCGTTGGCACTTATCGCAGGACTTCACGAATCTTTTCACATCGCCATGCATATCTGGCCAGTAAAAATCTGCCAATATGCGATCGGTTGTGCGCCGAATGCCTTGGTGTCCTGCCATGAGGCTCTCATGTGCGACTTGTAAAATGTGTTCTCTTAAGCTCTTCGGCACAACAAGCTGATTAAATTTCCTGCCTGTCGCAAGACAGTACTGTCGGTAGAGAAGTCCTCCTCTTTCAACAAACGAGTAGCAGTGACCTTTTGGCGACTTGAACTGCTTACCGATCTTAGCAAACACAGATCTCAATGTCTTGTCGCGTTGTTGTTCCTCTAAGAACTGTTCTTTGTTTAGGTCGCACCATTTTATCGTTGGCACGCTCAAGGGAGTTATTTCATTCTCTGATGCCTTGACCGTGGCAGAAACATGGTGGGGCTTATCCAAAACTTGCACACTGCAGTTTCGCGTAGCCCTGCCCCTCTGTTCAACTGCATTCTCTGTCCAATTTGTATCCGGCTCATTAGGGTTTCTGACACCAGGCAGGTTACCCAGCACCAAGTCGTAGAGAGGCTTGTCCATACATAACGCTTTTATTTCTCCGGTGAAGTATGGGCTATCTACGTGAACCTTGGCCTCTGGTACCTCTATAGCAGAACCATCGATGAGTAAAACTCTGCTACTCTTCCCGGTCATTTGTCGATCCGAAATGAGGTCTCTTCGGATGATAGCAGTATTACTGCCCGTGTCTCGGAGAACTCTCACTCTTTGTCCTAACACCTTCCCTTCAACTACTGGCATTCCTTCAACTAGAAAATAGGGTTTGGGTTCCCGAAGCTTTTCCTTTGGCAGGTTACGGTTATTTCCCTTTTCCCGTTTTCCAGCGTCAGGTTTTTCGTTGACTACGCATGCTGAGCTTTTATCCTTTGAGGCCTTTCCACTCCAGCAATCTTCACTCTTGTGACCGGACTTTCCGCATATATTACACTTCACAGCTTTGGCTAAGCTGCGACATTCGTGGGCTTGGTGTCCCAAACGCTTGCACAGCATGCACCTTGCTGGTGGTTTCCTTAAGGAAGTGTCGGGGCTTTTCTTGAAGTCCTTTGAGTCGTCTGGACCCTTTCCCAGGTTGGATAAGTTCTGGGCTTCCATGAACCGATCGGTAGCGTCAGCTAACTCTTCAAGGGATTTGCACTCTCGTTCCTTCAAGAAGACAACAAGCTTCGAATGGCAGCACTGGATGAATTGTTCGGCGAGCATATGGTCTCTAAGGCCGTCGAACGTTCTCGGCACGTTCGCCATGTCTATCCAGTGATCGAAGTAGCCTGAAAGTCTCGCAGCTAACTGTCTCCCTGTTTCGCCATCTTCCGCCCGTGCCTTGCGAAATTTCTCTTGGTATCCTTGCGCAGTAAATCTAAATCTTTGCAACAAGGCTTTCTTCACCTTCTCATAATCTAAGGAGTCAGTAGCAGTCATGCGGCCGATTACGGTCAACGCTTCACCGCTCAAGCACATGCTTACAGCTAATGCCCACTTCTCTTGGGGCCAGCCTTGTCCTGTGGCCACGCGCTCAAATCTCTGTAGGTATGCGTGTAAATCATCGCGTCGTTCGTCAAACAATGGCAGCAGTTTTTGTGGGTTAAGTACAGAAGAGACGCCGCTCGGTAGAGACAGTTGGTCAGAGTTGGCTACTGCAGTTGAAGCTCCATTAATGGCTCCTTCTTGAAGCTTTAGCTTCAGCTCGAGAATCTCTCTCGCTCTTTCGTCTGCTTGCCTACTCGCCTCTCTCTCCGCAGCACGTTCCTCTCTTTGCTTCGCCTGTTCCTTCTCCACCCACTTACGCAATTCTGCGCCTGACAATCCCAGTTGCGATCCGACAGCGACTAATCTTTCCGTATCCATGATCGGACTAGCTTCAGTGAGGGTGCGCTCGAGATACGATAATTTCCTTCGATGCTTTTACGAGTGGAATCCTGGCAGGCTCGCCAGATTGTGATGGAATTGCTCCAGGTTTGGGCCCAGGACCACTCACCAAGGAACGCAATCGATACTCGAACACACACACACAATCTATATTATAAGAAATTACAAGCATAAGGTGACAATCACGCATGCACCTAGTGTCACGGTGACTACCTACGTAGTCCTACGGCTACCACGATAGTATATCTCGGGCACACAAAAGAAGGTAAGTCTCGCCGTGTTTCCTTCGTGTCGTCGTTGACGCTTGACGTGTCGAAGCCGGCGTCGCTTGCGACGAGGAAGTGGTAGGTAGGCTACTGGTAACGTGGGTACACCCACGGGACTGTTGGCCCCAGCAGCGGCCCTTACGCCGCAGCGCTTGCTTCGGCAGCCACGGCAGCCGGTAGGCCGCGGTAGTCAGACAGCATCTGGGTTTGCCGACACTGGTGGCTGAAGTGACAGCGCCTGTAGCAGGATTGTCGCTGCAGTGGCTGAGGACACGGCCACCTCGTCTGGCTCCCTGGGCCGGTCGCCCAGCACGGAACACAGGCCCTTGAGGTTGCCTGCACCGGTTCCTCAGCTCGCCTGGCTCGCTGGACCCGTTGCCCAGCAGGAACGCAGGTCCTTGGCGATGCAGTACGCTGTAGCGGTCGTTCTCAGATTCTCTGGACCGGACGTCCAGCGAGAATCAGCTGGCTTCCAAACCGCGCAGCAGGAACCACAGCACGCACCGCACGCCCCACGCACCACACGAGCACACTTCATCGTCGTCGCCCCCGCACGGCGAACACTCAACTGTTTAAATTTCGCGCCTGTATCATGACAGTAGGAAAGAACAAAACAGACGACGAGAAGAGAAGGAAACAAAGAAGTATGGTCACGTGGTACCACGGCGGTTCTCAAAGTGCCTGCCCTCTAGGATGCAGTATCATAGCAAGCAGCTTCTTTGTGTCATCTCTCTCTCTTTCCGTCTAAAAGGCTGACGCTGCGAACGTTATTTTCGCAGCGCCTTACATTGTCCTGTTTTGATATCCGGTTGACTATTAATGAGGCCTGGGCAGCATCGCGATGCCAGGTCATCGCGATATTTTCATAGAGATACTTTTGAGTATCTGTATTTCTACATCGTGGTACATTGAATAATATATCTGTGCCTCAGTAGAGAAATACATTTTGCGATGTAACGATTGTACCGCGACACTGCGCCGGACATGGGCTTCTCACACTATTGTACACGTTTCTCCAAAACAGGAACGGTAACTCGTTCCTCGTTCCTTCAAAATTTTGTAACGAGTTCCCGTTACAAGTTTCTTTAATAGAAAAGGAACGCTTCCCATCTACATTTCGAAAATTGGAACTTGTCGTTATATTAACGCTACATTTGATTGCTAAAATGGAAAGTTAATCCAGAGGCAAATTAAAGTGAACATATTAAATCTCGCCTCGCCCTATGTATAATTAATGTATTTCAGCGTCACCGGCGGCATATTATCTGGAGACAAAGAAACATTCAAAGAAACGCTCCGAGGCCAATATTTTCAAGGAGCACCGAACATACTACGGACAACTCCACTGCAACTTTAGCGCTAGTGTATTACAAGTGCGACACTTTCCACTTCAGTCTTCAAATGCGTAGCCAGGTACTGCGCCTCCAATGTTCAAATAGGTAGTTACTCACATGCACCAGTGCATGTAACAGCGGTGAATCTCACACTAAAAGCTAGTAATGGACCTTTGATTTAGGATAGCATATAGAGGTTTTTGCCTGACCTATGGCACTGCGCGCAAACACTGGAACAAGATTCCCCGAAGTCGTCTGTATTCCCGATCCTAAACAATTTTGCTCAAAATTGGTGGGCATTGTAGCATTTTAATAAACTACTTTGCAATTCCGGATATATTGCTCTTACTTAGTTCTCATCACATTAAAGTATTTGTGATATACCGAACTTTTTTGTTAATTATGACTGCGTTGAATATACGCCGGTGTGAGGAATTTTAATAGTGCTATGTTGTGCGTTTCCGGCCGAATTAAATGACACGGGACAGTTTTCTTCCTGTCTTCGTGGCATTAGAAATAAGCATTATTTGCCTGTTCAATTTGTAGGCACAACGACATGAAAGCTGAAATGCTGTTGTGGTGCAGGAAGTAAATACGAAAATAAATAGCCTCACATGCATAATTTGACGCTACGCCAATCGAAAATGACCCACACCACACAAGCATAATTGGCTAATTAACAGGACATTCCTGTGTAGCAACCCTTTGGTCGCGTACTAATTGATAGCTATGAAATGAAACCATAGTTTCTCTTAGAAACAAACTGGGCATCTCCGAACATAATTAACCAGGTCCGGGTTAGAGCGATGTTGACTTCGCTCAGCATTACATGTTCAGCACACGTTCGCGTTAGCACGTGCATATATCCTTTCGAAAAGCCCTTCGTTTCTGCATTTTGCCGATGGCATAGGGCTGTTGACGCTAGATTAAGGCTCAGCCCGTTCAGTTCAACTAAAATACCTTGATGAGATTGACGCACAGAGTGTCTTACAAGTATGCAAAACCATAGCCGTAACCGCTTTCTCGGAACCAATGCGAGGAGACGCGATATAGTACAGCACACGTGACAGTGTTAGTTCGGAGGCAGACCTGGCGGCGGCATCATAAGCGAAGAAAGGAAGTTCGCGGTTGCATGCAGTTCCTCCCGCGTTGCCGTGCACCCATACAGGGCTGGCTGACAGCCAGAAACTACTTGTACAGCGGCCACTGTAAGCGGCCACCGCCAAGGAGTAGCGGGATACACTGACGTCGTGAGGCCGCAGTGAGGGGGAAGCGTCATCCTTGTCGAATAATCGAAGTCGCAATAGAACGGCGTTTTCGTGCGTGATTTTTTATGAGGGAGCGATAGTGGCGGCAGGAAAACGGGGGCACCAGGGAGGGATTGTTGTAGCCCAGCCTATGCGCCCTGCATGATGTGCTGCGTACGCGCGATCGTCGTGGAGTGGAACGTGTATAGAGGGAACGCCGTTACCTCTGCCATTCCTTCGTAAATGTAACGCCTTCCCGTTACTGTTCCACCAATCCCAAATGGAACGATCGCGTTCCTTCGTTCCTCCAAAAAGGAACTCGTTCCAGGAACGTCGTTCCCTGGAACGACGTTCCGTACAACACTGGTTTCTCATTACTATTTTTGTCAAAAAAAATTGACGTTTGTTCGAAGGGGTAATGAAGAGTATTCTTGTTGTTAAGTCATGCAAAGGCACACCGCCTGTCTTCATGAGTTTCAACATGGAGATACGACGGCATCTATAAGGCCGGAACAGACCCATGAGGCAGAAGTGTTGCGATACCCATAGATGACCCAAGGTGACGTATCGCCATGCTATAGGGCATTCTTGTCACCCAGGACGATATTTATTCCTCGTAATACCAACCTGCAGTACAGTGCAGTGCCAAGGAGACCTTTTTGTTCGTGAATGGTTGGCCAAGGCCGAACTGATGCCGCCTGCAAGGTTTGATTGTTTAGGACGAATAACAAAATCTCGTCAACAAAACAAAGCTTGGGTGTGAAAAAAATGTGTGCTCATGCACATCTAATAAAATATACTTAATACAGCGATGCTTGTTAGCGATCTAAGTGATATGCTTGACTTGAAAGTTTCAGTACGCTGCTACACAGTTTATAATCATATGCGGTGTGTTTGAGAAGTAGCTTCTTGTGGGCGAGTTGGTACATACTTGGAATTAAAGATGACTTGCGCGCAAACATGACGTGGACACAAGAAAGAGACACGGACATGCGCAAACTTCCAACTAACTTTATTTTTCGTCGCTGTCAATATATATGCAAAGATCCAATCACGTGGCGACAAAGGCAATCACATTGTCATTGCAAATCACAACAGACGGCGCAAGAAATTCATTTCACTGTCCAGTAAAACAAATGAACTATGGTTTAAACAGACATCCCATCTCAGCGCGATATAAAAGGCTTCCATCAGTTCACGGGCCGTATGATCATGGCTTTTACCCAGTACTTTGATATCTCGGAAAATCGGGGGACACGTGCAATGCCAGACGTGCGCAGGGTAATGCGCATTTTCTTTATTAATTATCGACAGCTCGTGTTCCCCTGCACGAACGTTGATGCACCGCCACGTTTGCCCTACTTACCGCATGAAAGCGGAATCTCAATTCAATTTCAATTTTTCAATTCACTGTTTATTCAGACAAAACAGAGATTGCCTAGGTTGAAGGGACTAAAGGCAGATTACCTCTGCCTGACTAAGGTCCCTCCACCCATACATTTGCTCAGGTGAAGTGGAACAAAGATACAAATTTCATTCTTCTTTTGAATGAGGGGACACGTAATTCAAATTCAAAAAGTATAACAGATGTCGAAACATACGTTTTAAAATAACGCATTACAGTCATCACCAATTTGCAGTATAAATATATATAACTGAAACCATGAGAAATTTCTGACAGAATTACTAAGTACCATAAAGAAATACATTTGAAAAGAAAGAAAATAAGCAACTTTCATCAAATATACAAAAGTATAACACTTTTCAAATATCTCGTATACAACGCCAACCGCGCAGTTTACAAAAGGCAGCTCATGATTTTTGCCACCCCCTCCCGCTTTCTTCTTGTCGGAAGATATTTCCGGGCAGAGCCGTGCCAGTTTGCGTGGGGCAGAAAAAAACAATCGTCACCTCATGCCTGCTCGCAACCTTCTTCAAATTATGAGGGGTGCGGTGCATGTAAGGCAACACTTCAGGGCGGCCTCTAGACTGCGGCCCTGGGTTCCCACAGGTACGGGGTGCTTTAGTTTGAGTTTCACGCAGAAGGACCTCTGCGACTGCCGGATCCCTAGAGAAGGGAAGCGTGTAAGGGTGCGGCAGAAAGTTGGGTGGGCAGATGAGATCAAGAAGTATGCGAGGATAAATTGAGCGCAGTTAGCAGAGGACCGGGATAACTGGAAACGTTTGCCCTGCAGTGGGGGTAGACAGTCGCGTTCAGCGACAGTAGCCAAAATCAGCAATTTCAGGATTTCGCAGACAGAATCTGTTCGTGCGTATCATGTTAGAACAAACCTAGTGATTCTACTATGTACTCCAATTCGATAGGTGCATATAATAGGGCAAAATAAGCTAGGTAAGATACATTCGTTAAGTTGAAGCGCTGTAAATATATTGCCTTAAGATGCTCGTGTAATGGTGTGCATAGCTTTGCATAAATTTATGCGTTTCTTTAGAATCACTGCGTGTCATACATGGGCGCAGTTATTGACGCTGCGGAGTCGATAAATAGATTGAAATAAGCTAGAGCTATACAGGAGTTTATGTCGATAGTAAAATCTCAGAATGAAGCGGCTACAATGGAGGGTATATTTAAATCAGGTCCAAATGAGAGAAAAATGCACACGCAGTTAAGGGAGCGGGTTAACCATCTGTAGATAATGAAATACATGTTTTTGCCCCTCTTATACGGCGTCCCTCATAAGGTCTCAGTGATTAGCGGCGTTAAACGCTTCAGTTGTTCCGTTAGATCTATTAGCAAGTCTACAATTGAGCTCCATATAAATATCTTGCTAGGCCTTCCTAATATTTTTACCTGATTTAGTTATGCTACAACCACTCGTACAGGAAAGATATCTAACTTCCATTAAAGCCGGTTCAGGTATGTGTGGCAATTCAGCTGTTCATATTTGTCGCTTTAGCAGCAGAGTAAAGCCCACAGTCAGCAGCAAAAAACTTCGACAATCCCTAAGTATATCCTTATGAGATGAGAACGCGAAAACGTTTCTTCTTGCTAGACTGTTGTTGCGGAGGGGTGCTGCAAAATGGTGTTGCCGAGTTGTGTTATAAATAATGAGGCAATGCGGGAGGCTGTATTGAGTTTATTTAGATGATTTGATGCCATCTAACTGCTCTCGACACTTCACATGTCCTCTTGTATTTTGTCGTCCAGGCAGTGTACGCACATATGCCCGAGCCAGGTCTCGGGCATGTCGAAGTAGTACCACCGCCGCTGTGGCGTCGTGGGTCGTGTCATTAGAAAGTCACTAGTGCCGTCACCCTCTTATCTTTCAGGTGACGGCGTACTTGGGCCGGTGTACAAGACACTACCATGGCCTTGTGATCCTAGTAGTAGGTGGATACATGCATAACATCTCGCACAATGTATGGGTCGGTGGTGAATGCGAGATCCATGGACGTACATCTCGACGTCGTGATGACCTCAGTGGGTGTATTCAATTCGAGACTGAACTCGGCATACATGGCGGTCAGGAACGATGGGCTAGGCGGCGCTTTCGTGCGCCTAGTGCTGCTACGCCGAGGCCACGCAGCTGGGAGCGCGCTTTCGCCAATCCAGCGAATAAACGCGGCGACGCGGTCGCACGCCGCTGCAGGTAGCTGCAGCAGAGGGGAGCGCGAGCCGACTGCCGCTGCGGCAAGTGTTGCCGCCGGCGTCACTTCCGGTGCGAGAGGTCACGTGCTTTCCGGGCACGGCTTTTGCGGACGCTTTTTGCGGACGGCAGGTGAACGCGCGCTGTCCCCGACCTAGCCATGAAACGCTTTCGCGTTAATAATACGGACACGCGAGCATGATCCCAAATTGACGCGAGCGGAGTCAGTGTCAAGACGCCTGCTGTCGAAAAGCTGGCTCTGCCGCTTACCAGGTTGTCAGGGTAGGCTGTTCAGAACTTGCTGTAAGACGGCACAGGTGGCAGCTCCAGCGTGCAGTAAAGCACACTATTTAAGGTAAGAGCTTGCTTAGTCCGCAATTTTTCTAGCCGACTGTACCTGTGCGAGTACCTTCTAAGTTACTATGCCTAATAGTGCTTCAACCGATTTAGCAGGGAGTGAGAAGGCATTCGTTTTGTTTCGGCCATTCTACAGGCAGTCCTAGTTTGGGTACCTACGGTATCTACAGCCCCTGCAATGCAATACATGTGAGTCATGTACTTGCGTTGGCAATATCCCATTACGACTATAGCACAAACTTTCCACTGTGTTTCTCCAAACATATGCCGCACTGATCAACTGTAAACGTGGCTTTGCGGAACGTTACCCTTACTACGCTTGGCGTGCAGGAGTGAACCAATATATAATCGCGAGAGTCTAAAATTTGTCTACAGCCCGATTCTGGTCCGAGTTCACTACGATAACCAATGTGTAGGCCGTAGCGCCTGCTTGTCTCCCTAACGATCGAAATAAGAAGAATGATCCATTTCTCACCGCCGTCAAACACAGTGAGTCCGCACAGCAACCTAATGATTGACCACCCAGCGATACCGGTTCTCGTAACATTCGTCTTGGGAGAGGACATTGTACATATGCAAAGTTTTGGGCGAGGAACCGCGTGTGCAGCAATGCGACGTGTCCCGGCAGGCACGTCGAGACACGTCGTATTGCTGTCGAAGCTACGTGAACTGCCTTACTACAGGGTCCTCAAGAGCAGGCACCCAATTACAAGAATGTAAGCCATAATCCGTCAAGCTATACAGCCCGAACAGGCGCAGCTGCGTTGGTTCGTAAAACAAGTTACGTTTGCGCTCCCTCTGCCACGTCTATGAAGGGTGCATTTGGTGAGGACTCTAAAGCTGTCCGGTCACCGTAGATCTATTCGCCAAAATCTCGACTCTTGCGTAGCAGCTGTACTTCCGTCTCGAGAAGACAAGCGCACGTTACTGCTCTTTACTTCTGCACGAGCTGTCCCTAAAAGGTCAACTCATAGCGTCTTGTGTGCACTAAACCTCCGGGAGGTCAGACGAAGCTATTGCACGCTTTCTACCGAACATGAGAAACAACAGCACCAGCAGTGGCCTTCGACTAAACGTGGGGTCACTGGTCCAGGTACATAGCTACATACGCTGCCTATAGAAGGATCGTCGATAATCAAAAGAAGAGGCGTGCAGGACACGGACACAAGAAGAGCAGTGAACACCACGAACGCCGACTAACAACTGAAGCACAGCACAGAGGCGAAAAAGAAAGAAGACACACAGCTTATCTGCGCATGCTCGGAATGGTAGCGCCACCTGTCATACTGTTACACGTGCCGTTCTACGCGATAGACAACTGCTAAGACACTCTATCTCCTCTCTGTTTAAGATAATCGACGGTTGACTCACGCATGCACTTCCACTAATACTAATATGCCAGGCCTCAACCAATAAACGCGTATCTTCGTTCCTATGCCTGTACAGGATCTCGGTTTTGTCTAACTCGGGCATGCAGCTACAGACCTGGCAGTGCAAGGATAGATTGGACGGCGTCCCACCTGATAGCGACCTTCTGTGTTCAATTAATCTTTGATTAATACAACGCGCGGTTTGTCCTACATAAAAACGTCCGCAGCTAAAAGGAATCTTATACACCACACCCATGCGACAGTCGGTGAAATTGTTCTTGGTGAAGTGCTTAACCGGACAGATATCTGTTCGCTTCTTACCTTCCATCTGCTCATTGCTTCGATCCCGTTAAGGCCTCTGACCCTATCCGACCGGTGGTAAATTACTGTGTAGAACATAAGCTTCGACCTGTTTTACCCGATAAGGAAGGTTGTTTTGTAATAATGCCGAATAGCACTTTTTCAGATAAAGCCTCAGCAGCTATTGAAAAGAATTTTAGACCTGTGAAACTGAAACCTTCTGTAGTAAAACAACGAGCTGTCGATCTCCTGTTGAAACATAATCTAGATAAGGTAGCTTCCAGTGTTAAAAAGGCTAAATTGCTCACCTTAGAATTATTTTTCTCGGCGAAAACCCATAAGCCAGAAATTCCTTTTCGCTCGATTGTATCAGAGTCAGGGACTTGGCAAGTTTGTGTAGCTAGCTATTTGCAGAAGTGCTTAACATCCTTAAGTTTTCCTGACCCCTTCCGTGTACGTAATTCTCAGGCTCTAGTTCAGTTGTTAACAGAGGAAAATCCTGGCCACTGCACAGCGTTTAGCATGGATGTAGAGGATCTGTATTACTCGTTGCCCCATAAAGGTTTATTAAATTGCGTGAAAGAATGTATTCAAGAACAAGGGCAAGAGTCCGGTTTCATAGATAGATGCGGAGTTTCCACAGGTACCTTTCTAGAAATTCTTTCCATGTACTTAACGTCAACGATAGTTGGATACAGAGAAGGCGTGTTTGTGCAAAAATCAGGAATTTGTATAGGTTCAAAGGTCGCCCCTATTCTAAGTGATCTGTACTTGAGCAAGTTTGACTGCCGTTTAAAAGAGGCGTTAGGGGACCGCATCATCAGGGTATTTCGGTATGCGGACGATTACCTGGTACTTTCTAGTAAGAATGATTTTGAATCAGTCGTCACTTATGTAAGCGATCAATTTAAACTTAATGGAGATGGTCTAAGGTTCACGAAAGAACTACCGGAGAGAAACGTAATACAGTTTTTAGATATCTCGTTGTCATTTGAGCAGAATCACGTGTGTTGGCAGTATTCCCCTAGAGCATCTAAGCCGTTGTTAAACTTTGACTCCAAGCATTCCAAAGTAGTAAAAACGGAATAGCCTTGTCCTGTTTAAAGTCAGCCCTATCAAAGTCGTGCGTGCACCGTTTGACCATTAGCTTTAATGCGCAGGTCGAGCGCCTTTTAGATGCAGGTTACCCTAGACTAGCCATAGCCACAGTAGCAGAACGTCTTAAGAAGCCGATTTCGACCGGAACTAAAGCTGTAGCAGAGAGTAACATTAACAAGAAAAAGGTCGTGAGTATTCCGTATATCCACGCAGTTTCGCACAGGCTTAAGAAAGTAGGAAGTAAATATGGGGTTAATGTTGTGTTTACGGCTCCCAATAAGTTAGGAATGGTTTGTGCTGCCGTGCATAGAAGAAATGAGCAGATGGAAGGTAAGAAGCGAACAGATATCTGTCCGGTTAAGCACTTAGCCAAGAACAATTTCACCGACTGTCGCATGGGTGTGGTGTATAAGATTCCTTTTAGCTGCGGACGTTTTTATGTAGGACAAACCGCGCGTTGTATTAATCAAAGATTAATTGAACACAGAAGGTCGCTATCAGGTGGGACGCCGTCCAATCTATCCTTGCACTGCCAGGTCTGTAGCTGCATGCCCGAGTTAGACAAAACCGAGATCCTGTACAGGCATAGGAACGAAGATACGCGTTTATTGGTTGAGGCCTGGCATATTAGTATTAGTGGAAGTGCATGCGTGAGTCAACCGTCGATTATCTTAAACAGAGAGGAGATAGAGTGTCTTAGCAGTTGTCTATCGCGTAGAACGGCACGTGTAACAGTATGACAGGTGGCGCTACCATTCCGAGCATGCGCAGATAAGCTGTGTGTCTTCTTTCTTTTTCGCATCTGTGCTGTGCTTCAGTTGTTAGTCGGCGTTCGTGGTGTTCACTGCTCTTCTTGTGTCCGTGTCCTGCACGCCTCTTCTTTTGATTATGGAATGTTACCAACTCGCTCAACTTTCTGTCCTTTTGAAGGATCGTCGGTTGGGCAAGTTGGAAGTGGTTTAACTTCTTGAACGGTAAGTGAGGAAAACGAGGGCAAGAGTAGGAACGGACACAAACCACAGCACTGTCTCACAACTTGAGGAATTAGGAATCCACACGCCTTATTTTTATTATTCAGACACGCTTAAGGCCCAGAAGTCATCACATAACAGGAGTTGCCATAAGCGGTGCCAACCGTAGTAAAAATTCACACTAATGAAACAAAAAATAAGAATTACAACAAGAACAATAAGTAAACATGAAATGGTAGAAGAACAACCATGTACGACAGTATTATACAACACCCGAGATAATAAATGAAAAAGGTTCATAGCATACTTAAAGCATTTCGCAATAATCTTCAGCAGAATCAGATGGAAATGATAAGAAACAGCACTTAATGAAACAATGCAAGCGAAATAATAGTAAGCATACATTGCGGTACATAAAAAAATTACATATTGTTGCCATAAGAGATGCAAGTGTAATTCAATACCAGTGATGGGAGGATGAATTTTTGTGTCGGGTTTCTATTTTCTTTATTGTTTATATTTTTATAAGGAAGCGACGCGTGTTGCCGATAACCATTAGCTCACTGTTCTAGAAATGGCTTTAAACTGTTCACAATTAGGTCCTGATTCACAATGCCTGCAATGTCAGCAGGAAGAAGTTTCCATTCACGAATGGCTAAGAGAAGTGGCGAGTGAAAGAACAGATTAGTGCGGGCGAAAATAGGTTTAATTTTATGTGGGTTATCGAGCCGCGAAGACACATGACGAGCTGGCCTGATATGTAAGGTATCATGGGACTGATGAAAGAAGGACAATAATACCAGCAACCTGCATTTATCGAGAAGAGCTATGTTAACTAAGTTAACTGAAGATGTGATTTCCGTTACACTTTATGTTCGTAAGTAATTTGAAGCCATGTAGTTAGCAGCCTTATTTTGTAGAGACTCGGGTTTCCGTGTGAGGTAGGCCTGATGTGGGTTGAAAATTAAGAAGGTGTGTTGAATTTTCGAACGTACTACGGTCTTATAAGCAAGGCGTTTAGTCACTCAGTTAACCAAATGCAAATTTCGCCTAATGAAGTCGAGATGTCCGGATGCTTTGCATGGATAGTAATAATGCATGGGCAAAACTACGTGATCACCTGTCGACCCGTGTCGAATAGAGAGGGCGGTTTTCGCCCGGTCTGTACTGTCTGGCAATTACCTACAGTGCTGTCTTCGACACGGGATCATTGGTTTTGGCTATGCCAGACAATATGCGTATAGTTGCCTACTAACGTTAGCTGAACGACAGGCCGTGGTTGTATCCCTTGCTGCACATCCTCGTTTTCCACGCTGACCGATCGAAACGTATACGCTGCCCCGTACATGTTCCTAATTGAATCTGATATCGTGCTACACGAACAGCGTAACGAGTGGCTGCCGTCTGCACTGGCATGCTTTTTTACTGAAATCATGAGATTAATCCATGATAAGGGGGTTTTATTGGCGTCGAGTAGCAGCGGTTAGTAGCGCGTCCAGATCGAAGCAGCGTCCGGTAGCAGCGGTCAGTCTCGGCACCAAGAGCTCGCGCTCTGCGCTCGCACCTCTCGGCTAGCCAGCATCCCACTACATTTTGTGGGTTCGTTCCTTCCCACTACAATACCCCGGCGGCGAAGGGGAGCCATCCTGGCGACTCAAGGGGAAGCTAGCATAAGGGGGTCATGATACGGCTTGAGGCGGCTCACGTGGACCACCTGGCGACCCAGGCGGCGCTTGTCCGGGGAAGGATTCACAGGCTCAATGACGTACGTGACGAGGGACGGGCGCTCAATGACGCGATAAGGTCCGTGGTACTTTGGCGCAAACTTGGGACTAAGACCAGGTGAGTGGAACGGTAGTCGGAGCCACACGTGGGATCCAGCTTCGAAAGTTTGCACCGAAAGATCGCGGTCATGGCGATACTTCTGAAGGGCTTGGTCGTCCGAAGTGAACGAGCGAGCCAGCTGACGGCAATCTTCGGCATACTGGGCGATTTCGGAAACATGGCTGAATTCGGAATGGTCCGGTCGATAAGGCAAAATGGTGTCGAGTGGTGTGGAGGGTTCCCGGCCATATAGAAGAAAGAATGGAGAAAAGCCTGTGGTAGACTGTGTCGCGGTGTTATAGGCGTATGTGACGAAGGGAGGAATGACGTCCCAGTTGGAGTGGTTGGAATTGATGTACATGGCCATCACGTCTCCCAGCGTTCGATTGAAGCGCTCCATTAGACCATTTGTCTGGGGGTGGTAGGCAGTAGAGGTTCGGTGAACAGTACGGCATGAAGGAAGGAGCTCTTGAACGACGTCGGATAGGAATACACGCCCCCTGTCACTGAGTAGTTCGCGTGGCGCGCCATGGCGGAGAACGAAATGGCGTAAGATGAAGTTGGCGACGTCACGAGCACTGGCGGAAGGAAGGGCGGCTGTCTCCGCGTACCTGGTTAGATGGTCCACAGCGACGATTACCCATCTGTTGCCAGAGACAGAGCTAGGGAGCGGTCCGTAAAGATAAATTCCGACCCGGTCGAAGGGACGTGCAGGACACGGTAGAGGTTGTAGGAGTCCGGGCGAATGAGGAAACGCCTTGCGTTGTTGGCAGGATGGGCAAAGTTATGTTTTCTGTTGTTCTTTTTCTCCTTGATGTGGATTGAAGTCCCGTCAAGGAGATGATCGACGTCGATGAAGCAGGAGGCTGGTTGGAGGTAATGAACTTGAAGGTATATTGTAGCAAAATATTTACAGTCATATGTACATCTTGCCGAAGCACACTGATGATAACATAGACATCAACAGCGTCTTACTCTTCTACTTAACTTTTCTTAAGTTAGAGCCTAGAACACTGTTACTACATACAACGAACCTAGTCTCACTGTTCGACCACCGAGTGGTTACGGCCCAGACAGAAGTTGCATCGTACGGAGACTTACTGATCGATCAGTTAAGTGATTACAGCCTAGACTGAAGGGAAACGAATCCCGTCCAGTCTTTAGTACCTTACGGTAACAAAGAAAGAGGGGAGGTGGCCACTGCTGGTCCGCCTCAACCTTCTGTCATCCAATCTGTTTATCCTCAGATTAAGCCACTCCCTAGTGGGCTGTCCCTAATCTTGACAGCAGCGTCTTTGCAGTTTAAACAGGCATTTTGGCATTCTTTCCCATCATGGCTCTCCCTCTCCTTATCCCACGCTCTCAGATATTCTCACAATCGAAATATCGGTATCGTAGCAGCCCTGCGGCATTCGGGCCATCTCCCACGCTCATCCAGTCGTTCCAGGAAACACAGCGTGTCTTCGCCTTTCCCGCAGTTCGGACCTTGCACTGCTGCGACTCAACCCTTTGTTCCAGTCGGCGCGCCGAGAGCGCATGCCGGTCGTTAAAGAATTGGTTGGGCCAAGCGCATTGTCGCTTCGAGCGACGGCGCACTTCTCATGCATTCTTTTCCTACGCGTCCGAGCTGCTCTTCCCCGAAACGGCCACTGAGGGGACAGGTACGGTCGCGCAGCCGCGACCCCCCCGAGCGACGTTCAGCGAAAGGGAAGGGTCTCGTACCAGGAACCCCTGGGGGCCAGCGTGGGAGACCAGCCGCTCAATGGGAGCAGTTTGCTTTCCATTGATAATTGCTGTCAAAGACCATGCAGAGAGAGAGCCGAGAAAGAAGCTTTGTATAGCGTACGGTGCTACGCCGTCGCTTCTGCACGATCGCCTTATGAGCGGCAACATAACACGTCCCCCCTTAAGAGTACGCTGGGCTGTTCTACGCTCAGTGGTACGATAAATCACTGCCGCGATTAGGTCACTGGACTTTCTAAGCATACAACAGCATACACAAACATCAAACACAATTGCGAGACAACACGACAGGAGAATACAAGAAACGAAAACAAATACATGCTAAACGATCAAGCACACCATTGCTGCTTCAAGCAGTAAGATCACTAGTGTCTGTTTCTTGGATTGTCAATCACACAGTCCACAATATACAGCAGCGAGTGGGCAGGAACATTCACGTCCCCCCCTCAGTTGGCATGGCACTGTTATTCTGATGGCTTCCACAAACTATTCTGGAGCCTCGATAATGCATCCGCATTCCCGTTACATATACCCTTCCGATGTTGTACCGAGACATGATATCGCTGTAAAGCCAGCGCCCATCTTGTCAATTTCGCCCCGTGCGGAGTAGAAGTTGTAAGGTACGACAGCGGATTGTTGTCGGAAACGACGTTTACTATGGCACCGAAAAGCCAGTAGTCAAACTTCTTTAAGGCCCATATTATTGCGAACGCTTCCCTCTCAATTGTCGACCAACGCATCTGGGTCGGTGAGAAGCGGTGGCTTGCAAAGGCGATAGGCTTCTCTTCTCCCTCAGCTGACATTTGCGCCAAACATGCTCCCGCCGCCGTAGCTGAGGCGTCTGTGAAAAGCCAGTAGGGCTGAGATGGCTCTGGTGTGTTTAGCGCCACGGCCTCGCACAAAGATTGTTTGAGCATCTCAAATGCTGCCTGAGCTTCCTCCGGCCAGGGTATCTTATTAGGTACCGCTTTCTTTGTTAACAGCGTGAGCGGGCTCGTCACCTCTGCATATCCTCGGACGTACTCGCGATAGTAACCGCACAGTCCTAACAGGCTGCGTAGTTCCTTTTTGGTGCGCGGTGGTACCAGGTTCTTAATCGCTGCTATTTTTTCAGGGTCTGGTGCGTGTGTCCCTGAACCGACAATATGCCCCAGGTAATGTATATGGGATCGCGCAATCTGACACTTCTCCGGACTGGCTTTCAGTCCCGCCTTCTCTAAGACCTTAAGAATAATGTCGAGATGCTTTAAGTGCTCCTCCCAAGTGCTAGAAAAAATAGCAATATCATCAAGGTATGCCGTGGCATACATTTGATGTTGCGACAAGAGTTTATTCACCATTCTTTGAAAGGTAGCCGCGGACTTTTTTAGCCCGAAAGGCATCACTTTCCATGCGTACTGACCCTCGTGCGTTACAAACGCGGTGAATTTCTGACTCTTCTCTTCCATCGGTACCTGCCAGTACCCGCGTCTAAGGTCCACTACCGTAATGAACTGCGCTCTGCCTACTCGGAAAATCAATTCCTGAGGATTCATCATAGGGAACGCATCCGCTTTGGTGACGGCATTTAACGCCCTGTAGTCCACACACATGCGGATAGTCCCATCCTTTTTTCCGACGCATACTACCGGGTGTGCAAACTCACTCTCCGTGGGGTAGATCAACTTCCAAGTCAAAAGTTCGTCAACTTGCCGGCTGACTTCCTTCTTTAATAGTTCCGGCACCCGATAAGGAAACACCGTTTTTGGCTGGTGGCCCGGTTCTATTTCTATCCTATGTTCGTCTACCTTCGCTATACCCGGGGTGCCGTCAAAGAGTGTGCAATGTCTTTGGAACACCGCCTGTATTTCCGCCTGCGCGTCAGCATCAAGGTGAGCAACCTTCTCGCTCGTTAGCACTAGCTCTTCCCGCTTTATAGTGGTTGGTTGTGGAGCATATTCCACCTCCCCAAAATCATGGTCCTCATCGAAGACTACCCCAATATGACTGACCCTTGTATAGTAAGGTCGAATGTTGTTGGCGTGGACACTTTTCACCTTTCCCTCAGATGTTTCAACGCGGTAAGAGTGTTCGCGCTCACGTCCAACCACTGTGAATGGGCCTAGCCATTTAGGTGACATCTTACAATTCCGATCATTGTCGAAAACCACAACCTGGTCGCCAACGTTAAAAGCTTTGAGCCTGGTGCTGCGATTATAGGCACTGGCGTAACTCTCCTGATGAGTTGCACTAGTTAGCTCAGCAATATTAGCGGCCGTCTCGAGCTGCTCCTTAAGTTGCTGTAAATACTTAGCGGGGCTTTCTCTCTGGCCTAATGATGCCTCCCCTTCTTCATCAATTTGCGCATCTTCGCCGGAAACGTCTTTCTTCAAAGTAACGTTGCATGCCACGACCTTTGGTTTCTCTACTGCTTGTTCTGCCTCGGGAGCAGGCTCGGCCGGTGCTCGACAGGGTGCCAGAGGGCTGCTGGCCTTCGACAAAAGTTTCCCATCTTCCTCGGTCAACAAACAATCTGTGCCCTCGACGAGCTCATCAGTTAACGCGCAGAGTAGGTCGACGCTCTGAAGCTCCGTAACCTCTCGCGGGCTATTTAATTTGACCGGCAACGTAGCTAGCCTTGCCTCGATAGTTTTACCAAAAGCAGACACCAATCTCACCTTGCCAGACGGCTCTACTAAACTTCTCGGAAGCAGACTCTCCCGAAAGACAGTTATTTCACTCCCTGTATCCAAAATTGCATCTGCGGATATACCTGCACATGATACGGGAATTAACTGCAGTTTATTTGTGCCTTCACCCTCGTGTTTTAGAGACTTCACCTTTGCGCTAAGTACTCCATCAGGTATTTCAGTTTCCGTCTCGTGGGATAACGTTACCTTTTGGACCTTCCGCTTTGGCTCGGTAGCCTTCTTCGGGTTGCTCTCCTTATCACTAGACTTCGGGCACTCTTTAGCGAAATGGCCTGAGCCGTGACATAAGTGGCACTTCAGAGCCCCTTTCTCTACTCGTGTCGCCGGCTTCTGCCCCATTTCTACAGTTGGTTGCTTTGAAGCACGCCCTTTTCCTTTCGCTTGTTCGAAAGTTTGCAGCACTTTAGCGATCTCAGTTGGCCTAAGCCATCCCTCGCCTTCTCTTAGTCTCACATACTCAAGACCCTCCGTGCTAAGGCCCGATTTTATGCGGTCAGCAACCATGAGTTCTGCCATCACTTCTACCGTGTCGGCCTCTCTCACTTGAAGGTAGTAGGAGAAATAAGTTTTCACGCGGGACGCGAACTGCGGCCACGTCTCTTCCTTCCGCTTTACCGCTCTTTCGAACCTCTGCAGATACTCTGCCGGAGAAAGCTTCAGTTCCGTCAGTACTGCTGCTTTAACTGCCTCGTAATCTGCACTCTCTTCAGAGTTGAGGTTACGCAGTAGGTAACGAACTCGTTCAGTTAGTGCTGGTATAACCAAATGCACGCGACTCTCATACGGTACTTGGTAAGTAGCAAATAGTTTTTCTACTTCCTCAAACCATAATGGCACATCCGCGTCACTCGGCAGGCGGAACCCTTTCAGCACTTTTGCACATTGCTGGACAGAATCGAAACACCGTCGCCCCCGATCGCCTGTCTCCGACCCAGAGTTGGACAACGTGCCATTGAGACGTTCCGCGTTCATTCTGGTTTGCAATAGCTTTTCATACTCAATCTGGAGATTGAGCTTTTGAATTTCAAGTTCGAGCGTTCTCGTTTCACTTGAATTCGGCAAAACCTGAGATGCCAGCTGCATCGATTCTTGCCTCTGAGTAGGCACTCTCGCCTCATTTGACTGATCAGAATTTAGAATACCATGATTTGATGGCTCTCGATTCCGATCCATTGCTACCGCACTCGCACCTTCATCTCCATTAGACTCCATTGTTTCAGCACCCCCCCGTGTTCTCACCATGTGCTCTACACATAAACTGCCATGCCAACTAGAGAAAAACGCAAGAAATCCTGCTCACCCTTTGCTGTATGCACTGTCGTTCCTGGATCTCTTCCACGGTGCCGGAGTTGGCTGCTGTGGGATCGTCTCGACGTTGCCGCTGGTGGCTGACGGATGCCTTGCCCCTCGGTCTCCTCGGCACTGGTCCGGTGTATGGTGCTGTAGAGCTTCGCCGATCCCTGTCCGACTGCGCCAGTTATGTTTTTCTTGTTGTTCGTTTTCTCCTTGATGTGGATTGAAGTCCCGTCAAGGAGATGATCGACGTCGATGAAGCAGGAGGCAGGTTGGAGGTAATGAACTTGAAGGTATATTGTAGCAAAATATTTACAGTCATATGTACATCTTGCCGAAGCACACTGATGATAACATAGACATCAACAGCGTCTTACTCTTCTACTTAACTTTTCTTAAGTTAGAGCCTAGAACACTGTTACTACGTACAACGAACCTAGTCTCACTGTTCGACCACCGAGTGGTTACGGCCCAGACAGAAGTTGCATCGTACGGAGTCTTACTGATCGATCAGTTAAGTGATTACAGCCTAGACTGAAGGGAAACGAATCCCGTCCAGTCTTTAGTACCTTACGGTAACAAAGAAAGAGGGGAGGTGGCCACTGCTGGTCCGCCTCAACCTTCTGTCATCCAATCTGTTTATCCTCAGATTAAGCCACTCCCTAGTGGGCTGTCCCTAATCTTGACAGCAGCGTCTTTGCAGTTTAAACAGGCATTTTGGCATTCTTTCCCATCATGGCTCTCCCTCTCCTTATCCCACGCTCTCAGATATTCTCACAATCGAAATATCGGTATCGTAGCAGCCCTGCGGCATTCGGGCCATCTCCCACGCTCATCCAGTCGTTCCAGGAAACACAGCGTGTCTTCGCCTTTCCCGCAGTTCGGACCTTGCACTGCTGCGACTCAACCCTTTGTTCCAGTCGGCGCGCCGAGAGCGCATGCCGGTCGTTAAAGAATTGGTTGGGCCAAGCGCATTGTCGCTTCGAGCGACGGCGCACTTCTCATGCATTCTTTGCCTACGCGTCCGAGCTGCTCTTCCCCGAAACGGCCACTGAGGGGACAGGTACGGTCGCGCAGCCGCGACCCCCCCGAGCGACGTTCAGCGAAAGGGAAGGGTCTCGTACCAGGAACCCCTGGGGGCCAGCGTGGGAGACCAGCCGCTCAATGGGAGCAGTTTGCTTTCCATTGATAATTGCTGTCAAAGACCATGCAGAGAGAGAGCCGAGAAAGAAGCTTTGTATAGGGTACGGTGCTACGCCGTCGCTTCTGCACGATCGCCTTATGAGCGGCAACATAACAGGCAAGATCGAATGTATTTGCGCACAAATGTGTACATTCCACGCCAATAATAACGTTGACGGAGCCGCTGATAGATTTTTAGAGCACCGGCGTGAGCATGCTGAGGATCAGCATGAAAGTAGTCGCAAACGTCGGACCTCATGTGGCTGGGAATGACCAGCAGCCATTTGCGACCATCCGCTTGATAATTTCGACGATATAATAGTCCGTCCCGTACCGCGAAATGCGTGGCTTGGCGGCGAAGAGCACGTGTGTGTGCAGAATTTGAGGAACCGGAAAGAAGAGTCAGGAGAGAGGCAATCCAGGGGTCCTTCCGCTGTTCAGATGGCATGTCTGTGACAGTAAGTGCAGCTAAGGAAACGTCACCAGAAGATAGCGACTCGTCCCTTGATTTCAGTGGAGATCGAGACAGTGCATCAGCGTCAGAGTGTCTTCGGCCTGATCGGTATACGACGCGAAAGTCAAATTCCTGCAGGCGAAGAGCCCAACGTCCAAGACGACCAGACGGGTCCTTAAGGGATGCCAACCAACAAAGGGCGTGATGGTCGGTCACTATGTCGAAAGGCTGGCCGTATAAATAAGGACGAAATTTGTTTATCGCCCAGACGATTGCCAGACACTCTTTTTCAGTGACAGTGTAATTTACTTCCGCTTTCGTGAGGGCCCGGCTAGCATATGCGACAACATATTCAGAAAAGCCAGGCTTACGTTGCGAGAGTACTGCGCCAAGTCCCACGCCACTAGCGTCTGTGTGAACTTCGATAGGCGCTGTCGGGTCGTAATGCCGCAATACAGGTGGCGATGTAAGTAGTTGCCGCAGTTTGATGAAGGCTTCTTCGCAGGCTGGTGTCCAATTTGAGAGAGTTCCAGAACCAGTAAGTAGTTTCGTCAGCGGTGCTATTATTGAGGCGAAGTTCCGGACAAACCGACGGAAGTAAGAGCACAAGCCCACGAAGCTGCGTAGTTGTTTGACCGAGGTGGGCTTTGGAAACTCGGCGACAGCGCGGAGGTTATCAGGATCTGGAAGAATTCCGTCTTTCGATACAACGTGGCCAAGTATGGTTAGCTGGGTAGCTCCGAAGCGACATTTCTTCAGGTTAAGCTGAAGGCCTGCATTTGTAAGACATGTTAGAATTGTGCGAAGACGGTCGATGTGCGTGGTGAAATCGGTGGAGAACACGACGATATCATCAAGATAGCATAAACATATGTGCCATTTTAAATCGCGTAAAATGCTGTCCATCATTCGCTCGAATGTTGCCGGCGCGTTGCAGAGACCAAAGGGCATTACTGTGAATTCGTAGAGACCATCCGGAGTGACGAACGCTGTTTTTGGTCGATCAGTCTCGGCTACCGGAACTTGCCAGTAACCCGATCGCAAGTCTAAGGAAGAAAAGAACTCGGCGCCTTGCAGACAATCGAGAGCGTCGTCTATTCGAGGAAGAGGGTAGACATCCTTTGTAGTAATTTTGTTGAGACGTCGGTAGTCCACACAAAATCGAATGGAGCCGTCTTTTTTCTTTACGAGCACAACAGGGTAAGACCAAGGGCTACAAGAAGGCTCGATCACGCCTCGCTGAAGCATCTCGTTAACTTGGTCCGTAATGATGCGACGTTCCGTTGCTGATACACGGTATGGGCGCTGGCGGAAGGGCGGGTTAGTCCCAGTGTCAATTTTATGCACAGTGGTGTTCGTTCGACCTAAGGACGCATGGGGGAAATCGAATGAGGTTCTGAACTCGTTGAGAAGGCTGATAAGCTGCGCCCGTTGATCGGGAGCGAGGCCACTGTCGATTGAACGGTGAAGTGTATCCGAGGACACGTCATCTGAAGCACGGTGAGGAGTCAGCGCGTTGAGATGAGGGGTTGGGCTGGTCTCACCGGAATCGACGGGCACGATTACATCACCGTCCACAGAATGAACGTGGCCAAGTGTCTCATTACGACGCAAGTTAAGAGGGCAAGGATTCGTGTTACAAACAAGTATTCCAGCGTTATTCCGATCAAGTGCTAGCACGGCGAATGGCAGTGACGTGTGGTGGCGACGAATAAACAGGTCGGACGGCGTGAGTAAAACAATAGCGTTAGAAGGTGCAGCACTTAAAACAGGAACCATGACGGCGCTAAGAGGAGGGACGTCAGTGTCATTAGCAACGACAAGCTTGTACGCACCAGGTACGGATGCATCAGCAGAGGGCGTATCGGAAAATGAGGATAGTTCCACCTGAGCGCGAGCGCAGTCGATAACAGCGTGATGACGTGACAAGAAATCCCACCCGAGGATGACGTCGTGAGAACACGAAGCGAGCACAAGAAACTCGATGTGGTACAGTACGTCTCGAATGAAAACTTTGGCCGTACATGCTGCAACGGGTCGAATTCGGTGTGCGCTTGCAGTACTGAGAGAGAATCCCGAAGGTGGCGTCGTCACTTTACGAATAGAACGGCAAAGACTTTGACTTATGACGGATATAGCGGCACCAGTATCGACAAGCGCAAGAGTTCGTACACCTTCGACGAATGCTTCGATAACATTGGCTGGGGACAGGCGAGGACTTACACGGGTGGACGACGACGCAGCTCGTGCCTCCGGAGCTGCGGCAGTCAGTTTTCCGTCTCAGTGGTAGTGGGTAGGCGAAGCATGGGGGACAGTGATCGGCGTCGTGGTGAGTGTGAACGACGGGAATCGAAGGGTTGAAAATCGGAAGAAGGCTGATGGTCGCGGGTGTACACTTCTGGTGGCGGGTCGCGTTGCATGTGGTATGGCGGCCGGAAAGGATAGTCGGGGTAGGTCCAGCTGCTCGGGGTCGCCGCGAGTCGCCGACGGCAGAGGCGTGCAACATGACCTGGAATTCCGCAAACGTAACAAATTGGTTTGTTGTCAGGTGTGCGCCAGGGATTTCCGTAGTACGGCTGCCCACCAGTAAATGGCGTTGTCGGACGTCGAACAGGTTGAGCGGGCGGCACTGGCATTCGACGCGGTGGCTTTGCAGCAGCAGCCGCATACGTTAGTGGCGCGGCGACAGGTATCGGCTGAGGGTTGGGTGGCAAAGCTTCGGAAACTTGGTCCTGAATTACCTGTCGTATACTCGGCGTCAAGCAATGCGTAGGCGTTTCCGTGGGTGGCAAATACGATAAACACGATAACTGTCGCGCCACCTCTTCACGCACATACTCCTTGATTTGCGACAGTAGCGTGTTATTGTCTCCGCCGACAGTCAAAGAGGCGAGAGTATCCTCCGTGGTTGCCTGCCGCCGAGCCAAGACGCGTTGTTTGCGCAGTTCGTCGAAGCTCTGGCAGAGGGTGGTCAGCTCAGATACAGTTCGTGGATCTTTCGCCAACAACATTTGAAAGGCATCGTCGTCTATGCCTTTCAGTATGTGTCTGACTTTCTCCTGTTCAGTCATGGAAGGGTTGAGGCGCTTGCATAGGTCGATGACGTCTTCTATGTAACTTGTGAAAGTTTCGCCCTGTTGCTGCGCACGTCCGCGCAGGCGGTGTTCAACCCGGAGCTTGCGTACTGCGGGACGGTCGAAGACCTCGGCAAAGCGCTTCTTAAAAGCGGTCCAGGTGGTGAAATCGGATTCATGGTTGTGGAACCAAAGGTCGGCAACGTTTTTTAGATAGAAGGGGACATTCTGCAGTTTTGAAGGGTCGTCCCACTTATTGTGTCCGCTCACCTTTTCGAACGTGGACAACCAATCTTCGACGTCCTCGTCATCCGCCCCGCTGAAGAAAGGGGGATCGCGCTGGCGCAGCGCGCCAGTTACGATGACGGGCGGATATTGGGCCATGGTTTGCTGGGTCGGCTGGGCTTGCTGGATGTTCTCTGCAAGCATGGTTGGGATGATGGGCAGCTTCCGACTTCGGAGTTCCAGATTTGAAGACCCCGGCACTTCCACCACTTTGAAGGGGGTTTTATTGGCGTCGAGTAGCAGCGGTTAGTAGCGCGTCCAGATCGAAGCAGCGTCCGGTAGCAGCGGTCAGTCTCGGCACCAAGAGCTCGCGCTCTGCGCTCGCACCTCTCGGCTAGCCAGCATCCCACTACATTTTGTGGGTTCGTTCCTTCCCACTACACATGATCCAGCGCATAAAAGCATTCTTTGCAAGAAACTAGGAGATAACGCTACCCCGTAGAAACTCACATCTGGACCTGCCTTGCATGACAAACTGACAATACGTTCAACCAGGCAACAGGGCGTATACCATCGCAGGAACAATACCGCACACGCCGGCGGCATAGAGAAAGTGGGCGACTTGTTGCGTGTTTGGCCATTTTTGGTGACGTGCCCCGCTACCTGTCCTGTCGTAAATGCCGCATATGTGTCTTCCCACATCTCCCCATATAACCTCTGTTGCGGGTGCGGACTGTCCTCCCAGAACCAAGCGGCCCAGCACTCCACGCAATTTGGAAGCGGTTATGTGGGCCGTTCCATCATGTCCACCGACAGGCTCGTTCATCAGGACGCGACAACACAACTCAAACAAGCCAGGTTGCCGTGACCTAACTCTGTCTACGGCACTGATAACGCGGATATTAACGTTTCACAGATTGATTGCGAACAAGAAAGCAAAAACGTCATGTGGAAGCCAAATTTCATGTCCGTTAGCATAACACAATACCTTCAGTGAACAAAATTCCCGCACGAGACTTGAAACACGCGAGGATCAATTTATCTTTGGAAACACGTGCCCGCATGCGGAAGCTGAAGGGCTTTCGTCCCTTTAAGTAGTGCCATTTAATTCGTGACAGAACGCTTTTTTTGCTTAACTCTGTCAGCCTTTGCGCATATTTCCTGTTTTTCGGTCTGTGTTTTGCTGAATCTGTTGTAATTTAAATCAAAGTGCTTCTACGAGACAGCCCCATCTCCGCACAATACGTAAGCGGCTGAAGGCTAAATTTAATATTCTTAGGGGGTAAGGGTGGGGGTGGTGGTCGTGCCCATACTCCATTGGAATCTGCGCCGCGCATTAAAACATGCATAAGTGCACTAACCTCGACAGGCACTTGGGAAGCCACTCCGGCGGCTGCATTTCGATGGAGGCGAAATGTTGAGGCCCGTGTGCTGTGCGATGTCAGTGCACGTTAAAGAACCCCAGGTGGTCGAAATTTCCGGAGACCTCCACTACGGCGTCTCTCATAATCAGAGCTGGTTTTGGGACGTTAAACCCCACAAATCAATCAATCAATCAATGGGAAGCCACTCTTTAAACACGAAATTCTTTTGCGCGGAGTCCACTGCGACCCCACCACGTTATTTCCGTAACAAAAGTGACGCAGTAAAATACACATGTAGGAACAACAAATAAATATACAACAGCGCCCCACCCATCAACCAAATGTGGCCTGTGTTCTACCTATCACTGCGCTATCGGCACACGTGCTCGAAGCTGTACGAAGGCGCCTTATGTTCATATTTATTTATTTATTTATTTAAAAATACTGCAGGCCAATTCAGAGGCCGAATTAAGCAGGTAACACACAGTAAATTACAGTACGTAGTTTACATGAAGGCAAAACGACATACTACTAGGTATTATTTAATGAACAAATCGCAAAATACGATTTAGAACAGGGAATGTCGCAGGAGCCAACGTTTCGACAAGCCGACTTGTCTTCGTCAGGGCTGGTATTATTTAATCATTTGTATTATTTAATCATTTGTTCTATCAGCTCAGTACTATGAAACTATGTCAATGGAAGGGCGTCCCGCCAATTTATCGCGCGTGGAAAAATAAAAATTTTAATTCATTGGTTCTGGTGCTGAAGGGAGTAATGCACTCAGGATGACTACGCCTCGTTTCTCGGGTAAAGGGGGGACGGGTGATATGTAAACATCTGGAATTAAAGCTGGTTTTCTGTGTTTTAGCTGAAAAAGAAACTTCAGCCGCTGTATCTTATGTCGAAGCTGTAATGTTTGAATACCATGTTCACACACTAAAAGAGCAGGGGAGTCAGCCTGACGATACTTTGAATAAATAAACCGTATAGCTTTACGCTGAATGCTCTCGAGTGCATCGATGTTCTATTTTATTATTTTGAATACCTCAAAGGCCCCAGCTGGGGTATTAGATGAGGGATGGGTATTAATTGCAAAAACAATGACTCGAGGGCAATCTTGAATTGATGAGGGTCGGAGAGGTGCACGGTAGATGCAGGCAGACGGTTCCAATCCGGTGCGGTTGCCACAAAAAAGGAGCGAAGATGGGCGCTGGTTTGTGCTGGCGGAGGGTATACTGCTCTTGCCTGGTTTGTGCGGGTGGATGTGCGATGGACTGGCAGGATGGCTGGAATTTCGATGGGAGCATGATAAAGCTTGTGAAAAAGGCGTAGTCGAGATATGTGACATCGTGATTCTAGATCAGGAAGGTGAGCCCGGGTTTTAAGTTTGGAAGCACTGGAATTATAAGAATATTCAGAGTAGATAAAGCGTGCAGCGCGGTTTTGGATCGATTCTAGAACGTTGGATAAGTTAGATTGATGGGGATCCCAGATAGAACATGCATATTCTAATTTCGGACGAACAAACGTAGTATATGATATTAATTTGAATGATGGGGGGCAAGTCTTGCGTGTCTACGTAGGAAACCCAGAGCGCGACTCGCGGAGTTGACTATGTTAGTAATGTGGGCTGACCATGAAATGTTACTTGAGAATGTGACGCCAAGGTATTTGTAGCATTCAGCGGATGAGACTGCTGAGCCGGAAATGGTATATTCTGCTGACTGCTGATGGGGCCTGCGATGGAAAGATACCAGTGAAGTTTTCTTTACGTTTAGAGACATTAACCACGTATCACACTAAGGTAATATAAGGTTGAGGTCGTTTTGTAAAATATTAATTTCTGCGCTATTTGCTATGGGACGGTATACGACGCAGTCGTCTGCAAAGAGACGAATGCTAGAAGTGATGTTTGATGGAAGGTCGTTGATATAAATGAGAAAAAGTAATGGTCCAAGCACTGTACCTTGCGGCACACCAGAGATTACAGAGGAACGGCTAGATGAGACAGAGTTAGCATGCACAAACTGCTAGCAATTGGTAAGAAAGCTTCGAATCCAATTAAATACACTTGTATTAATGTTTAAACGAGAAAGTTTTAGCAGTAGCCGGTTACGTGGAACTTTGTCGAAGGCTTTTTCAAAGTCTAGGAAGAGGGCGTCAACAGGTAAGTTTAAGTCAAGATTGGCACGGATATCATGATGAAATAGAGCTAGTTGTCTGTCACATGAAAATCCTGAGCGAAAGCCGTGCTGAATGGAATGAAAAAAGTTATTGCTGATTAAGAACTTGACAAGGTAAGAATAGATCACATGCTCCATTATCTTGGAGCAAACGCTAGTAAGGGAAATGGGGCGATAGCTGCTGCAAAGAGATGAAGGACCTTTGTTGGGGACTGGAACAATCTTGCCCACTCTCCAGTCTTCCGGCACCACTCCCGATGATAATGATTGCTGAAAAATATGGCAAAGTAGTGAACGAACAATTGATTTCGTGTTTTTGGGCATTTTTGCGTTGACACCGTCGATGCCGCATGAAGATGAGAGTTTTAATGAGTCGATTAGTTTAGCGATGCCGTTTGGGCAGAATGTGATGTCAGGCATCACACTATGGTTACAATTAAGGAATGAAGGCAAGTTGTCGACAGGTTCAACGGTAAACACGGAAGAGAAAGAGCTGTTGAGTTGTTCAGCGGCCTCATGATCAGGAATTGGATGGTTCCGATCGTTGTAGAGTGCTAACGGTTGGGAGTTAGTGGGGTTAATTGTATTCCAGAATTTTTTGGGGTTGTTGCTTAACATAGAGGGTAGTGTTTGTGAAAAAAACAGATGTTTTTCTTTGTCAGCAAGTCTTTTGAATTCTTTTTCTGCAGCGTAGTAGCTGTTCCATGCGCATGCGCTATTGGACCGCTTTGCTGATCGAAAGAGCCGTTTCTTTTTATTATTTAGGAGTTTCAATGGGGTGTTAAACCACGGGGATGACTCTTTCTCGGTTACAGTAATTTTGGGCACATGCATAGTGAATAGATCTAAAATCTTTTTTTGAACAGTAGCCAATTTGCTTCGAGTGAACGCTTTGAAAGGTCGGTAAAAAAAAGTAGCGAATTCTTCAAGGTCCGAGTTTATAGCGGAATAATTGCCTTTATCATACAGGGTTATAGTTTTTGTTGTTTTTGTTGGATGCAGTAGTTTAGAAGAATAGGTCGCATGGATTACTAAGTGGTCATTGAGCCCAGGTAGGAACGTCATCTTGGACATTTTTTCAGGCTCACAAGTGAGAACAAGGTCAAGAATATGAAGGGAGTTATCACTGTCGCGTGTAGGTTCGGTGACGAATTGCATTAGCCCAAAGTTAGACATGAATGGACGACATCGCTCTGTATACTGTTTTTGGAATACACACATGCTTTGTTATTCCAACATATTGCTGGAAAATTGAAGTCGTCGAAAAGCAGTATCGGGAATTGTCGATAAGATTCAGTTATGGAGCGAATAGCCTCGTGGAATTCGCGTACAAAAAGGAGGTCACTACCAGGGGGACGATAGCAAACACAGATTATTGTGGTAGGATAAGTGGCATTACAAAGAACGAAGAAGATTTCTAAGAATGAGGATGTCTTAATTTTGATACACTGAAGATCTTTGTGGCTTCCTATTAGCACGCCACCACCACGTTTATTAGTACAATCACGTCAAAATACATGGAAATATGGAAAAAGTTGTAGCAACTCAGTGTCGGTAATAGAAGGGTTGAGCCATGTCTCTGTAATTGCGAACAAATCTGATTCCGTTTTGTTAATTAGGCTCTGAATAGCGTCTGCTTTAGGAAGGATGCTTCTTGTGTTGGTATATAGAAACGAGAACGACTTTCTTCGCGGATTGGCATTGCTGGGGCTTGAGCGTTTAATGGGTGGTGTACAACCTTTTCAGCATTCCGGTCGTATCTGTAGGTGTTGCTACCAATGATTAGCTTGTCATGCCGAAGTTTAAATGATTGCTGCTGGGCTCTTCCGAATTCAGCAAGATGTTTCCTGGCTTGTAGTGTGTTCGGGGAGAAATCCTCAGAAATTCGGAAACTGGCGCTTTTCAGTTTATGGGCGCACGACAGAATTTTATCTTTAGTCTTAAAGTCAGCGAATCTAACGATGATTGGACGGCTTTTGTTTAATTTGTACTTTCTGAGTCAATGGGCTCTGTCGGCTTGCATAGGCTCAATAATGGTGTTTAGCTCTTTGCTGCAGAATTGCAGCACTGAAGCCTCGGATTCTACCCATGTTTCACGCTCGCGATCCGGGAAACCAAAAAAATACCATGTTCGAACAGCGCGCTCGGTCTTCCGAGTCGTCTAATCTCCCACAGATTGTCGCTATAACTTTCGCATTTTTATCAGAAAGTACCCGGATATCATCGATTTGTTCTTTTATACCCATTATCGATTCGCAATCACTTTCTATTTTAGTGAGTCTTTTGTTGATTTCTCTAATAGCGCTGTCATTCTGGGATAACTAATGCTGAATGGACTTAAGTTCTTGCAGCATGGAAGGTTGACCAAACTGGAGTTCTTTAAGAACCAGAAGTAAGTCACCGGGTGCGTGCGTCTCTCCAGAAAGTGTGTTAGGGCTAGGGTTCAGTTCTATGTCACCTGACAACACTAATATCTGCTTGATGACGTGTGCACAATCAACTGCAATATCTAAACAGCACTTTGGCCTTGTCAACACCAGTAGGGCCGAAGCCAGCAAAGCTGTTGCTTCGTCGTCGTCTTAGTCGTCACCGTTCTCTTCTTTGCTTCTCCGTAACAATATTTAAGCGACAGAGTGCAATTTTCGTGTTCTGTTTAGTGTGTGTATCCCAAACAAGAGCGGCGTATTCAAGCTTCGGTCGAATAAGTGATAAGTATGCTTATTGTTTTGCCGCAGCTGGCGCTTGTATGAATTTATGTCTGAGTAAACACAGTCTTCGCAAAGAGGACCCACAAATGTTTGCTATGTGTGAATTCCATTTCAGCGTGTTTGGTATACTAACACCCATATATTCGTAGCTTCTAACTTCAACAAGCGGAATTGATTCCAGCGGGTACGGAAAGGAAAGACAATAGACTTTTCTTGTTGTTTTCATGGAAACAGTTTTCTGGGTGTTGCGAACCATGTCCCATTGCTCATACCATTTATGAATTTTCTGTAAGTTATAATTAAGGAGTACTTGATCCTCAGAACATTTCACTTGATGAAATAGCACACAATCATCAGCAAAAAGTCTGGTACAAACTGGCGCACTAATTACATCAACGATATCATTTATGTATAAAGAAAACAAGAGCCCAAGGATATTTTCTTGAGGTACACCAGGTATCACAGGCAGTGACGGCGCGTAGTGGCCATCAATACTTACAAATTGCCCTCTGCCGCTTAAATATTGTTACGGAGAAGTAACGAAGAGAACGTTGACTACTAAGACGACGACGAAGCAACAACAGCTTTGCTGGCTGCGCGGCACCTGTACATTTCTGTAAATACACCGTATAAATATTTCTCTGGAACCGTAACATTTTTGTGGAGGTGCTAGGTACGCGTCTTCGCCACCGAGCTCCGCAGTGGATGCCTCACCCAGTTTTCGACCATGCCTCCAGCGGACGACACCCCTTCTACAGCCGCTTCGCCGTCTACTTCGACCCAGTATGTGGCTCTGCCTCAACCGCAAAACCCTGGCAAGTTCACCGGCCTCGGCAACGTCGCTTTCGAAGAGTGGTTGAAGATGTACGAGCGCGTCAGTATGGTGTCAAGGTGGGATCCAACTATAATGCTGGCCAATGTCGTGTTCTACCTTGACGGAACACCACGAACGTGGTTCTACACGCACGAGGAAGAGATTACTAGTTGGGACTCATTTAAAGAGAAGCTCACCGAGCTTTTCGGCAACCCGACCGGTTGACAGCTTGCCGCCAAGCAGGAGCTCGCCACCCGCGTCCAAACTGCTACCGAGTCATACGCCGTCTACATCCAAGACGTCCTCGCTCTTTGTCACAAAATCGACACATCAATGCCAGAGCTGGACAAGGTTGGGCACATTCTAAAAGGCATTTTGGACGACGCATTCAACCTGTTGGTCTTTAGGAACCTATCGAACGTCGACGCAATTATGAAAGAATGCCGCCGCTTCGAGCAGGCAAAGAGCCGCCGTATAGCTAATCAATTTACACGGCTTCCGAATACTGCTGTGACCTCCTCTTTCACTGACCCAACCGAACAACCTCACTTGCCACCGCCAAGCGAAAATGTCACCCGTATTGTGCGTCGCGAAATCGAAGCAGATATTTCCCGTCTTGTTGCAGCAGACGCCCTGGAACAATCGTACCGAGACGAAATCGCTGATCAAGTCCGTGGTTCGTCAGGAAGTCGCCGACATGGGCCTCCTCACCGCATGTTCTCTGAGTCGTCCTGACATCGCCCCTGCTCCAATGGTTAGGTACTACCGCAGTCAACCCTATGGTACCCGCTATAGAAATTCCACGGCTTGGCCTACATCTGAACACAAACCCATCTGCTTCTGCTGTGGCCGAATCGGTCATGTTTCTTATCATTGCCGCAACCGCTGGTCATACCCGCCTCGCAGCACTTACTGGGAATCAGTTCGCCTCGAAGTGCTTCTCCCCGTCGCTCCTTCGACGTGTCCGACGCCGCCACCTCTGCACGCCGCTATGCTCGCTCGCCCTCGCCCCAACGTCACCAGTCACGTCCTCCCTAGCTTAGCCGCTCGTCCTCGCCGACCTGCCCACGACCACTCGAGCCGGAAATCTAAACAATGCGGCACCTCGAGGTAGTGCTGCAGTGTCGCATTCGCCGCAAAATCCTCCTTTGACACTACCTACACGACGCAACGTTAATGACGTTCACGTTGATGGGACACCCGCCACAGCTCTCATAGATACAGGAGCACATATATCGATTATGAGTAGCCGCCATAACACCGTAACAATATTCTGCAACCCAAGAAACTATAAAGTCTCGTAAGCCTAGAGCCTGAAGTTTCAAGATCAGGTCCCCGCAACAGCAACGCTGATGCATTAAGCCGTCCTTCAGTACCGGGACGCTAGGACGAGACGCAACCACCCGGTGATGTGCTGCTGTTGGACGCTGTGGAGTATCCACCCTTACAAGCATCTGACATCGCGGAACTTACGAAAAAGGGGCAATATTTTGTCTACAGTGAAGAATTAATTACATTCTCTCTGGTTGGTTGGCCGACAGATTATGATAATGATTTTGCGGCTTTTGCAACTAGGAAGACTGAGTTATCTCTGCATCGGGATTGCATCGTCTGGAGCAATCGAGTGGTCATACCTCAAGATGCAAGAGGTTATATTCAAGAGGTTATATTCTCAAGATGCAAGAGGTTATATTCAAGAAGAGAAGTGAACACCACGGCGTTCGTGGTGTTCACTTCTCTTCTTGTGTCCGTGTCCTGCACGCCTCTTCTTTTGATTATATTCTTCGTTTGTTGCAGGCAAATCATCCTGGCTTCACAGCTATGAAGAGTCAAGCAGGATCGCTGGTATGGTGGCCAAAATGGAGAAGGAAATCGAGGATTTTGTTCGTCACTGCGACAGATGCCAAGTAAACCGTCAAAACTGATCCAAAAGCACCAGTTAACTTCTGGGGAGAGCCAGGTCAGCCATGGAGCCGGTTGCACATCGACTTTGCTGTACCAGTACAAGACGAAGTGTTTCTCGTCGTGGTGGACGGATTCTCCAACTGGGCGGAAGTGGAGATTAAGCCGTCCGTGAAGGCTTCTGCTGTAATCTCAGCTCTGCGGGCGCTGTTTTCCACTCACGGTGTTCCAGATGTTATCGCTTCCTACAGCGGAACCGCATTCACGAGTGATGAGATGCAAGCGTTCCTCAAGCTTAACGGTATCCGCTCTGTGTTCACAGCGCCTTACCACCCTGCTAGTAATGGAACAGCAGAACGAATGATGAGGGAGGTAAAAGAAGCGTTGAAGAAACTGTCGGAAACGACACTCGGTGCGATATCCCGCTTCTTGTTCAAGCAACATTGCACCCCACCCCCCCTCCTATTCAGTGACTGGAAAGAGCCCGGCGGTGATTATGATGAGCAGAAAATTACGCTCAGTATTAGACAAGCTGCACCCAGTCCGTCAGCACACTACTTCTGACGTGGTCGCGAAAGGATTCAGAGTAGGGGATTCGGTCTATGCTCGAAGCTTTGCTGCAGGACCTCGATGGAAGAGGGCTGAAGTTATCAAAGTGAAGGGTCCTGTTTCCTACATTGTTCGGATGGCCGATGGCGACATGCACCACAGACATTGCAACCAACTGAGGCGTGCACGGACGACACAGAGGCCTTCAGAACCTGATTACAACTTCCGGCTTCCTCCGGTACGAGCACCTGTCGACGTGGAGCCCGGCGTCGCTAGCCCAAGTCCTCTCCACACACCCGAGGAACCACAGTTGAGATCTACTCGAACTCGTAGCCAAGTCGTTCGCTTTGGCGCTACTATTTAGAGAAAATGTAATATATTTTAACTTATGAAATGGGAGGAACGTTAGGACACGGCATCAGACGCCACTCTTTTTGTGACGAGGCGCAAGCGAGCCACGTGCAAATGACGTCACCTGTGTGCCACTATATATGGAGACGCGCAATGAACCTTTTGTTCTGTTGCTGAGCGTCTGCCTCCGAGTAGCGTCCATTACAATCGTGTTTAAGGGTTACTTTCTTGCCTTGTTCCTTTTCACTTTTGCACTGCTCCACAAAAGCGTTCGTTTGCTCAGTGTATTAGGTGAGTAGTCATTCTGGAGAGCTATTTTTGTACCTTGGAGGTTGTGAGCATTTTTCAACACTAGTTCATTTTCTTTATAATCGTAAAAGCATACTATCACAGCTCTTTGTTTACCCGTTCTAACGAGGCGGTGGATTCGGCCCACTGTATTGCTCTACGTATTTAGCTTTTCGCAAAATATTTCTGCAATGACTTTCTGTTTCAGATCCTTTTCTGTCTGTTGAATTTTCATGTGGGCTAAAGAGTGAGGTCTGAGCGCCTGCTTGTGTCCAGAAGGTCTGTCCACTCTGTTTGGAAGAGTGCTGCCACCCAGGAGAGGCCAAGTGAAGCACAAGAGCTTCACTTCGCACTTTCTGGATGGCGACGCCATTACAGGCCTGCTCCAAAATGCACCTCGATGCACGCGCGCGGATCCGGACGAGCGCATAGAAGAAAGAAGCGAGATAAGAAACAATACAAACCGCATTCGTAGAGCTTCGAGCATGTGCGTCGATGGCGCATTGGTAGAGCACAGGCCACGTTTCGTTGTGGATGGCTTTTCCGCGCCGACTACTTTCGAGCCCGATGGCGACAACGGAACTTATGCGATACTAAGCGCCCAAGTACCACAGCGACGTTGCCGAGTCATTGTGGCACAAAAAAAAAAAAAACATGACTAATGTTTTCGTAGCGTGCCATTTACTATCGACCGTTATTACGTAAACTACTTACATTACTGCAAGGGGTTGGTCAGGTCATATGTTATGGAGGCAAGTCGTGAAGGTGAGTTTATCCACGTGAAACGTTGCCGTACCAGCGAAACACCGATAGCAATGTTTATTATAGTACCTCGATGTACAATAAATGTTCAACTGCTTCTGGGGAGACACATTTCGCTTTGGTCTTGTATCATTGCCTCTGACAGGGGGATCAGCCACATTAATTTCGGTGCAATTCAAAGTGAAAGAAACCAACGAAAGAAATGCTAAAAAGGAATTCTTTTGGAGCCTAATATACCCCGCCTCGATACATTATAAGCGAAATAACCGCATATTGTCTCAGAGGTTTTCAATATTGCATTTTTCGAACGTGTGTTGGATCGGCATCGTGGTTTTTACTGGCGACCGGTTTATAAGGGCACTGTTATTTTGCAACCTACTTCAAAATTTTGCGCTTTTGATGTGCGAATGGGTCAGAAAATAAATTATTTATTTTATTCTCTTCGAGTATGAAATAAGCAATATCCTGCAGTTCTGCTTCCTTTAACCTGAAAACTCTGAGCAACACAGCACTTCCTTGGCGGCCGATATTAGGCCTCGGCTATTTACCAAGTGCCCCCCCCCCCCCCTCCGCCCTCCAAGAAAAAAAAATATTAAGGAACCTTGGTATCTATAAGCAGGAGAATTTTTTATCGTACTCGCGCCCTCCCCTGGCAGTTTTTCCAGATAAGGGATGATGTCCTTGTCTACGGAAACGCCACACATATTGACCGGTATTCCTGAAAGAGTGTTTGATAAATGACGCCTAATTTTGGCTTGTATTTGTTGCTGATGTCCTAAAATCGGTAATCTTCGCCAGTGCAGAGAAGCGTAAGGTAAATGTCAATAAATAATCGGCAATTCTAGAAAGCGTTCATTTGCATTATGCAATTGTCTCGTACTGTAGCCATAAGTATTCTGAGTGGTGCCTTGTGTTCACGAATTTAATAACATCTATTCGCTCATAAGAGATTACATTTCATAGCGTTGCTTGCACACCCTTAAGATAACAGTGTGGGTTGACCTACATACCAGGTAGACACACATTTGTAATCTATTAGGTACGTGTCAATTATCAGCATTGATGGCCGTGCTCGTGCAGTCACAAGAGCGGGGAATATGACGCGTGCTGAATGTAGGTGACAACCTGGAAAGTATTTACGTGTAGCAATACGTGTAGAAAGTCGCATCCCTTTGAAAAAGCAAAGAGTGTAGCCTTAGTTAATCTCGCGTGTATTTGACGTGTTTTTGTGTCTGCCGAACTGCAGAGAATCATGTTTTATTCGGCCAGTGCACGTTGTGTTCTGGCGCGCCACTAAAGAAATCTCAGTAAATTGCGTATTTGCTGCTTCAAGTGCAAGCTGTGCTAAATATGGCACGCTCGGTTTTTCTTTTATATGCCGCAGCTGCATGAAAAAATTGAGAAAATTGGCAGCATGGTTCGTGTGACGAGATCATAAGGTACGAAAACACATTATGCAGATGCTGTAACTATGATGCGATAAAAATTTTAGAAGCCCACAATCGTGCACTTGAAATTCATATGCCTTCCGCAAGTTCTCTTGACCCTTGTTTTGCCTGCCACTCAAGAGATAGAACAAATTCTCTACCATAAATATGGATAACATTGAGGTCTACACAGATGGTTTCAAGTTCTCCACTGGTCCTCTAAAAACCACAAAACAGCATGCTAATTGGTATGTACCGAAAATGGAGCGCCATTCAGCATATGGTGAATATACGCAAGAATATTGCTGCAGCAACCTAGTCCGCTGACATTGTCTAGCGGTTTCGAAACGGAGAGTATGACCAGGGTACTTTGATTGATTTGTGGGGTTTAACGTCCCAAAACCAGCTCTGATTATGAGAGACGCCGTAGTGGAGGTCTCCGGAAATTTCGACCACCTGGGGTTCTTTAACGTGCACTGACATCGCACAGCACACGGGCCTCAACATTTCGCCTCCATCGAAATGCAGCCGCCGCGGCCGGGATTCGATCCCGCGACCTTCGGATCTGCAGCCGAGTGCCATAGGCACTAGACCACAGTGGCGGGGTGACCAGGGTACTTTAGCAGTGCAGTTTTATCGTACAGCAGTGGTTCCCCAACATGGACGTGTCAGTGAAAAGCAGACCTGTGGAACTGATAGAGAGCTCCTTGCAGGCAAAGAAAGGGAGAATGAGGCTCTACACGATAAGGCAACATATGGTGGGGAAATCCGCACGAACTGAGATTACCCGATGAAATATGCCGTGCGCATTGCACTACAATGCACAGCAAAATTAATGCGCAAGCAAGTTCCACATTGAAGAGCTTGAAAGCGTCACACCTGCAGCTGTGGAGTACCGCGGCCAGTGAGAGCACGTGGTAAGCTCCCACTCTTAACAAGGTTTGCTGTATGACAAGGAAGCACTGCTGCAAAGCTAGCTGTGCTGCGGTCTGCCTGTGTGCGTTTGTATTTTAGAACCACTGCCGTACCACATGTGCACTAATACCGTTCTGTCGTTGTCGGCGCATGCTTTCTTCAGGATGAAAGACCATTATTAGGGATTTTTATCTTTTCCTCACGTTATTGGGTACACAGAGCGACTACGACAAATGCTTGCGACTGAAATTCTTACGTGCAGACCATGACGTCCCTGTGTTACTGTACGGAAAGTCCGTCAGACCACAACTGCTTAAGCACCCTAACGTGCGGATAGGCATTTAAAGGACGTTCACACTAATCTACAGTCACCCTAATATAGCCGATATAGGTAGATGTAGCGAATATACTTTTTAATTCTCTGCAAAGCAATTTTGCAGTTCTCTACGATGAACAAAAGAATGTGCTCTGTGCAGCGAACAAGTTCGCAGTGCTGCGTAGAGACTTCCTTTACTTTTTACCCAAAGCTGGTGATTTACTCTTTCACTAGTTCAACTTCTCAGTCTTTTCAACGTTTTGAACATTTCAGTATTTTCGGAGCCTTGCTTTCTCGCAAAATGGCCACAGAAGCCTTAGGGTAAGAGAGCGGGCCTTCAGGATCCCGTCTAGCACGAGCGTTCGATATCTGGGCGCGAGTGGTAATAAATCAGCCGGCTCAGTCTGGCCACTGTGCGAAGACTTGCTGCTCCCTTACACCAAGCGGGCTGCCACGGCCGAGTGAATATTTATGGACGCTACAGAATCTCTGCAATGAATCGCCAGTTTCTGTGCTCCGTGTCTCTTCCACTTACACACTTCGGCAGCAACTAGGCCTTCGACTACTTCTTCTTGCTTTTTTTTTGGCGTTGACTATGAGTTTCTATTACGGAGAGAGCCGACACTTGAACTTGCGGAACCCTCGTTTTCTTATACACTGCATATTCGTGTTCGCTTTATTCAATGCATTAGGTCACTGACTACATTCTACGATGGAAAATTTATTCCTCTCTTCGGTGCCAGCTGGATGGAGGGCACTGTGTACTACGGCTCTGTAAAAAAGAAAATAATAACCGAAGCCACATTTGATTCCCGAAAGCTTTTTCTTTCTCTCCTACAGTTATGCGCTGCGTTGGCTTCTACGTTCGGGCTTTCCCACTCTACACTAAAGCCGCATACACAGCACACTTTTGAAAAGTATAGTTTTCAGGCTGCACGAAGCGTGAAAAATGCACGTGGTAGTGCACTTAAAGCCAAATCCTACGATAACTTTTCTTGACCAGCCTAGTTCTAATTCACAGGCACTATTTTTGCAAAAAACAAACAAACAAACATTAAGCTATCAATGGAACGCTTAAAGAGAACGCAGATGAATTGCATGTTTTCCATTCCGTACCACCGCAGGGAATATTTCTACTCTCTTTGGCGTTAGGTGCTGTTGATGCGTGTTCTCTTGTACTAGTACATTACCCAGCAAACATTCTGGAGGAATTTTCCTAATCTTATGTAAAAAACAAAACTTTACTCAACCACATGACTATGAGCAAAATGAGCTCGCATAAATCCGCGTCCAGGTGTTTTTGTTTATCTCTTTCTACTTCTTTTTTTTTTTTGTGATAACATGTGCTCATCCTACATTGATGACTACCCCATAGGACATTGTCTTGATGCCATAGTGAGGCTTGTGGAAAAGGGGAAATCATAATTTTTAATCGCCTTCTAACCTCATTGTGGTCTTCTCCTTCGTTATTCTAAAAAAAAAACTATAAGGAGATGAGGACGACGACGAAGTTGAAGACAAAAAAAGGAAAGCAGATGTAGAGCGAGATATGGGTGAATAACATGACAAAGCAGCAGAAGAAGGAGAAATAAGACAAAGAATAAAAAAGCAGAAGGAGAGCAAGATGTCGGTGAATAAAACCACTAAGCATAAGAAGAAGAAGAAGAGCGAATACTATGAAGAAAGGAGGAGGCATACGAATAAGAGCAAGAAGAAAAAAAAAGACTGTGAAAGTGAAAGGATTAGAGACGGAGGAGAAGCAGAGATGGAATAACAGTGAAGGAGAACAAAAAGAGAACACGCAGCAAATTCTAGCTTACGCTGCCACTGTGCTTCTGAGTCCTTTAACACTGTCTGCGCTTCTCAACCTGGAGGCGCCTTCACGCATTCGCACTTCTTTCTCGTTTTTCTTCGAAGCGTCGTGACTTTCGGAAGGCCTTGACATGTTGCATAGCTTGTGCGATATTTTTAATGAAACTGCGAGGATTAATTAATGATTTCACGCGCAGTCAAAGAATCGGCGCCACTACGCTTAACTCGCAGGGCTGACTCGAGAAACGGCAATTGTGCAACCATTCCTTGAATCGCCGTAAAGCTTTCGCGGGTATCACTTTAAATTAATGCACTGTGCTTGAATGATTGCAAACGTTTGTAATGCTTGGCATTAGTGAATAGTTTACTCGGGGGCTGGACTGACGCATTCAGTGCGGACTTCGTTTTCTGCTGTCAGTGTCGGTGTACGCTGAGAAATCCCAGAACAGGCACTTGCCAAGCGTTCTTTCGTATTAAAGAAAAATAAGGACATTTTTTTTTTCAGTCAACATTACCAGGGGAGTGAGATTCAGCGGCGTCGAGTCACCGTAAATAACACGTTTAACAAACCGAAAAGTGGCGCATTGAGTTTATCACAGGCTAAAAGAAAGTTAGGTGATGTTCAATTCTTCTAAAGTTATTTAATCCGAGCGGAAAGGCGCGTTCAGCTGTCCTAAAATGTGTGAATCTGGCCTCCATTTTCTCTCGTTCCGCAAGAGACAACTTTGTATTTCCCTGAAATTCGTTGAACACGCTGTGTGATAGGACAGGGCTTAGCACTGGCGCTGAACTGCATGTAGCGGTGGGAAAGTGCTAGAACACCGAAATACAAGAAGAGGAGCGGTGCGAGCGCACGCGAAGGCTGATTGGCAGCGTGGACATAGAGGCGAGCAAAGGAGGCCTCGTTCCGCTGTGGATGCAGGGGTACGTCTCTACTCCGCTCAAGTTCAGGAGGCTCCAACGGCTTACGAGTAGAGAAATCTTGTCGCCCGCCAAGTGGCCGTTATACGTTCGTCATTCACGAGTTTGAGCGGATCAGCTGATCAGCGGATAGCGGATCAGCTAAAATGACGTCGGTCACATTTCATCGACCCATCAGGCGGATCAAGGCCACGCACTCAGAGTATTAATTGATTTTGTGAGACTAGAAGTAGCGGAGCTTGTGTTCAGAAGCACACTTTTCATGTACGTTGAGAAACTTTTGAATACTTTTCTGTTGGATAATTATGTCGGCTTAGTTAAACGGTTATTTTAAGGTGAAATGCATCTTTGCGGCAAACTCGCCCCTTCAGGAACCTTAAACACCTAAAGAGAACGCATTTTTCGAAGTCAAACAGACTGGTTCCTAACTCAAGCAACTGATAAGGCGACTCAACTTGCACTCGGCACTTTCATCAGTACTTTCCGCACGCTCACCTTCAGTGACTTCCTATATGATATATAACCAGCTACTGTAACGCAGGCAGCATAGCGGCGCAAGCAGTATGGCTCACATACGGTGGTACTTATATCTACATTTACAAAGTTCCATACGCCTCGAGAAGTAGTAGCTGCAGTAGTAATAACATTAGTAATAACTGACTGAGTTTTACGTCTCGAAACCGGATAACGAGGCGCGGAGTAGTCAAAGGCTCCGGAAATGTTGGCCATCTAAGTTTAACGTCTTCCGACAACTCGCAGTACGCGTCCTCTGCCATTTTCGAACCCCAAAGAAAGTGTGACCAGCCCGGCCGTAACTCAGCCCACGTCCTTCGCGTCAGCAGTCGAGTATCATAACCACTACACCACCTTGGCGGACTTGACTCCACAAGTGCACGGCTTTCAAATACCTGTATTCGCTAAGCTTACTTTTACTTTCCCTGCGTGGCGGTCACGTAGGAGGCATCCATAACGAGTACGCATCGGTCGCTGTACGTGAATTTTAGTTTTCTCTTGATTTCTTCCGCTTTATCTGTAACTGTCGCCCAATGAAAAAAAAAATACACTAAATTTATGCTTTGAGCGGCCACCATGGCAGACTGCCTCAGCCGGTGCTAGTTCCGCTTTTCGGCATTTGTCATTGCGAGCGGTTTATCTGTCGACACGTCGCGACTTGGACTGGAAATCGAGCGAGCTTCCGGGGAAATCTTGCGAGTCGTTTCCTTTCCCACTTCGTTCTCATCGAGCGCGAGTGCGTCGTTTATCATTCGGCATGGGCAATCTGTATTTTTGTACCTCCGCGTTTTTTCCTGCTCTGAGCATGGGCTATGGCTTCAGTACTTTCCTGTGCGATAACTTATCTTTCTTCGCACAAGAAATCAATAAAAATCGAGAATGTACTACGCAATACTTAGATATTCCGGGCAATGATAAGTGATTCTAATTATTTTGTAAAGGCGCCCTATAAATGTTTTGCATCATAGCCAGGAAACTTCTCCGAGTGGTCCGGATGCTACAGCGAATATGTGAAAGCAATGTTGTTGGCACTCCACAAATGGACTTCAATTTTGAAGCATGGCCTCCACTTATTTAAACAAAATGACCTCAGTAGATCTCTTGAGGGTAACTGGCGCTGGTGGCTGCACGATCACGGAAATATTTTCAATAATGTTTTATTTGTTTGCCTTGAGTTCAGAACATAAAGAAAATGTACGCGTATTTCTTCAATAATGCGAGAAGAGTCAATCGGCGTAAGTAGTGGCTGCTTTTTGCGAAATAACCTGTTGAAAGAAGAGCAGGCGAAGTGAAGATGCGTTGGAAACCAAACTGCTGATTCCACAGTGCATGCAGTGCAAGAGTACTTTGCACAAGTGTCCGTAAAAGCCCCCTGAATTGAGCGGACCATTTTCTAAGTTAGACAGTGCTGCGGCGCCCCTTTAAGATGCGTGAAGATAATTTTGCCTTGTGTATAGTTAAAGGAAACGTCCCTATAGATCGTTTTCTCAGTGGGTTCCAAAGAAACAACGAAAATTGATGAGTTGTCGTAGGTAACATGTAAGACATAGAAGTATAATATGGCTAATTCATGGTATCCGACAGACTGCGAATTCTGAATTGATGAGTCTAGCTCTTCACCTCTGCTTTCTTTTGTATTCTTCGTTTGCATCGCTTAGCTTGTTCGACTTAAATGCAGGCGCTTCAGAGCTCTAGCGTTGGTTCTTTCTTTCATTATTTCTTTCCTTCTTTGTTTTTTTATTTATTAAGGACAATACAGAAGATTGTGCTAAATAAGAGGTTCCCTCCGCAATGGCACCATTCACATCAACGGCGTGGGAACAGCCAGCGTATTACTGGGAATAAAATGTTCCTTCACGCAGGGGTAGCCTCCAAGGCGCGTATTGAGAACACAAGTGGTGGAATCCCACGAGGTGTTGCACCATTAACACGTTCTGAGTAACACAGCGAACATTACTGGTGCTCGGAGATCGCATAATCATGTCAATTTCAATCCTCGCGCTCATCATCATTATTTACATAATGTGCCGACTGCAGGATGGCGCCTGTCGTGAAATTTTGAAATGGTTTCAAGCGTGCGTTCTTTAATGTTATGCTAATTAGGTGAATTTTTGTGATGTGTTAGATGCTTCCCTTCAAAGCTTTTGCAGATATCGTTCATATCCTTTCAATACCTGCCACTTACAACATTGTGGGCTTCATTATTTACTATTATTTATTTATTACATACTGCTAGATGGGTACCAGGTCTTAAGCAGGAGTGGGCATATACAATTTTCAATGGCAAAAGGTTAAAATATATAACAATACAAAGACACAGCGAGACAAAAGATAGAAAAGTAGCTGCACACAGAGAAAAAACATTGCATTTTCTACAATGAAATGCATCATTAGGTAACCAATACAACAGGAACAGGAACAGAAATCAGGATCGGATCCTCAGTGCATTTACAAATAAATCAACTGTCTTACATCCCGCAACGTCAGCTGGTAGACAATTCAATTCACGGGTTGTGATTGGGAAAAATGTATTTTTGAACGTATGGGTGGTCATGTGCGCTGAATACCACACCGCTGATACGCTTCAAGGGTGGGTGAATGCGACCCAACGGTGAAATCCGACAATGCAGTTAGACAGCACAGCCATTTCTGCGCTGAGTGACTTGAAGCAGTGGCTCCGAGGCCTTGGCTGCCGACGTAGGCCAGCTATCTCCGCTATTATCAGAGAAGTGATGCTACCGTCCAGTAAAATAACCGCGTGGCCCGAGGGGCACCAATGACGTAAATACCAAACTCTTCCAGGCATGTGCAAACCCGGTCGCTCAGGCCCGAACGAAAAAAGTAGGAGCAAGCTTCACTCTCACGTGGAAAGACCGCGCAAGCAGCGAATCTGACGGTCCCACCTAGCTTTATCTCGGTTAGGCTAAAGTTTCGCGCGGTCTTTGCGCGACATCACCAGCTACCGCAAGAACACTCAGACATTAAAATAGGTACAGTTTGTGTTTCTTTTTTTATTGCAAATTATCTCCTTTCTGCTCGCACTGTGGCGCGACTCGCCTGCCTGGATCGCTCTGGCGTCGCATCTTCGTGTGCAGATTGGTTTGAACGTTTTTAAAGGCTCGTAACTCCGGATGTCCGCATCGCCGACGTTTCGGTGTCGCTTTATCGACGTGATACTCGGGGTTGAACCGCAGTCGTCTCACACGCTCCCGAGTAGCGGCTTTCGCTCTGCGCTTCCTCCTCTTCTGTGAGTGACGCACTTCTTCACTCACTCCATCTTCATGATGGTGCGCTCAGCGCGGATAAACGGGCCCCTCTGTCACTACGCTGGTGACGCGGAGCCTTTATTACGAGGATCGAAGCTTTGACGTCATTTCCGCATCCGCAGCTGCGGTGAGATCCCTCACGGCAAGTAACCGTCGGCGGCGCCGCGGCTTGGCGAAACTAGGAAGAGCTCTGGCAATGATATTTTGCTATACACCTTTTCATCGGCACTTTCGCATCGGCCAGCTGGAACCTGTTTTTGTCGTCTGCTAGCGCGCGGGAGTGAGCTCTCCGCGCCACGCCCCCCTTCGTTGGGCTGTTTGTTGCGCCGAGCCGCCTATACGTTTTGCCGTGCTTGCACAGTGCACGCGCTGTTTTTCGCTCACTAGAGCGATTGAAAATGTCCTTTAAGAGCAGCCTTTGGACAGGGCATCGCTGCTTTGTTTACGGTTGCACCTAAAACCAGAAGAAAAGAAATGCTGCACGTAAACAGCTGTGCAGCAAGCACAACGTCGCGCAGAAGGAGTGCGGCTGCGCACTCGCTGACGTACTCGTGCCAAAACGCCGCACCGCTCATATTCCCACGTGGTCTAATGCTGATGTCGCCACCACCCACTGAACCTTAGTCAGTGCCGTTCTCAGCATATGATGCGAAAGTCCCAGATTTCTTTCATTCTCTCTCACTACTCGATCAGCTTCAACCATGCGAGCTCAACGCGTTTCACGGTTCTACCAAAGCAAGGGGTTTTAGTAGGGATAGTCCTCTTTCTTTCTTTTTCTTATTTTTTTGTTGCACTTGTCCTTGCTGCTGTACGGCTCCGGCCTGTGCAACGAGCTTTTCACTTCCTCATTGACTTTCAGTCTGTAGGAGGAGCCAAGAAACGGCCTGTCTTCTTATGTGAGCTGCTGTACGCACATTCCCGGAACCTTTGTCGTTTGTTGGAGGGAGGCTCTACGCTTCCTTCTCAGCAGTCCCTATGTTGTCTTTCTAGTGTGTGCTAGTACTTTATATATATATATATATATATATAGATATATATATATATATATATATATATATATATATATATATTCGGGACGAAGGCGTTTACGCTCGCGTGTTTGCAAGGCCATCCACCTAGTGAATGGAAAAATCATGCAGAGCGAATAAGCGTGCGGGTCCGTCCTGCGCAGTGCAAACCAGGTGGGCGTGTTCTCTTGAACGGCAAACGTGCTGCAGCACCTTCTGTGACGCGAATTCCTCCCTGAAAAAA